>OX637850.1:9300296-9635296 GCA_951802695.1 Nomada ruficornis
TATTAGATGGTGTCTCAGAGATGGCCGATATGTATTTAAATAAAATTTGGATAAGATATCAGGACAGCAAGACAGACCATTTAATATTTTAAAAGCAAAAATAAGATCAAGAGATTCGTTCAAGAGATAAAAGGTTAAGACAAGATAAAACAGGCGAATAGTTATGATCAAGACGAGACATACTACAGTATTACCTCGATAGAAGCAAAAAAAGGTATGCGATGCAAGCGAAGAGTTCATCCCCACCACTGGGGGGTATTCCCCTCGAGGGGTCAAGAAGTTCGCTCGGCAATCGGTGTAACGTGATCCGGGTTCGGGTATATCGGTGAGCCAATACTAATTGAAGGATGCAACTTTGCTATTTCTCATCCTTTTCTTATGAAATTTTTACACAGCATAGCTGACATTTTTCTGGTTAAAATGACACCAAACACGATATAATTTGGATTATATTTACTAGCTTAATTAACGTTAATAAGTTTCGACCGCAGAAAAGGATAGGTAGTGAAAAGAAAAGAGAAGCTGCGATCGTGTTTTGGCTTGCCTGTTCGGTTCCTTACCTTTACTCGCTGTCCTTTTGTACGTTCGACGCTGTCGGCAAATTTCAAACAACGTAAGAACAACACGATAGAAGCGAACGTTCAGTCCCGAGGCTTTCGCTTCTATCGAGGGAATACTGGGCAATTTAGCTTACGGGAAGCCAAACGCAAAAAATTATGTTACACGCTTTCAAGTTTGGAGCAGAGATAGCGATGATGGGGTGACCAGACAATCGCACAATATTCCAAACGTGACCGAACTAAGGAGCAGAACAAAACTTTGATCGTATTAACATTCTCAAAGTACAGTAAAACTCGTGTATATGCACAAAGATTGGGACCCAAGGTGTGGCTATATCCAAGCAGGGTGTCGAATCTGTTCTCAGAAGCAGCTCGAGCCGAGCGTGAACGTAGAAGGGGACAGACAGTGGAGGAGAGAGAGAGGCCCAGAGAATCAAAGTGAAGCGCCGAAACGTATTGGTGAGACAATACTAATGCAACAATAAAACTTTTGGTAATTATTTAGAAAAGGGGGGGTCTCACCGAATTTGATGATTTTCGAGTATGTTATAGAAATCATCATTTTGAACAACTTTTCCTATACATATAAGCGCCGCTCGGCCTTAGTTTCCGAGATTTTTCGCAAAAAAGATCGGTACTACACCATTGAATTCTACCTATACGCACGCGTCCGTGAAAGCGTATGTGTTATGACAGGGCGTCGCTTTTAATGAAGGTTGTAAATCTTCACGATTCCCTGCCAATTCTCTCGCACTGTGGTGTCGTGCAAGAGCCCCAAAAATATGAGCTGATGTTCAAGGTGAGGAGCAATGTCGTGGGTGAAGGAATAAAGACACTGAACCGTTTAACAATAATACTGTTGATATATTTAAACTTTCACTTGTGTATTCTCTTATTCAAAACTACCTTCTTCCCGTGACTCCAAATTGCTTCTGCCGACATCGGCACCAACTTCCCCGAAGGAAACCTACGAACCCCATTGCAGGGGTGGAGTCCTAAAACTATGGGGGTACGCAACAAAACTATTGGTTTAATAACGACTAGGAAATGGTAAAACTAAAACTGATTATTGGTGGAGGCGTGTCTATATCGAAGATGGTCGTGAAGCGCAAGAAAGGGAAACTTTACCAAATATGGAAACTACGTTACAGAGAGTTTGTTACAAACATGAAGGGACAATTTACGACTTCCTGGATGGTATTGGCGACAGTCTAAAAACTAAACAAACGCGAGGCCACCCGAGTCGACCCTTAAAGCCCGGAGACACTTGGGTCCGGCTGAGGCGATGACTCGAGCCTCCGTAACGAATCGCAGAATAACAGCCCTACGCTTGGACTCGATGTAATCCAGACGCGTACCCTCGAACCTAAACAAGGCGATACGCGACTGAAACTTTCTGGCCTCTATGCTTACATCATAAATTCTCGCTCCTCAACATGCCGCCCCCTCTTGAACGGTCACGTTCAAAAATAATGCTAATTGCAACTACAAATCGTGATTTACCTACGCGTATTACTAACATATGTACGAAGATCAAATACAACTAAGAAAAAATACACATACTAATGCTACGCAATACAAAATGCATATGATACATGAATACGCCTTCACATCGAAAACTCAAAAGAATGACATACAAAACAAACAATCTTAAACTAAGATGAAGTAACATAAAGTATTCACGCAATTCATATATAAGACACTCGCAAAACAAATACAAACAAAAAATAAAGTCATTATATTTCATCAGCAAATAGTGGAGCTAATTTCTTCACACTACGTTTATATTCGCCACCTTCTGTCTTAACGGTTGCAACGCGGATGACACCATCCTCACCCGGATGGACAGCAGTAATGCGACCCATAGGCCAACACAACGGTGGTGTATTGTCCTCCTTCAGGACAACCAGCATACCCACAGCGATCCTGGTTACCTGGTCATCATGCCACTTTTTCCTGACCGTCAATTCATTCAGGTACTCCTTGTACCAACGGGTCCAAAAAAGCTGGCGAAGCTGCTGAAGATGTTGCCAGGAAGAAAGGCGACCTGTCTTGACACACGTTAAGTCGCACTCAGGTGTGCTTGTTAGTGAATCACCAATAATGAAATGCCCCGGAGTCAATGGAACCAAATCATTAGGATCTGACGATAACGGAGTCAGAGGTCTCGAATTTAGCATTGCCTCTACTTCTACTAAACAGGTCGTGAATTCTTCATAAGTGAGCAATGTGTTACCGAAAATTCGTACAAGATGACGCTTTAAAGACTTTACAGCGGCTTCCCACACTCCGCCAAAGTGGGGAGCTCGTGGTGGTATAAAGTGCCAGCGAATTCGCTGGTCTAACAAATAATTATAGACTTTATTATTAAGACACTCGGCTGAAATCTCCTGGTGAATCCGTTTCAACTCACGGTCAGCCCCTACAAAATTGGTGCCATTGTCGCTGTACATGTCGGTACACTTACCTCGCCTGGCAATAAAACGTTTTAGGGCGGCAAGAAATGCATCGGTAGTTAAATCGCTAACCAGCTCGATATGAATCGCCCTAGTGCTGAAGCACACAAATACTGCCACATACACCTTTATGCGCTTTGTATTCCGATGTTTCTTTTCCTTAATAAAAAACGGACCACAATAATCCACACCGGTAATTAAAAAAGGTCGATTGCAAGTTACTCTATCTTTCGGGTGTTGGCCCATTGGGTACCGAGGTATCATAGGTTGCAGCTTACTACAGGTAACGCAATTTCGAAGGACAGACTTGACCGCCACCAACCCGTTAACAGGCCAATACATTTGCCGCACCGCGTTCAAGGTACCTTGTGCCCCGCTGTGCCCGTGTCTGATATGTGCCTCACGGATGATTAATTCCGTGCAATGGTGCCGTTGAGGTACTATCAATGGACGTTTTTTATAAAACGGTAACT
Organism: Nomada ruficornis; assembly: GCA_951802695.1. Classification (NCBI taxonomy): domain Eukaryota; kingdom Metazoa; phylum Arthropoda; class Insecta; order Hymenoptera; family Apidae; genus Nomada; species Nomada ruficornis. The sequence continues at coordinate 9,303,786 of OX637850.1, forward strand.
GGGATTGTTGAAGCAGACCTCCCACGCGCAACAATCCATCCTTATCCACGAATGGACACAATCCCGATAAACGATTACCGCGTGCACCTGAGCCACCAGTCAACTCACGCACTTCTTTTGAAAATGCCAAATCCTGCCACAGCCGCATTACCCGACAATGCGCCTGCTGCAATTCATCCACAGAAAGTGGTCCCTTTACCTTCAATCTACGATGCGTGTTACCAAAAAAACGTAAACAATAGGCGACTACCCGATTTAACGCGCTGAATGACGAAAACCGAGTTAATAGTTGACACTCCGATTGAGATGTCGTTTGCACTACTATCACCTTCCGCTGCTCAGGAACCTCTATTGCCTGCAACTCATGACGAGGTCACTCACATTCATGCTCAGCTAACCAATGCGGACCGTTAAACCATGTACGTGACTCGAGAAATCTAACTACATTAGTACCTCGTGACAATAAGTCTGCAGCATTATGCTCGGAAGGTACATGCGACCATTGAATTGAAGTACTGTGACGCTGTATTTCCGTCACCCTATTCGCAACAAATTGTTTTAATGTATGTGGGGGTGCCCTGATCCAATGTAATGTAATCGTTGAATCGGACCTAAATATTACCTTATCGAGTGAAATTGACCTAATGGCCTTTTTCACCAGATTGTACAATCGAATTAACAATACAGCAGTGCACAACTCTAACCGCGGTAACGACTGCGTTTTCAAGGGCGCTAATTTAGACTTCGAACATAACAATCTGACTGTGTGATGATGACCGTTGACGAACGTCCGAATGTATACAGGGTCTACCACGTATCTCGGAACCCATGCGCGCGTAAACTTGAGTAAATTGCAGCGTCGCAATGAATCGATACAGGCGTCATCTATGAACTGCTGGTGAAGATTAAAGTCTTGTAGGGGACGCAAGGTTTGGCAAGATTGGAGAGGGGATTGTAAGAATCAACTGGATTGTAAGAAGGGGTAAACACAAATTCAGGCGCGATCGGCAGAGACCGCATTGAAGTCCGACAAAAAAGTTTCCAGCGGCTCAGCAGCTATGGCTATGTCCGGCAGGAATCGAAGTCTCGGCCCGAGCATTTGGATTCAGGCTACAACATGAACAAGCCGTCCGACTTCAATGCGGTCTCTGCCGATCGCGCCTGTCTTTGTTTACCCCTTCTTACAATCCAGTTGATTCTTACAATCCCCTCTCCAATCTTGCCAAACATTGCGTCCCCTACAAGACTTTATACCTTCACCAGCAGTTCATAGATGACGCCTGTATCGATTCATTGCGACGTTGCAATTTACTCAAGTTTGCGCGCGCATGGGTTCCGAGATACGTGGTAGACCCTGTATACAGGCGCCGTATGCACGCTCACTCGCATCGCAGAACCCATGCAACTGTAATTCTTTATGGCTCTCGGACAAGACCCACCGAGGAACTGTAACTTTCGTGATTAAGTGAAGTTGTAATTGAAAGGTGATCCACGCCGTGTGAATCTCTAATGGCACCAGATCATCCCAACCAAGTCTAGACTTCCACAACGCCTGTATAATAAGTTTCCCTTGCACAATGACCGGGCCTAACAACCCTAACGGGTCAAACAGCTGGGCAACGCGTGACAAAATGGCCCGTTTCGTGACCCTAAGTAACGGTTCTACCTGTGTTACAGTGTAACCTAAGGTGTCTTGCCGAGCCCTCCAATATAGTCCAAGAGTTTTCTTGCCATCGAGTTCATTTAATACCATATGCTCAGTAGGATTCGTTAATCCAAGAGGCTCTATCAATCGCGGGTCATTTGACACCCACTGCCGAAGCTGGAACCCCCCTTTCGCGGTCAATGCAATAAGCTCATCTCGAATCGCTATCGCGTCTTGAATCGACGATGCCCCTGTCAGGACGTCGTCCACATAAAAATCCTCTAGGAGAATATCCGCGGCACGCGGATAATTCAAAATTTCATCTTGCGCAAGTCGATGCAGAGTTCTAATTGCGAGATACGGAGCTGACGCGGTTCCGTATGTGACAGTGTTTAATTGATACGTTTTAATCGGAACATCTGAACTCTCACGCCACAATATTTTATGATACTGTCTATCATTTTCAAGTAAATTTACCTGCCGGTACATTTTAGCTATGTCAGCTGTCAGAACATACCTGTGGAACCGGAATCGCGTGATCAGACTTATTAAGTCGTCTTGAATCGTAGGTCCCATCATAAGTGTGTCGTTCAACGACAACCCAGATGACGATCGCGCGGATGCATCAAAGACAACCCGAACCTTAGTTGTAATGCTATCAATTTTCACGACGGGATGATGTGGTAAATAACAACCAGAGGTGGTTTCTTCGGTAATCTCTGTCATATGCCCGAGCTGTTCATATTCCCTAAGAAAGTCTATATACTGCGTCTTTGTACTTAAGTTTCTGTCAAGTGATCTCTCCAGTGAAAAAAACCGTTTCATTGCCAATGAATGTGAATTCCCAAGCTTATCCCTTTTGTTATTAAACGGAAGACTGACCGTGTATCTCCCACTTATGGGATCTCGCGTCGTATTCTCCTCATAATGGTCCTCACACGCTTGTTCTTCCGGAGAGCACAATTTTACCGATGGACACTCCTCTATCGCCCAGAATCTATGCACGTCCGCTTGTAACGTATCAAGCGTCAAATTACAACTAATTGCCACTGTAAGCTGGCTAATCGGCAACTGTCCTACCACGATCCAGCCTAACTGAGTTTTTTGCAACTTCGTACTTTGGTTTGCTAACGATTTACGTCCAACGCATAGCAAATCCCAGAAACACTGAACCCCTAGGATCGCATCTACTTCTCCCGGAATATTGAAATTCGGGTCCGCGAGATGAATCCCGGCCGGAATGTGTAACACAGTCTGATCAATCATTTCCTGTGGTACCGTTTGGGATACCTCGTTTACGATAAGAAAGGTTACGCTCTGAGCAAAATTTGAATGTCGAGACTTTATATCTGCGCATGCTACCCTATTAACAGCGGACGACATCGCGTTCGTGCTACGTAGTTGAATGGAACTCGGCTGCGTGTCCAATTTGAGAAATTTACACATTCTCGCGGACAAGAAATGTGAAGCTGCACAAGAATCTAATAAAACTCGGCACGGGATAGCTTTTCCGAATTTGTCCATAATGTCGATGACCGCTGTCCCGAACATAATCTGCGAGGGGTTAGTGCTGACGGAACAGGTGTTGTTTACCTGAACCGACGGCGGTGTTTGGCTAGACTCGAAATGAAGCAAGGTATGATGCTTCTTATGACATTGTCGGCAGGTACTCGCCTGACAATCTCTGACCGAATGATTACTGCGTAAACAATTGAAACATAGACGTTTTTCTTTTGCCAACTTAAAACGTTCGGTGACTGACAAATTCACGAACTTTTCACAATTATACGACAAATGCGACCCTGAACAAAAACTGCATTTTGTCGCTTGCGAGAGTAATACAGGAGTATTTGAACGCAGTTCTCTACCTGAGTATTTATTGCGACCCTCAGGACCCTGACGCCCACGATTATTTATTGCCTGTGAGGTAGACGCGACCCCAGCTAAGTCGCCTTTAATGAGCGGTTCACTAACATTGCACCGATCGTGCAAAAACTCGAAAAATGTGTCCATACTAGGAAATGGATCCTCGCGCTTGTGTTCCTTCCACTTTACAACCATCTCTTTATCCAATTTCGACAATAATAAATGAATTAGAATAGTATCTGCCGTTGGCTGCTTGAGCACCTGCAATGACCGGTAATGCGATTCGGTCATACTTATAAATGCTCTGAAATCACGGTGGCTTGACTTTTGCAACAACGGTGCCTCGAACAAGGATTGCAAATGATTGGCGACTATTATTGCGGGCTGATTGTAACGCTTCTCAAGAATGTCCCACGCGACTGTATAATTCCTAGCGGAATTTCCTAACGATTTTATGTCTTTTGCTGCTTCGTCCTTTAAACACGACCGCAAATACATCAGTTTTTTGCAGTCATCGATACCCACTTTGTCGTGCAGCGATGACTTAAATTGGTCAGAAAACCCTGGCCAATCTTCATATTCTCCCGAAAATATAGGTAGATTGAGCTTCGGTAAGCGAACATCACCGTCAACTGTCTCTACGTGTGAAACCGGCGATTTTCGAATAGTAAGCGGTTCACGGCCCGATGCATTTCCTGGCTGTGAGGCCGTATTACCATGGTTTATAATGTCTATAGCACGCGCTTTACACGTGGCGTACCGAACTTTCAATGTGATCCTCTCCACCATTAGATGACCACTTTCATCTGCGGAATCTAAATCGCCTTGCGTTTTACAAAATACCGCATATTCCGACTCCATTTCTTCAAAACGTATCCTAACCTCACTAACTGACGTTCCAGTCTCATAAGCGTCCAATAAGCTAACAAACTGCTCGATTTCTACTTTGAAAGCTTCACGTTTCAATTTCAAATTCTTGACGCGCTCCTCTAAAGTCGGCGGCGCCATACTAATGCTTTTATCGAACTTGGTCCCGATAAACTAAAGGTCAAATGACTCGCACCGATTTCAATTGGTGACTCAAAAACAAAACAAATGAGTGCAGACTTACGTTGTCGATGACTGTGGCCTGATGTGAGATGACGCTCGATGCCAGCTATGCTGTTGAAAAGCTGCTAGCGACGGCCGGCTGCAGGCTCTCGGTGTGGTCCACGCCGAACGACTCGACGTACCTGTGCGATTGGCCTCGCACAGATCGCTGATGAACTGCACCGATTCCTGGTCAGCTGCAGGTGATTGACAGACGTTGCACTCCCAATGCGCCGATGGACTCCGACTCCTGGATTCCCTTGGCGGCTTCGTGATCTGCTGGATCCTGATGACGACTCAGAGTGGAACTTCCTTCTCACCCTGATCGATGAATCCCAAACAGCAAACAACCCTCTGTTCGCAAACAGAATTCGAGGATCTGGATCAAGGCTCTCCTGGCGCTTGTATCCGCACAAGTCGATGAAATGGATCAAGGCTCTCCTGGCGCTTGGATCCGCACAATCATTGAAAATGGAACAAGGCTCTCCTGGCGCTTGTATCCGGCTCGAAGGACCAAAATATGTTATGACAGGGCGTCGCTTTTAATGAAGGTTGTAAATCTTCACGATTCCCTGCCAATTCTCTCGCACTGTGGTGTCGTGCAAGAGCCCCAAAAATATGAACTGATGTTCAAGGTGAGGATCAATGTCGTGGGTGAAGGAATAAAGACACTGAACCGTTTAACAATAATACTGTTGATATATTTAAACTTTCACTTGTGTATTCTCTTATTCAAAACTACCTTCTTCCCGTGACTCCAAATTGCTTCTGCCGACATCGGCACCAACTTCCCCGAAGGAAACCTACGAACCCCATTGCAGGGGTGGAGTCTTAAAACTATGGGGGTACGCAACAAAACTATTGGTTTAATAACGACTAGGAAATGGTAAAACTAAAACTGATTATTGGTGGAGGCGTGTCTATATCGAAGATGGTCGTGAAGCGCAAGAAAGGGAAACTTTACCAAATATGGAAACTACGTTACAGAGAGTTTGTTACAAACATGAAGGGACAATTTACGACTTCCTGGATGGTATTGGCGACAGTCTAAAAACTAAACAAACGCGAGGCCACCCCAGTCGACCCTTAAAGCCCGGAGACACTTGGGTCCGGCTGAGGCGATGACTCGAGCCTCCGTAACGAATCGCAGAATAACAGCCCTACGCTTGGACTCGATGTAATCCAGACGCGTACCCTCGAACCTAAACAAGGCGATACGCGACTGAAACTTTCTGGCCTCTATGCTTACATCATAAATTCTCGCTCCTCAACAGTATGCGTTAGCGTTTGATCGGCAATTGTCCATCGTTTCTATATATAGCAGCGTAGCGTCCAGCGACGAACATTATACAATGTGTAAAGTAAATTTGGTAAATCTAGGGAAGAGGCCAGACCTCACCGATTTCGATGGTTTTTGAATATGTTGTAGAACTCAGTATTCTTAACAACTTTTTCCTATGCATATAAACGTCGCTCGGCCTTAGCTTTCGAGATATTTGCAAAAAAACTATAGCTACTACTACATTGAATTTTGTGTATACGTGAAAAAAAATTGTACCTCAAGAACTAGATTGTATATCATATCAGATTTGGTATTGGCGGGGGAGGGGCTCTGCCCCTCCCCCTGCACCCCCACCTCGTAAATTTCTAATCAAACCTAACCCCAATATAATTTTTATTTAGTCAAATATCAGTTATATGAGAAAAAGAAAAATCTAACCCAAACCTAACCCAAACTCATATCTAATTAAATAAAAATTAGATTCGGGTTAGGTTTGGTTAGAAATTTACGGTGAGGGGGTGCAGGGGGAGGGGCAGAGCCCCTCCCCCGCCAATACCAAATCTGATATGGTATATCTAGTTCTAGAGATACAATTTTGATGAGTCCACCCGGTATACAGATTCTTCGCCGGCTGCCGGAAAAGCGGCGGTCACACACGTTGCCCCGAGCGTGCACGTATAGACAAAATTCAATGTAGTAGTAGCTATAGTTTTTTGCAAATATCTCGAAAACTAAGGCCGAGCGGCGGTTATATGCATAGAAAAAAGTCTTTCAGAATACTGAGTTCTACAACATATTCAAAAATCATCGAAATCGGTGAGACCCCCCCTTTTCTAAATAATTACCAAACTTTTTTGTTTATTAATTTTTCTAAATGTAACTTTTACCAATGTATATGCGAGATTTTTCTGATTAAAATGAGACCAAACGCGATATATGTAGTTCGAATTATATTTACTTGTTGATACTCATTAAATACGTACCAGAAAGTGCAAAAACGCGTTGCTCGTATTAAACTAATAATAACAGGATAACGTAAAATAATAAAGTACATTATTATAAATATAATAATACATTGAAATAAACAGGATACAATTTAAATTATATTTTCTCATTAGAATAAGAATAAAAGGATAATGCAAAATAGTAAGTGCATTACAATAAATACTGTAATACATTAAAATAAATCACAATAGAGCGTGACCTTAGATTGTGACCGAGGTGTCGATTCACGCTCGGCTCGAGCCGCATGCAAACATAGATTCGACACCCTTCTTTATTATATGCACCACCTCTGTCGCCTATAACGAAGCCGGGTGTCGAATCTGTCACATGCGATTCCAGCCGTGCTTGAATGGACAAAGTATGATAATGTACTTTATTATTTTACATTATCCTGTTATTATTAGTTTAATAAGATCAACGCGTTTTTGTACTTTGTGGTAGGTACTTAATGAGTATCAACAAGTAAATATAACTTGAACTATATCGTGTTTGGTCTTATTGTAATCAGAAAAATCTCGCAAATACGTTAGTAAAATTTTTATTAAGACAAAGTCAAAAATAAAAAAGTTTTATGGTTGAATTAGGATTAGTCACACCGATATTCACGTACGGATCATATTACGCCGCTCGATCGTCGAGCGCCGCTATCGCGAAGGGCGATCCCACCAAGTGGAGGGGATAGTCAACGGAACTATATCCAAGCAATGTTTTGCGCATATATGCAAGTTTTACTGTACTTAGAGACCCTGTGAATGAAACCACGAGTACGGAAAGCTGCACTTCATGTAACTAAGATATGCTTAGAAAATGAAAGATATAAGGAAAAAATGACACCAAGATCAAGAATTTCCGTCACAGAATTCAAAATGACATCATTTATAGTGTAATTGTAAGTTAGATCATTTTTGGAAAGTGAGAATCGGTTCGTAGAGCATTTTGATATGTTAAGACAGAGTTTGTTATATTGACACCATGCTATAAGATTGTCAAGATCGCGTTGAATAAGTTCCATACTGGTGCGATCCTCAATAGCATGAAAGAACTTTAAATCATCAGCATAAAGCAGAACATGTGAGTAATGAAAGCATTCATTAATGTCATTAATAAAAAGGTTACAAAGTAGTGGACCGAGATGGGAGCTTTGGGGAACTCCTGAAGTTACATTAATAGAGTAAGAAAAAGAATTATTAAATTTTACAATCTGTAATCTAGACGATATAAAGCTACCGATGCAAGATAGGTTTGACGAATCTACTCGATTTAATGGTGAACAGTTTATAAATACATATTGCAACCAGTTGTTTGTACAAATGTAATTGTCGGGATATAATTGAATAGTGTGTAGATATTACCTAAGCTGCACGGTGTTGACGCACTGGCGATACGGAGTCTGAGAACGGTTACAAAAGTATACCGAAAGAACTTCGACCGGACTTTGCGGATTCTAACGGGTTAAATTGATCTGAATGGTGCCCTAAGCCCAATTCTCACTGAATGCAACCGACTCTGTACAAGTGTAACGCGAAGTGACTATGCGCGTAACTGAACTAGTGCAGTATCCGGAAATGAGGGGTAGCTGAGGTGATTCGGAACTACATTTTCCTTGACCAAAATATTGTTTGAAGTTTCGTTTTTGAGTTATTAACGAAAAACACTGAAAGGGTGAACATTGAACGAAAGGGTAAGTTTATTTAACTACCCTTTAAAACACTTTATTCGTTTCGGATAACGAATAAAAGTATGGAACGGATAACTCAAAAACGAAGCTTCAAACAATATTTTGGTCAAGGAAAAAGTTTTTCAGAATCACCTCTGCTACCCCTTTTTAAAAATACTGCGCGATTTCCGGGCCACCCTGTATAATAAATCTTCATTGTTTATAAAAATAAAGTTCCATTGTTCCTTCAACATAACAACATTTGATTTATTTAATAGTTGTACATATATTAATGTCTAGTTATCCTATTTAAAATATGACAAACACGCCCCGTTTAATTAAATTCGAGTCTCTAGTTAGTATAACAATGAGAATTATATTAAATATCTCACGAAAAAGCAAGAAAAAGCAACATGTGCTTGGATAACTATAATCTATATTCTTTCTAGAATATAATGGTGAAGAGTTTCTTGCGCGCGTTTCCGGATACTGCGCGATTCTGGGCCACCCTGTATAGTAAGATCATGGAGTCTTCGTCGGGTCACGCATGCACTTAATCGGTCACGATGCAGCTGGTCGATATCAAAGGCCCTATTATCCGTATCATAGCGAGATAAATCTTTGGGCGACTTCCCTTCTTACGCAAGCTTGAACGACACGTGCGAGAGCAGCGGAAGAAATATTATTCATACGTAACAGTGCATACAAAATCTCCCAAAGATGAATGTTACAGAAAATGATCAGCAAGTAATTGGGATAACGAGTGAACCAATTAATAACAAACTTCAAGATAGTATGGTAAAACTCTAACAAATATAAAAAATTCTAAAAAATGCGGCGCACAAAACACAGCGGAAAAACAAACAGATACACCGAATATAAATAGTGCAACGAATACATAGGACCGAATCTATACACCTCAAAAGTATACAACACACGCACAGACGAATAACTCGAGCATTACCTCAGTACATGAAACTCAAGACGAAACATACCGGCTATCAGCTTATCATAGGAAACAACTGATCGCACCAGCGAAGTCAAGTACACGGCGAACACATTGCACGGGGAATATAACAATCCATAATAATACCATAATTACACCAAACAATGTTTTAACGAAAACAGGCAATGTCGCGTATTTCGTTTCGGCAAATGGCACATTGGAGACACCGATAGCACAACACTTCAAGAAAAAGGAATTATTACACGACAATCCCTCTAACAATGCAAACCACATATCTGGGATATTCTCATTACACGCCATGGCACCACGTGTTATTTCGGTATGGTTTGCAAAATAAGCAACACAAATTGTACAGATGTCCACATTATGGAGAAGTGGCTTGAGACACCGTTAAATGTACTACGCAAACTCGAAATCAACTCATGTACCATATCTAAATACTCCCAAATAATCGACTTAATCACCTGGTCAAACACGTCAAACAAACATAAACACATTTTTATTTGCAAACACGTCAGACCCAGGCCTCACGTTACACTGTGTGGAGGAGTCATATCAGTTCCACCACCAGAAATTAGGAAAAGAATAATTGCAGAATCACACAGTTCTACAATTAGCGGTTACAAAGGCATAACAAAACACATAAAAGAGTTGCTTCTCAATATTATTGGAAGGACATGAAAAACGACATCAAAAACTTCATAAAATATTGTATTGACCGTAACCACTTCATAAAATTGCTACTGACATATGCGAACCTTTAAGGAAAGCAAACAGCGGATATGAATCTGGACGGTTTTATTGCCGAATCTGCCCTAGCAGGTTTTGTTGTATTTTTGCAGCTAACTTGCTACAATAGCTGAATTAAAAAAATCCTGCATCAAATCTGTAGCCATTCTGTTTACAAAAGCCTTCTAACAGGAATGCGACAGGATCTGCTACGCAGGATTGGCTGACTGGGGTATGTAAGGTACGAAGAAAGGGCAATCTTGCGTTAATGTCTCATTCAAATATGGATTTCCACAAACTATATTATGGCGAAAAGTGAAACAATTCAATGCTGGCGAAGATTTACATCATTCAACCGTCAAAATTGTATTTCATATTGGCCCATATTATAGCGACCATGATCACTGCGCTTGCCAGAAAATTGCAACTAATTACAAGCAGTCATTGGTGATGACCAATGAATTTGAAACTGCAGTATTCACAGATCTGACGCGACGAAAGATAAAAGAAATACCAGAAAAAGCCATTCGGTTCTGGACGCTCTCGAATAACGTAAACTATCCAACCTAAGCTCTGGGCGCGACGGCAGTCGAGCACTCACTCACAAGGAAACATATTCGGGTGTCCGCCTCCGATTTTGATTAAACTTGGTGGACATATTAAGCAGGTGAAAAAAAGGGACACGTATTTTTTTATAGCTGCTCAATCGCAATTTTGGGGGGTAAATTCACCCCTTGAAGTTTCAGCAGAAAAATGGTATCTCGAAAACTGTCACAGATATAAGAAAACTTCTTAAGGAAAAGTGTCATGGTTTTTTGAGGTAAAATAAATAGTGGTCACAGATTTTGTAAAAAGTAATTTGTTTATAACAAACAAATTTATTGTTACATTATTTTCAGAGATACAACAATTTACATAATGACAAGAAAGAATCGAAATTTTATTCTGAATCCATTGCTATATAATATGATGGATTTGCCTCCTACAGTTTTCCAAAATTTTCATATAATACGCAGACCGCACGGGACCGCCGGGCTGCGGCCGGACGAAGTGTACACGTATAGGCATACGGGCGGCTATTATTATGAGATACGCATTTATTAATCATAACAAGACGATATAAAATTTGTAATAGTAATATTAATTATATTAGTATGCATTGCAGTATGATATTGTTGCTTGGAAATTAATATCCGTTAATAACAAAATTCGTATAAAAATTAGAGATGTAATAGACATTAAATTCGAGAAGGCTACCAGTGTCTCTACTTTTATGTATATAATCGCTATCGGACGAAAATGATTTCGGCAAATTAAATATAGCGATTATATACATAAAAGTAGAGACACTGGTAGCCTTCTCGAATTTAATGTCTATTACATCTCTAATTTTTATACGAATTTTGTTATTAACGGATATTAATTTCCAAGCAACAAGCAATCATACTGCTGTTACGAGCCGAGGGCTAAGGGGCACGGCTGCGGAGCCGAGGATCGGTTATTTAATGAATTTTGTTAATTATGGATGTACCGGTGCGTATTTCATCACCGGGTGCCGTTTAAGGTTAGAGGATTTCGTGGATGTACCAAAGCGTATTTCATCTATGGGTGCCACTAGGAAGGTTTGCGTGGATGTACCAAAGCGTATTTCATCTATGGGTGCCACTAGGAAGGTTTGCGTGGATGTACCAAAGCGTATTTCATCTATGGGTGCCACTAGGAAGGTTTGCGTGGATGTACCAAAGCGTATTTCATCTATGGGTGCCACTAGATTATTAGTAACTATTGCCTCGTAACTGTCGATACACCTCGAGCGGTTGAGATATATCTATTCGGTGGATTCTATATATACTACTTATGATTGGTATAGGAAACAGAAAGAAATGAATATATCTTTAGTCAAATAATAAAATGTCTATATTCTATATCTTAAATGGAATACAATATGTAATAATCGCGGAGTCAAAAAACCCACGTTTACAGTCTTTAACGTTTATAAATATAGATGATCGAAAGGGAATTTAACCCGATCTCACTAACTTTCGACAAATGCGAACTTTAATAAATATCGTAAAATGATCGAAAGGGAATTTAACCCGATCTCACTGAGCTAGAGTATTCAAACAGCCTAAGTCGCAACGTATCACGAAGCCAGTTAATTGAATACTGAGCCCTTAATAAATAGAATGTTGATCGAAAGGGAATTGAACCCGATCTCACTGGCATCAGTATGGCTATCTGGTACCGACATGGTACACAGCTAGTAAGGTCCATACTGAGCCACGAGAGTAGATTTCATGCCCTTTTTATATCCGAAAAGCGGACCAAAAATATGGTGGGGGTACAGAATCTTCCAAGGGAGTCCAAAAGATCGCCCTGAAGCGTTGCGTCATCGTGCCATCGCGGAAGGGGCAAACTCGACTGCATGCACTCTCGATTACCAAATAAGGGCATAATAGACAAAACGAAGGAAAAGATACTTCCTACGTAACACTGCAATGCATACTAATGTAATTAATATTACTATTACAAATTTTATATCGTCTTGTTATGATTAATAAATGCGTATCTCATAATAATAGCCGCCCGTATGCCTATACGTGTACACTTCGTCTGGCCGCAGCCCGGCGGACCCGTGCGGTCTGCGTATTATATGAAAATTTTGGAAAACTGTAGAAGGCAAATCCATCATATTATATAGCAATGGATTCAGAATAAAATTTCGGTTCTTTCTTGTCATTATGTAAATTGTTGTATCTCTGAAAATAATGTAACAATAAATTTGTTTGTTATAAACAAATTACTTTTTACAAAATCTGTGACCACTATTTATTATACCTCAAAAAACCATGACACTTTTCCTCAAGAAGTTTTCTTATATCTGTGACAGTTTTCGAGATACCATTTTTCTGCTGAAACTTCAAGGGGTGAATTTACCCCCTAAACTTGCGATTGGGCAGCTATAAAAAAATACGTGTCCCTTTTTTCACCTGCTTAATATGTCCACCAAGTTTAATCAAAATCGGAGGCGGACACCCGAATATGTTTCCTTGTCAGTGTTGTTATAAACGCCTCGATACAAACACTTGGAAAGAAAGCTATCTACGATGACCCATAAAAAAGGGCCAATTCATAGCTCAACACTGATTAAGCATAAGTATTGGATAAATATTTACAACAAGGTGCCTAACTCCGATTCCTATAATTTTTTAATATGTTGTAAAGGATTTACTTGGGCGTCGCTGTTCATTAATGTAGGATTTTCTATATCTCGTTCGATTCTTTATTACACAATGTTGAGCTATGAATTGGCCCTCCCTCACTGCTCTTGTATACATTTCTACCCGATCTCTTTCAAGCCTCTCTGCGACCTGATTTACATTCGAAGAACGCTTTCCTCCGCGCATTATTTCTCTCTCCCACACGTGCCAAACAAAACACACTCACAATCAGTAGATGTTCGGTGGTAGGTTCCGCGAGTCCAACGCGCCGCCGTTTCCACATTAAAAAGTTATAGTAAAAACAAACTTTAAACATAAGAATATAATTTTCCGGAGGCGATTTCAATTTACCGGAGTACCTAATCAGATTTCTCTATTTATGTATAGTAATTGTAATTGCAAACGATTAAAAATCGAGGGCGTGGGAGAAATGGTGCCTGAAATTAAACTCTGATAATATAATACAAAATAAAATACATGAAATATATTGCAAATATATAATCGACAGCTAATCAAACTCGAACGTTCACAAAATAAATGTGTTAAAATAAAATAACTTTTCAATGAACTGCGACTCCCAACTAAACGACCGCTATACTACTCAAGATAATAACCTTGCCAACATAATAAAAATGTGGTATTGGTGGATTTTAGGATATATATGTTAGCGGATAGGGCCAGGTTTGTTGGCGCCTTTTAGTTTATAGTACTGTCTCGAGGTTTGTCGAGGCAGTTATAAGATAAGCATGGTGTGAATGAAGAGTGATAGTAGAAATGTCGAACGTGGATCGAGTGAATGTTTAGCTTGAGGAAAGAGTGAATGGTTTCGGGGAATGCACGTGGAGTGTTTGGTGCAGGGTGACCCGTGGTCGAACTGTGACACGTGGTAAGGGTGTGTATGTCGGTGTGAGTCCTAAATGAGTGAGAACAAATGAGAGATAGAATGAAAGGGAAACTGTGAGTGAAAGAATATATGAAGTGGCTGATGCGTGCGCGAGTTAGAATAGTTTGGGAAGCGAAGGAGAATAGTTTGGGTTGCGAAAGGGAATAGAAGTGCTTGCGAAGCCGAAGAGAACATTGTTGAGAGATTATCGTGCGACGATACTTTATATTAATAAAACACTTATTAATACAAGGAAAGAGAAGTCTCATTACCCTGATTTATGTTCCGCTTTTATTGGTAAAGAAGTTTACTTATAAATAACTTCTACAAAAATGATCAAAATGGGGGGTAGATCATTTGTTGAAAACGTTTATGCTATAATTCTATTCTAAATCTGATTGGGAGAAAAAATTATTACATAATAGTATTATTAATATTATTTGTAACAAAAAATGTATACTCGTTCAGTAATTTATCAAACGAGAAACAAAATAAATAAATATTTTCTGGTAAAACTGGAAGTATAAAAGAAGGTTAGCATCTAATAATGTTTCAAATCAAAAGACGATTCCATTAACGCACTAATGTTTCACAACATTGTAAATAAATTAATAAATTTATACTAATTTTTCAGTAGAATAACAATATACCGTCTGTATATTATTATCCAACGCAATTCATATGTTCCGAAACAAATATAAATTTTACATAAATTATAATTGAACTTCAATAAAAAGGCAACAGTAATTAAACAAATATAAATACTGCCGGCTCTCTTTTTATGCGGTAGATATGTTCCACAGAAAACTCATAAAAAAAATCGACTCAACTTGAAATGACCTTACTAAAAACAATCCGATTACATACAGATAAATACATACATATGTGTACATCATATATACGGCAAATTTTAATTATAATCGATATATTAAATGTTACCAATCGCCCAACAAATCAACCAAGAGCCGTAGTAATTAAATATCGATACTGTATTCCTTCCACCCCGATGTGTTATTCAGCATCAACCAGACAACTATAAAGCTGTAAGAAACGAAAAGATTAAGTATCAGTATCGAAACTCACCAGCAAGTACGAAAAAGAAAAATATATTTTATAACAGATAGAATAGAAAATGCCAAGAAAGTGACTAAATGTATCCCATGATGTTAAACAAGATACATCCTATTAATCCAATATTATTATATTATAATTATAATTACAATTTCATAAAAGTCAAGGCTAGTGATTCAATGATGGCGCAGTGGAACAAGATCATTTGAAAGCGATGGTGCCGATAAAGCAAAGAAAACTGAAACGGCTATTGTAATTGAAATATTATAATACTACATGTATAACCTAAGATGCCCAATAGGACTCTGTTAAGTGAAATTTATTAATTAATAGTAGCAAAGGAAGCTAATAATTGAGTGCCGTGACATTAACGTAAGCGATAATGCGACTGCGTCTTTATGAATTTTCACGTCCAAACACTACACCACCCAAAGTGCGAATGACTGGTCGCAGCGAGGCTGATCCAACAATTTTCGGTAATGTTCGGGCGACCGAGCTGCGCACGCAGCTTGATTTTCGTGACTGCGGCACCTGTTACTACGTAACGTACAGCCAGAGGACAATGCCTGCTACGTCATCGCGTGTGCCGCGCGACTATTTGATGGATATGTTATGATTCCGAGCAGGGCCGACCCTTGGTTGCTTGGCACCTTTCTGCAAGGATTTACATGACCTCCTAAAATTATTGTTATTTAAATGGTTTGCATTAATTGTTATTTGTAACCGTTACTAATAGTAGGCAGAATTGGAATACCCAAAACATAAAAATATTCATGCGTATTTATTATTTTTATAATTCTTACTATAAAACCTTCCGCACTTTCGTATTAGCAAAATGTCAAACAAGGTCTTGGATATTTCATTTTTCACATAACATTGCTACATTAAATAGTCGTTCTTGTGCTATAATTGATCTTAAATAAATGTTAATACGTTTCAATCTGCGAAATGATCTTCTCCATTCTCGACACTTACGGAAATTGATCTGATGCAGACTTAAACAAGTTTTCAAAGACACCTGTGGAATGGTTTATGATTTTATATGCTCTGCCTACGCTCTGCTCCCGCATTTATAAAAATACATTCATCGGCTTCTAAAGCCGATAAAAAGAGCCGCTTAATGAAAATTAAAAATGCTCCAATTGCGTCGAGGTACGCCCTTAGCATCACGCGCCCCTATGGTTTGTATAGGTTGCTTGCAATTAGCCTTAGTGTATTCAGCCGGTTCTGCTCCAGAGAATCTGTCCACACACACACAAACTAATCAACATAATCCGTGAATGTTTGTGCGACGTATTTTAGTCGCTTCTATTCACGTTAAAAATATGCTAGAAATATAATGCTACAATGAAGTCGAATTTAGGAATTATTTACTGAATTTGTACAATGATTACCTAATTCATATGGGGCGTACAGATACTGTATTTGAATCCCCTTTTTAGGGAATGTTAATGAATTGTTGATACCTACACGATTATTTAACCCCACAACGACGACTTCCATACGTCGTATAGACCACAGTTTCTCGATGTGTTGCCGACATCGATGCGTCGCGCAGTGGCGAAAATGGCCAAAAATGTGGACAAAAGTATAATTTGCATAAATTTGGTATGTTTTTGGTATATATTATAATAAAATGACGTCACAAAGTAAACAATGTAAAATTTAATGTTAAATATTGTATCTGTGAAGAATCAAAATATGCGCGCCATCGGCAACGGGACCGCAATCGTCTTTTGTCGTCTTGACTATGAGCGGGTCCAACACGTGGTACAGCAGTGCAAACGGACCAGTGGCCGTGTACAGTCGTGCCTAACAAATGTATCACTATTGCCTATTATAGAACAATAAATCTAATAGCTTATGGGCCCAAGGCGTTAGAGTAATGCAAAATGTAAACGATTTCTGAAGTTAAAACAAAGACAGTGGAAAAGACAAAAGTGCTTTATCAAAGTAGTCGGGCAAAACACGCAATACCGAAAAGTTAGTCGATGGAAATTACGAAGCGTGGAAAACGCAAATGAAGAGTGTGTTGATATGTAACGAACTGCGGGGTTACACCAGTGGAACCATAGTGAAGCCTGAAGAAAATCAAGAAAACTAGACAAGTAAGGATGAAAAGGCGCTCGCATTTGTTACATAGGAAGGATTGTTTCCTTCGTTTCGTCTATTATACCCTTATTTGGAAATCGAGAGTGCATGCGGTCGAGTCTGCCCCTTCTGCGATGACGCGATGACGCAATCCTTCAGGGCGACCTTTTGGACTCCCTTGGAAGATTCTGTACCCCCACCATATTTTTAGTCCGGGTTTCGGATATAAAAAGGGCATGAAATCTACTGTCGTGGCTCAGTATGGCCCTACTAGCTATGTACCATGTCGGTGCCAGCTAGCCATACTGATGCCCAGCGAGATCGGGTAAAGTCCTTTTCCAGCAACTTATATTTATTACGGCTCAGTTTTGAATAATCAGGCTACGAGTTATTTCGCGATTATTCAAAGTTCCACTAAGCTCAGCAAGATCGGGTTCAAGTCCCCTTCAAGCAATTCATATTTATTCGTTATAATACGGTGTTAGACGTTTTGTACCTTCATCATAGGTACACGTAAAAGACTGTAAGCGTGGGTTTTAGCTCCGCGACTGTAACATTTTGTAATTCTTCAAAGTAAGAGAATATAGAGATTTTATTATTGAACATATTTACTTCATTTCATTTCTTATTCCAATCATTAGCAGTATTAATCCACCAAATAGATACATCTTAACCGCTCGAGGTGTATCGAAAGTTACGAGGTTACAAATACTAACATTCCAGTGGCACCCGGTGATGAAATAAGCACTGATACATCCACGAATTCTTACCAGCCTGTGGCACCCACTGATGAAATAGGCACTGGTACATCCACGAAAACCTTGACCTTCCTGTGGCTCTGGGTGATGAAATAGGCACTGGTTCGCCCACGCACTTCCCATCAAACGGCTCGACCGTTTAACTAAAAAAAATCTTAAACAACCGATCCTCGGCTCAGCAGTCGTGCCCTTAGCCTTCGGCTCGTAAAACACTTATTGTCTTGACCATCTCGAAAGGAGAGTTGGGGCACGTTAAAAAAGCGAGAACTTCCAAGGAAGCATAGGACAAATTGGCCAGAATCCATAGCTCGCGTGGTCCTGTGCGGAAAGCGGTCATTGCAGGCAACTATACAATCTGAAGAAAAATCCTTCCGAAAAAATGTCGCGGTACATAAATGATTTCCAAGAAAAAATAAATATATTTGAAAATACCGGAATAGAAATTCCGAATGAGTTGCAATCGATTATGTTGCTAAGCAGCTTGTTAACTTCAGTATCCGGCTCGAAGGACCAATGTTCAAGTCCTTCGCAATCCACGTAGTAGAATATTTGGCAAAGGTAATCTTTGCTAGAACTCGGTTCATAACAAACAAAATATATTTCTTCCAATACATGAGCATACGCTCTTTAACAATAAAGTAGAATAAGACTAATTTAAAACTGTATAACCGTAAGGTCGCCTGTTTCATGCTCGTCCAGGACGAGAGTCGTATTCTTCTGTTAAGGTTCGTTTAGTTTCAAATCCGTTGTGTACTAGTGCTGGATTTGTTCTAGTCTGTACTAATGCTTTGAATTTGTTCTGGTCTGTACTAATTCTGAATTTGTTCTCTCTCGATTATACTCTCCCAAATCTTCCTCCAAGACGATCTTGGAGAGACTTCTGTCCTTGGTGAGGCATAGGGCCATCCAATTGCATCCGCAGGTCGGTCTTCCATCGATGCAACGCCCCCGAGCCCTAAGATTTTTCCGTCACGTAGGCCCGGTAAGAACGTAGCACTAAAGGTCCCTTGTTCTAGGAAAAACTAAACCCGCGGATGTTTAGCCGCGCTATCGCGAGAGTCTAAGTTACGTCAGGTGCTGCTGAGAATGGCGTGACTGAAAAATGTCACCTTGAAAACTCGGTCTCTCATTCCAGCCAAGTCAGAGCCTCTTCGTAAATACAGGGTCCGGCAGAGTATATGACCCCGTTTTAAATGGGGGGGGGGGGTTCCTGGGGTGATTCTGAGCAATTTTTTCCTTTACCAAAATGTTGGTTAAACCTTCGTTTTTGAATTATTAACGAAAAACCCTGGCCGATCAGAGCGCTCGGGCGCGTGGCTCTCAGCGGATCTCAACCTCGGCCGTGATCGTGAACGAACGCATTGACACAGTTATGTTACCTCGTCTTAAATTAAGAATAATGTGGAATTATTCGTTATTCATGAATAACAAATAAACTACTAAGTATTCGATACGTTTATTCGTTATCCGAAAGAAATAAAGTATTTTATTACTTATGAATTATTTTTTGTTTAACAGCACGTTTTCAGGCGGATAAATTGTGTTTTAAGAAAAACGATTTGGATAAATAATGTTAGAAAATTCTAGTTAAACTTACCAATTCGTCCAGAAATTAACCTGCTCCGACGGAAGTGGATCCTTGACACTGGGTCATTGCGTCGATCCTGACCTTCGACAACAGCTGATGTTACAGCCGTGTCGGTGCATGGTCAATATACACATTCCGGTTGTTATCGGAAACAATAATAAAGAGCAATAAAATTATGAATGCCATGATAAGTAAAAATTGTCCAACCCATATCGTGTTTGGTGTCATTTTAATCAGGAGATTGTATGGAACATGTTGGTAAAATTTCATTTAAAACGGACCAAAAATGAAAAAGTTTCATTCTTAAATTTTAATCGCGTTAGGATTGTCTCACGTACACGGGTATTTAAACTTGCATTTTGACCACCCCAAGTAGTGGGGATAGAAATGAAACCTAATCGTAGACCCAATTTGGAACACTAGTCGATACATTACTTTCTACTCTTCTACTTTCTACTCTTTCTCTCACTAGTTCTCGTGTCGCACTCTTCACATATTGGGGCTGGTTCCCCGGTTAGAAGATGAGAGTGAGTGATCCTGGAGTGTACCACTCGGATGCGGCCGATTACTACTTGCTCCCTTCTAGGCTGTTCTGGGTGTATCGTGTGATTTTTGAAGAAGTCCTTGTTGATGTTTATGGTGCGAGCAGGTGCTATTGTTTTCCATTCCGCTTCGCACTGTAACTTTAGGTTGTTTAGGGCCGTTTTTAATGCGTCGTACAAACATAATTTGTTGTGCACAGTTGATGGAGTTTCGGTTGCTTCTCTCGCCGCTTGGCCTGCTTCTTCGTTTCCAGCTATTCCCGCGTGGCTGAGAATCCATATAATCTTAATTTTGCTTTTTCCTGAATTTATTCTTTGGTGAGTGTCTAGGATTTGTTGTATGCTATCATTGTATGACGAGGTGTTATTCATCGCTGCTATTGCATTCTTGGAGTCGGTCAGTATGGCTGTTTGTTGGTAAGATTCTCCGTGGGCAATTTGGAAGGCATGGTTGATAGCCATTAGTTCGGCTGAAAGAAATGACGTTTCGTTAGGTAGTTTGATTTTAACACTGCGATGGGGGGTGATGACAGAGTATCCTGTTCCAGAGTTTGATTTTGGGCCGTCTGTGTAAATGAATGTGTAGGCTTTGTGTTCCTCAATGATTTCTGCAGCTAATTTCCGATAGGTTTCTGGATTGGTGTTAGTTTTTTGGTATAGCGTTAGGCTTGTGTCTGTTTCGATTGGGTGAATTTCCCATGGTGGAGTCATATGTAGTTTTCTTGGAATGATGTCGTGTATTTTTAAGCCTCATTCTGTTGCATAGTGGTTTACTCTGACGTGGAATGGTCTCGTTCTATTTTTTTTGTGAAGAGGGTCTATTGATATTTCGGTTTGCGAAGGTAGCTGAATGTGAGGGCTTGTTCGGGGTAGTCGCAATTTTAATTGCTTGGTTTATACTAAGAAATTTTCTCCTGTATTGGAGAGCTGGTTCGTTTGCCTCTTGGAGGATATTAGAGGTTGGGCTAGTCCTAAACGTTCCTGTTGCTATTCTTAGTGCTGTATTGTGTACTGAGTCTAATTTCTTTAGAATGGGTTTTCCTGCTGATCCGTAGATTACTGATCCGTAGTCTAATTTAGCCCTGACGATGGATCTGTATGTGTTTATTAATGTTTTATAGTCCGCTCCCCAGGTGTTTGTTGCTACTATTTTTAATATGTTTAGATGCTGTGTGCATTCGTTTTTAAGATGTGTAATGTGATGGTGCCATGTGAGTTTGTTATCCCATATGATGCCTATGTCCCATATGATGGTCCTGTTTTCTTGAGAAGTTTATATATTTGGTTTTTGATTCTGAGAATTTGAAACCTGAAACTGTTGCCCAACTTTGCAGTTTGTTCAAGGTATCCTGTAGGATATATTGTGTTGTTTTTTAGCTTTTTCCTGAGTAGAGGATTGTTAGGTCATCAGCAAATAGCTAAGCTTTGACCTAGTTATTTTATTGCCTTCATCAAACAGAAATTCTTCCAATTTAGTTCTCTCTTCATATACATCTTTTAAACTATTGTGGGATCTTTAATTATCGTTTATTTGGCACAGAATACAATTAGGAATACTACACGGAAGCAAGAGAACAAAGGACGACACTAATTATTACACCTACAATCACTTTCTCCCGCGCTTCGCTTATTGCCGTTTCCACTACGCTCTCTCTCTCTCTCGCACTTCGCTATTAACCGCCTTTACTACACCTTTTCTCCCGCAAAGACAAACACCTTCTGACTCGCCCGCGCCGCTCTTGTCTTGATTCGCAATCAGCGGTTCCGCGGCCAAAACATTCAACGGCTATCGCTCACCTTTCGCGGGTCACATACATATCAACCTTACGCACGCACATCTAACATAACGTTTAAAATACAATCCCACACTATCATTTAAGCTCCTATTTTCATCGTTTCCACTTATCTCAATAACTTGCTCCTCTAATACTCTTCTTCTTTTACTTCTAGACGGAGTATCCACCCTAGGCAGGTCCTCCGTAGCCACCGAAGAAAAGGAACTGTGCCTATTATGTCCTCTACTTGTTCATTCAATAGATTTCATTTCGACTTCGTCTTTATTCCTTTCTTCCTCAATCTCCCTATCCATCAACATTTTTGTTTTTTGTTTGTTTAAATTACTCATTTTTGGTCCCACGAGTACGGTGGAAAAGAGGTCAACTGGGGTAGAGCCGCCATTACCCCAGCAAGGCTAAATACTACAAAGGTCGCCAGGTATTTGGAGTTGGCCGCTAACGGCTGGTGCACCTACCAACCACGTCCCAGTGCCCTCAACTGGAACGCCCCTCTTCACCGCGCACCATAGCTTGGAGTTAGGGATTTTTTATAGAGGTTGTCATCTTATGATCATGAAACCTGACCACTGGTTTACGGTATGCTAAGAGCTCGGGTACCTTGGGTACGCTAAGTACCCTGAGGGGAGTAGATAGGGACACTTTTTTTTTCATTTAATTCTCGATAAATTGCAGCTCGAGCTTAAGCTCATTGCTGCCTTATTCAAATTTTGATTACTATTAACTTTAATTTTTTAATTTAGGTTAGGTTTTAAATTTTAATTTCTTTATTATGTCATATCTAATAATTTTGTTTTAGTTCAATTTTGATTTTATCTTTAATTTCATTTATTCTATTTTTAGCCGCCAGGTCTACGAATCGCAGCCCGGCCGAGGAGGCGGACCCTCTACTCTCTATTTCAGGTAAGTGATTGTTTCTAAAGGTAAATAACTCGTTTGTAAATTTCAAAAATTTCTTATATTTTTCTCAAGTTTCTATTAGTTTATATTTATTTTCTCTTGCATTGATCAGATCTTCATATCGTAGATGTTGGTAGCTATCACATTCATAAATCATGTGGTTGATGTCTTCCTCAGCATGTTGACACATTAGACATATACAGGGTGTCCCTTAACTTCTGTCCTTCCCGGAAATGGAGCGTAGCTGGGCTGATTCTGAACAACTTTTTCCATGACCAATGTGTGGTTTGCAGCTTCATTTTTAAGTTATTAACGAAAAACACTGGCCAATGAGAGCGCCCGCCGGCCGGCCGATGGCGCGCGCTAAGGCACGAACCTATCAGCTGTCACGATGGGGGGGCATCGAGGGTACCGACGGAAGCGTGCGGCAAATGTTACATCGTCTTAATTAAGAATAATGTGGAATAATTCGTTATTCATGAATAACAAATAAACTAATAAGCCGTTTAAGAACAGTGTCCGATACGTTCATTCATTATCCGAAAGGAATAAACTGTTTTATTACTTATGAAAAACATATTTTATTTAACAGCACGTTTTTAGGTGGATAAATTATGTTACAAGAAAAACGATTTGCACAACTAATGTTAGAAAAAGCTGGTTAAACTTACCCATTCGTCTACGAATTAATCTGGTAAACATTGTGCGAATCCTGACCTAGGCAACGCTCAACAGCTGATGTCACCGGCCGGGTCGGTGAACTCACTACACTCACGGTGAATTCACTTCAAGATCACTTCACTTCACGGTCACTATCAGTTGCCACTGTGAAATGTGGGAATATTTGATACCGATTTATTTTTCTTACGTTTAAACATTTCGTAATACTCTGCGTTTTTACGATTCATGTTGTCCGTTCGGCTAGCAGAACGACTCTGCCAGCTTAAACGTCGCACTCGCTTCCACACGCACACGCACACACACTGTCTCCAAATTTAGTGGAATTCGGCGGCAGATGCCGATCACACAGGGCAGCATCGGCCCCTGCGTAGTGTGCGTCGCAGTGTAAGCGTCGGCCCTACAATGTTATCCACATTAAAGAACATGTGCGTGCAACGTCGGTATTGAACGTCTGAGGTTTTCTTTATTCTATTCAATACCACTTTTGTGCCGAACGTGTTCATTCTCAGTTTCAGCGCATCCAGGTATCTGGACGGCTTCAGTAGTTCTGGGTTGTAAAGCCATTCATTTCCGACTTTATCCCCGAAAAATTCTCTAATCCCTTGCTCTTGGGAGACGAGTTGTCTCCATCGATCCGTTTCCTTCTTACGGAGGGCCTTTCTTGCTGCCTCGATCTGTTCCATCGTTATGCCTGCATCCCAGCAAAGTTCTATTGATGCTGCATATTTGCGTATTGTACCCTCCTGTCCCAGCAGTGCTTGTCTCACCGCCTCGTCCTCTGATGTCTTCATCATAACAGCACTCCTAATTTTTGTTCATTTGATAATGTTCTCCACTCTCTGGACACCCAAGCCTCCGTGGCTCTTGGCCGTATATATCAGTCCATCTGTAGTGGATGGATGAAGGTGCAATATATGCTTTATTTCCTGAGAATTTGAAACCTGAAACTGTTGCCCAACTTTGCAGTTTCAGGGTACTCTGTAAGATATATTGTGTTGTTCTTTAGCTTTTTGCTGAGTAGAGGATTGTTAGGTCATCAGCAAATAGATAAGCTTTGACTGGGTTTTGTACTTTCGACAGGACCTCATTTATTGATATTAAAAGTAAGGTGACGCTCAGTATAGAGCCTTGTGGAACTCCGTTTTCAATGGTTAAGGTTCTGGAAAAGTGGTTGTTTATTCTTACTCTTATACGTCTTGTTTTTAAAAAAAATTTTATAAATTTTAGCGTGTTTCCGTGGATGTTAAGGTTTGAGTACCCAACAATTACACTTGGCTTTTCGATTACTTCTTCTGTACCACCTCGTATAAATCTTTTAGTGGTTATCATTTCAGCATTATGCCAGGTGCTCAATAACGATACTATTCTCTTATCCTTCCAAGCTAAGAGCATTGTATTTTCTTTTTTGTAGCAACATTCCGTTTTTCATATAAGTTTGGTTTCTTCAGAGTGATTGGAACACCTTTTCTGTTTGTTTTGATGATACCGGTCAAGTGGCACCTCATTTTCCTTAATTCTTCAGCTAAGTATATACTAGTGCAATACCTGTCGGTGTGCATGTGATATCCTTTTGCGGTAGGTACCCGATCCAATAATTGTTGGTAAATCTGGCCTTAGCAGATTTTCGGAAGTGATACTTCCATAATATGGAAGGATGCTGTACACATATCCTGTTTCAGAATCTGCTAAAACATATTTTCGAATGCCCCACTTGGTAGGTTTATTGGGATTGTATGTAATAAAGCTTATTTTTCCTTTAAATTTTACTACGGATTCTTCAAGGCATATATTTTCTCCAGGTATAAAATGTTCTGAAAATCTTGAATTTATATATTCTAAAAAATTACTTGCTCTTTGAATACGTGTTCTAATATCATTTTTCGAAGGATCAGGTGTTTTCAAATGCAACATCCAGAATATCTGGTTGAATCTTTTTCTTGTAAATATGTTACTAAAGAAAGGGATCCTACTATTGTCCTTACCCGACCAGTATTCTTGCATATTTGCCAGAGGTATCGTACCCATATTGACAATAACTCCAATAAAAGCCAGAAATTCATCCTTTTCCATATCACGCCACGTTTGCCAAATAGAGGTACTAGATATTTCTTTCAAGTTTAGAACATTTTCTGCATAATTGTTGGTTTCTTTTATAATTTCATTTACCAATTCGCCCGTGAAACAATTTAAAATATTGTATCGGCTGTACAATATTTGGTGGAATTTGTGGTCCAATGACCTTTGGCGATACACTAAAATGTATTCTATCTGGAATATTTAATTCTTCCGTAACATCACGCCATTCATCTAAGTCTTTTAACGAATCTTCGCTTTCACTTTCAATAATTCTCGTTCTTCGTCTCTTTGGTAGTATAATTTCGCTACCACTGTGGATAACTACGTTATTATTATTACTGTGTTTATTTATAATATATTATATTTATTAATAATTAATACTAAACTTATAAATACATATGATACTCTTTTCTTCCTCACAACAAACATGAACACCTTCTTATACATAGAACTTAGAATATAACCAGAATAGAAAAACCGTGACAATAGAATTACAAGTGCCATCTATTGACTTATAAAAACAATCTCACAATTCCCCCTTTTGTTTTTATTGAATTTAAATTTTTATAAATTTTTGAATATTCTTCAGCAACGTTGGTCCGCTGAGTGGCTTCGTCAAACAGTCTGCGGCCATTCTCTCACTTGGTACATGATTCACATGAATCATGTGTTCCTTTATTGATTTCCTTATAAAATAACATTTTCTATATAATAATTTTGATTTGGTTTTGTAGCTTACTCCATTTGCCAATCTCACGGCATTTAAAATATCACATCGTATTTCTTTGACATGTATCTTTGGCATCCCTATTTCCTCTATTAATGTACTGCTCCAAATTGATTCTTTCACTCCTTCCAATAAAGCTTCCAGCTCGCTTTCAGTCGATGAGAGTACCACTGTCGATTGTTTTTTACTTCTCCAATGGATCAAATTGCTATTATAATACACCGGTATTCCGATAAATGACTTGGCGTCACGGGTTCTGTCCCATGATGCGTCTGTTTCGCATTCAATTCCTTTCGTGGAAGTATTCTTACGATAATCTAGGCAAATTATCACCCGTTCCTTTTAAATACCTCAATACTCTCTTTAATGCATTCATATGCATCTTTTTTGGTTGAGTATTATATTGCGAAGGGCAACTCAAAGCAAATGATAAATCTGGTCTCGTTGTCACACTTAGATACATTAGGCGACCGAGTAGTTCTTGATAAGGCATCCTATCGCATTCCTCACTATCTTCGTTTTCATCAAAATTTTGATTAACATCCATGGGTGTAACAACCGCATTACAATTATCCATTCCATATGATTCCAATAATGTTTTTATGTATGCCTTTTGATGCACCAATATTTTTCCTACCCTTTGCTCTATTTGCATCCCCAATATATTTCTTCCAATCCCTAGATCTTTAATATGTATATGCTATTTTTATCTTGTCTATGTATTTCTTTTCATATTCATTTGTGCTCGCCACCACTGGTACATCATCAACATGTACACCACAATACAAAAAATCAGCTCCTTCTTTCACATAAAATAAACATGGATCCTCCTTGCATTGCTTCAAACCTATTTTCAATAGCTTTTCTGTGAAGTGCTCATTCCAGCATCGCCTTGCTTGTTTTAAGCCATAAATACTCTTCTTAACTTTACATACCTTATTTGTATCTCCATATATATTTGTTCACTCAGATTACCATGTAGGAAAGCTGTCTTTATATCATAAATCTTCAAGCTTTTTCCTTTTTCTACACTTACACTTAATAATAACTTGATTGTCTCTGTCTTAATCGTTGGTGCAAAGGTTTCACTATAATCGAAACCTGGCCGTTGCCCACAACCCATAGCTACGAGTTGTGCTTTATATCGCTTTCCATTCATTTCCGTATTTTCTTTTACATTAAAGACCCATTTACTTTTTATTATTTTTTCTTCTCCCCTAGGTCGGTTTACTATGTCCCATACATCATATTGCTTCATTGATGACATTTCTTCATCCATGGCCATCTTCCATTGTTGCCATTTATTTGAATTTCTTGCTTCTTCTACCGAACCTGAATTTTCATTGCTCGTTGATTTTTAATTCGCTCGGATCTTCTTGAACCCATTTCTTTAAGCCGTTCTTCATCTTCTTCTCGTTCTTGGTTTCTTCTTGTTGATATCATTTCTTTAGTCATTCCCCTTGGTCTTCCTCTAGTTCTTAATTCAACTGTCTCGTCCTGAATTTCTTCAGCCTCTTGGTTTGGCTCAACATTATTCTCTTCCTCCACATGTTCAATATCTTGAATATCCATTTCATTTTCATTATTTGAATTGTCTATGAATACATCCTCGTAGTCATTATTTTCTTCATATGCTTCATCAATTGTTTGTGTCTCTTTTTGATTCTCATCATCCAACCCAAATACAACCAAATCTTCTATATTAACCTTATCTCTATTTGTTACATTGTACATTAATTCACATCCATTTCTCCCCTCATCAAATTTCACATCGCTATCACATCTAATTTTTCCTCTTTCTGGTACATATATCCGATATGTGTTATTCATTTCAAATCCCAAAAAGATACCTATAGTTGTTTTTGACTCAAATTTTTTCTTGGTTATTCCTTTATCCAACAAATAGGCAACACATCCAAATCTTCTTAGATGTTTGATGTTGGGCTTTCTGTTGTTCCAATAGAGTTCCAATAGAGTGTTTTTGTATGTACAGATGATTTTGTTCTGTTCCCTGTATACACGGCAGTAAATACCGCCTCTGCCCAAAAATCTAATGGCATTTTGGAGTCGCACATTATTGTCCTTGTAGTTTCAATAATTGATTTATTTGCCCTTTCCACTACTCCATTGCATGGCGGTCTGATTGGAGGGCTCAACTCGTGTTTTATACCTTTTTCTTGGAACCACATTTTTAAATTCGTTCCAATAATCTCACCCCCATTGTCAGATCTTACTGGGACTCGAGCGCCAACATTCGTTGAGTACGGACGTGTGTCACTTCGCTCCGCAATTTTTGCAAATTTCTTCGGGAAAAGTTTAATCAATAATTCCGGAAAGTTGTCTAAAGTGCGTAACTAGTGAACGTTAACAGTGTGTAATAATCAGTTTTTCTGTAAATTCATTTATTCAGAAATTACGGGTAATTTTACACTCGGCGTCCCCACGCGCGTCGTTGACAGGTGGCCGCCATCTTGTCTCGTGGCGTCACTTCGCTTCACGTCGATTTCAGTGACGATTTAACGATCGAAAACGTTACCCGGCGTGTTTAAATAGTGAATAGGCACCACAGGATTACATACAGACGATAGTGAAGTGTGAAAGAACGTTAGAAAAGTGCGTGAAAGCGCGTCGTTTCTGTTAGCGTCACCCACGCGAAAAAAGATGCCATCTTGAATCGGTGGCGTCACTTTCCCTTACCGTGCCTCCCGCGACAAAGAAGCGTCGGGAAACGTTTCGCATTGCTAGAATACAACGAGGACGTATCTACGGACAACGCGTATACATTTCTTAAGAGTGAAACAAGGAAAATAAGCGCGTGAAGAGCGGCTCCTTCGTTAGCGTCACTGACGCGCGCGAGTGACAGGTGACCGCCATCTTGCTTCGGTAAGCGTCACCTCGCCTTTCGAAATTCATCGTGCCGTATAGTAATTCCTACAACGCTCCGAGCGTCGCGTAAACATATGGCAAGTAGTGCGTAAGAGTGTGCGACAAGAGTACATCGTTTTAAAGCGGGGAATTGAGCGGGACACGGATTCTTGCGATAGCGTCCCTATCAACCGTCATTGATTGATTTATGACCCCCGCCATCTTGGAAAATCAAAATCGGTAGTTTTAAAATCACGCAGCTCCGCGAATAAACGCGGCAGCTCAAAACCGACCAGCTGCGTCACATCAGCGCATGCAGGCGATAATTTAACTTCGGGGAATTTACCTTTTTTTTCTTTTTTTTTTTTTGACATACGCCCCGGTCGCGAGTACAGCAAGACGGTGGAGAAACAACTGTCGACGCGAATCACCGACCGACGGCCCCGCGCCCAGCCCGCGATGCCCCGGCCAGAGGCCGCGACTGCGAAACCCTTGGTCGACATGGACTTCTCCTCCGACCATGAGCCCGTCGTGAAACCCCGCCGCAACCATCCCCCCATGGACAAACCTCCCACTCCCACTCCCCCTCCCAAAGCCAACAAAAAATAGAGCAAATCGAGCTCCCACCGCCCACCGCCCACCGCCCACCGCGGATCCACTTCCTCCCTCCGATGATCCCTCCTCCCACCCCCGCGAACCACGCGACATCCGATCCCTCAAGATCAAGTCAGAGCGCATCCACGCCTCTCTCATAGACTTTCTCACCGCACCCACCAACGCCATACAAGCACCCTCCCTTGCCTTCGTCATGTGCAAAGTCGCCAAACTCCAGGGACTCCTCAACGAGTCCCTCCTCCGCAACAGCCATCTCGAAGGACAACTAGAAGCCCTCAAGTCCGAAAATATTGATCAACGAAAGACCTTCGAGTCAGCCAACACCGCAAAACCGAACGCGCCCGCCACCCGACCCCCCTTTTTTTTTTTTTTTAACGTGTGGGAAATCTTACATGAGACACCCCGGCCTCTTGGGGAAGAGACCGGGGTAGTGTCCGATTCTTACCGACTAAAACCCACACGGTGGCCATCCTAGGCGACTCAGAAGGACACGTGGAACCCTGACGGACACAACCCCCGTGCCCGCCCT
This sequence comes from Nomada ruficornis, assembly GCA_951802695.1. Classification (NCBI taxonomy): domain Eukaryota; kingdom Metazoa; phylum Arthropoda; class Insecta; order Hymenoptera; family Apidae; genus Nomada; species Nomada ruficornis. The sequence goes on from OX637850.1 coordinate 9,334,366, forward strand.
CGCTGCGCCTCAAACCCTGCAGGAGGCTCCTCCCGAGGAGGGTCAGAAGGACCCTCCTCCGATACAGCTCAACAACTTTATACCCATTGCCGCAATTGCGCGGCCACCACGCAATGCGGCCCCTCCCATGCCACGCGCAGCGGCCGCCCGATCCCCGGCCAGACAGCCTGTGGTCCTCTAGTCGGGACAGAAGGCACCGACACTCCCTCCCCCCAGGGTCCCAATCATACAGGCGGGGGCATAGGACGCCCCCTCCTTCCGACTCCACCTCTACTGCGAGCGGGGTCCGCCCGCTCTCTGGCCCTCTCCGCCTCCTCCTTCTGCGTCATGACGTCCTCGCAAAAGGAGGCCAGGGCGCTCCAAGCCGCACGGTCGTCCAGGATGTTGGGGACGACCGCTGTCAGCGAGAGGTCAGGACCCACCGCTCGCCTCAGGACTCGGCGCTCGTCAGCCCACGCCGGACACTCCTCCAGAGTGTGCTGCGCCGTATCCGCCTCCTCGCCGCAGTGCCAGCACTGTGCCGTCTCTTCTCTCCGGATGCGCTGCAGGTTCTCCCCGAAGCACCCATGCCCGGAGAGCACCTGCGTCATCCGGTACGTCAGCCTGCCCCACGTTCTGCCGAGCCACTTCTCCAGACTCGGCAGGACCGCCCCGCTCCTGTCGACTCGGCGAGTCGTGCCCTCCACTCGGAGACAGCGCGCCGCCGAGACTGAAGCCTTGAAGCCCCCTAGCTCTCTTCGCGCTCCAGCGGGTCGCCGCCAGCAGACGCCCTCATCGAGGCATAGTCGGCCGCGGCTACTCCTGCCTGGATGTCTAACGGCAGGAGCCCCGCCAGGGTCATCGCCGCCTCGTAGGAGACCGTGCGGTACGCCCGCGCGACCCTGATGGCCACCCTCCTTTCAACGCGACGCAGCATTTCACGGCTGCGCCGACTGGCCACCAGGTCACCGCTCCACACGGGTGCTCCGTGCAGCGCGATGGACCTCACGACCCCCGCGTAGAGGCGACGCACCTCCCCCGCCGGGCCCCCAAGATTCGGGAGTATACGGCCTAGCGCGACCGCAACCCCTTCCAGTCGGGGAGCCAGGCGTTCGAAATGGGCTCCAAAGCTCCAGTGGGTGTCCAGGGTGAGTCCCAGGTATCGCAGTTGACGACCCACCCCCACGCAGGACTGACCGATGCATAGCGCGGTCGCGGACGTCTCCCCCCGCCGCAGCAGCCGATCAACCATCCACATGGCCTCGGTCATATGGCCGCCACCCGACCCCTTACGTACGCGCAACGCATCGGCGTCAAATCCGGCACCGCCGCGCGATCTAATCTAAGACAGGACCCCCCCACCGTCGTCACCATCACGCCAACGGACGCCACTGTCTTCGAATCAAGCCAAAAGACCAAGGAGGCTCTCTTCAAGCTCGTCTCACCGAGGCGAGATAAGATCCAGGTCAAGAATGTACGCCGAATACAAGGCAACGGAGTACTCGTCGAGACAACCAGGAAAGCCGACATCTCCACGCTCATGGCTAACGAGAAGCTGAAGGCAGCCGGCCTCATTGTAGGCGCCCCGCCGAAAAGGAATCCGCGACTCATCGTTTACGAGGTTCCCCAAGCGGACAGCAACGAAACCATCCTCAGCGCCATAATCGAGCGGAACCTGTCGGGAACACAACAAACTACCGCAAGGAATCAGCTGAAAATTGCGTTCCGGTCAGGCGACAGGAACAGGGAGAAATGCAACATCATCCTGGAAGCATCCAAGGAGACGAGGGACCATCTTATCCAGAAGGAACGCCTCTACGTTGGATGGAATTGCTGCCGAGTCAACGACTACATCGCCGCAACCCGCTGCTATAAGTGCCACGGACACGGACACACCACAAAATACTGTAACGCACAGTCCGAGGTATGTGGACACTGCTCCTTACAAGGCCATGGTTTCAAAGAATGCCCGAACAAATCGAGACCCGCTACCTGTGCTTCCTGCCAAAAGGCCGGCAAAAACTCGAACCACAGCGTAAAAAGCAATACATGCCCGGCTTACATATCCGCGATAAATCAGGTCCTCTCCCGCACCGACTATGGTAACTAACCAACCATCCATCTTCCCAGCAATAAGCATCGCCCAACTCAACATGAGAAGGTCTCAAATGGTTAGCTTGGAGACAGTCAGGGTACTCGAAGAACGCAATATCGACGTTCTCCTCATGCAAGAGCCACATAATCCTAAAGGGAACTTCATCGGCTTCGGTTCACGCGCTTTAATTGTCACCGGAGCCGCCACCGGAACCAGCGCAATGGCAGGAATTTACATCCGAAACCCAAATCTAACCGTGCTCAAAATCCCCCACCTAAGCAACAATAACTGAACCTGCGTCGAGATCACAAGCCCCGGCGGAAAAATTTACCTCGCCAGCATGTATTTCCAACATAGCCATGCAATAGACCCGTACCTCAACCAGCTTAGACGCATTACAAATCACATACCTCGGGAAAAACTAATCATCGGAGCAGACGCGAACGCGAAGTCACCCCTCTGGTACAGCAGACTCGCGGACCTCCGCGGAGAAGCGCTCGCCAAAACTATAGCTGATATCAACCTTCTCGTCCTAAACGGGCCAGGAAATCCGCCAACCTTTCGCTCGCACAAAGGATGCACGCGCATTGACATCACTTTGGCCACAGCCTGCGCGGTACAATTTACACGAAACTGGCGCGTAACTGAAGGTCTGACCTCCAGCGACCACAATTTAATTACCTTTAGCTTCCGCTCTAGCACACCATCCGACCACCCCCCGCAACTACAACGCTTCAACACCAGGAAGGCTACCTGGGAGAAATTCCAGAAGGTCCTCATGGAGAAAAAGCCATCCCTCCGGGAAGCCCTACGCGTCTCTTCCGCCGAAGAAGTGGAGGCAGCCGCTGCCTCCCTCCAGTCCGCGATAATCGATGCCTGCAACGCGTCCATTAAACTCAAATCCGCGCACCCCTACTCCGTACCATGGTGGACAGAGACTCTAACCTCTCTCAAGAGGAAAACCTACAAGACAAGAAAAGCCTTCCAGACGGAACGAGACCCGACTCGCAAAGCACGCTACAAACAGACATACACACAAGCCAGACGACAATACACAACGGAAGTTCAGAAAGCCAAAAAAACCAGCTGGCAAGAGTTCGTAACCGGTATGGGAAACGAGAACCCTTGGGGAGTGACATACAAACTGCGTATGCAGAAGATCCTCCCCGAAAAAGCTCTCGCGGCATCACCCCACGGCGACGAAATCCGTTGGGATCAATCCGCCCTCAGGCTCCTTAATAGCCTGGTCCCGGACGATACACCCGACTTCTCCGACGCCCAACGTTCTAATAGACTAACCCGCGACACTCCACCCGACACACCGGACGCGATCGAATTTAACGCATCGGAAATCCGCGACGCAATCTTCGGCCTGAACAACGGAAAGGCCCCAGGCCCGGACAGAATTGAAGTAGAAATCCTAAAGGCTGCGTATAGGATTTAGTAAATCCTAAAACCAGCTCCATCCGCGCTCTCTTAAAAGGTCCAGACAAAGACGAGAATCTCGCTTCGTCATACAGGCCCATCTGCTTACACCCAGTACTTGGCAAGTGCCTTGAAAAACTCCTAGCCCAGAGACTCTCTCGCGTCCTTAACGACACACAATTTGCCTCCAGCCGACAATTTGGATTCAAACGGAAAAAGTCTACGGAAGACGCTATTCTTAAAGTCAGAGAACTCACCGCTGACACCAAACGCCACTTTTATACACTAGCTCTGCTCTTCGACATCTCAGGCGCATTCGACAACGTTTGCTGGCCAAGTATCCTCCATAGTTTAAAGAAAAGATCATGTCCGAAAAATATTTACAACGTAATTGCCGATTACCCTAGAAACCGCGAAGTCTCGCTCATTGGTAAACGCGATTCAGTCCGCAAAACAGTCTCTAGAGGCTGCCCTCAAGGTTCTATCCTGGACCCCAATCTATGGAACCTCGTGTTTGATGACCTCCTTATGACCCTCGCGAACTTAGGACACGATGCAGTCGCGTACGCGGACGACCTCCTCATTTTGGTCCCCTCCAGCTCGAGAAACGACCTAGGAACCGGCGGACAACTCGCCGCGACAGCGGTGGTGGAGTGGTGCCGGCAGGAAAAACTGACGCTATCCTCCTCCAACTCCGAAATGATCCTCCTGAAAGGAAAACTGGATGCAAAAAAACCCCCAGCATAAAAATTTACGGGAAACAGATTAAATTTGTCCAGACAGTCCGATATCTAGGCATCCACATCGACAGCGGCCTCAACGTTAATAGCCACGCGCGCCAAATCCGTAACAAGAGCATACAGAAATTCAACTCCCTCGCCGCGGTAGCCAAAAGGAAATGGGGCTTCTATCACAGAAGCCTAAAAACCCTATACAACGGTCTGTTCGTACCAATTGCCACGTACGCGGCGGCGGCATGGCACGACCTTCTGGACAAGTCCGGCACGAAAGAACTCCTCAGAGCTCAAAGATCGGTACTCCTCCGCACCACGAAGGCGTTCAGAACAGTGTCGACTGAAGCACTGCCAGTGATCTCAGGAACGCTCCCCATAGATCTGAAAATCAAGGAAGCAGCATTGAGATACAAAGTAAGAAAAGAGATACGTGGTGGGTGAGGTCTAACGGCGCAAGCCAACCTGCCGGGATGAAGCGCAAGCTGGCGGCTGTACCCCCTCGTGGTCCCCGCTGGAGGGCTGACTAAACGAGCCGCTTCCCTCACGGGTACATCCAACTTGCCCAATGACTCCTCACGGATGAGAGCAGGGTTTTTCCAAGCCGCACGCATACTCATCTTCGCGTGCCGCTCCCCTGGCAGTGGCCGATAGAAAGTACCTACATGCTAACAACATCTTGCTGGCAAAGCTGCTATAGGGGAAACCCTGAGGCGCAGCGCGTCGATCACTCGACTAACAAGCCGACACTATCTGTCAGATCTTACTGCTTTCAGTTTTTGTCCGGCCTGATTTTCTTTTAATACAATTAAATTTTTTATTTCTTCTGCTGCATGGCCCTTTTCTTGTAGTAATTTGACAAATAGTACCCTTGAGTAGTCATCTACGATGGGTAATATGTATCGTTTTGCACCACGTGACATAGGTTTGATTGAACCAAGTAGATCCATATGCCACAATTCCATTATGCTTGTTGTCCTCCTTTGTTCCAATCAGTGATGAGCTCTTCTGCATAATTTGCCTTCCACACATGGCTCACAAAGAGTATTTAGTTTCTCTTCATTCATTCCTATAACAAGCTCCCCTCTTTTCATTTCCTCCACAATCCTTTTATTTGCATGACCTAATCTTTGATGCCATAAGTTTACATCATTTGTCATATTGGCACTTTCATTTTTTACCACAAAGGATCTCACATAATAGGCATTACCTATTCTCACTGCAGTCATTTTTACATCGTTGGGTTCTTTATATACTATGGCTCCATACCTGTTAAATTGTACATTATAATCATTATCAGTCATTTTTGCCACAGACAGCAAATTGTTGTGCCCTAACCGTTCCCCAAGCTAACCACGATAAGCGCGACTCAGCAGCACGTGGCAGCCAAGGCCGTGTTCGAGGAATAGCGGACGGATACGCGCAGGAAGCAGCGTATCCATTTACTGTCGATCCAACAACTTGCGCCAGGCTAAGGGCACGCCAAGGAGACTGCCCTCCACCGAAAAGACGCAGCACATTCCTGCATCGGCACTGTATAAAACCCCGATAGCACGACCGCCGTCGCGCTATCTTAAACATACTACTCGTCACGTCAGTCTCAGTGCAGCTCTCCACCAAGCTCTACCATTACTCCTGAGCACTGTGTATTGACTAAGTCTCAATAAATTTACTCCTTTATTACTCGAACGCCGGTGAATACCAATTCTTTGACGCTCCCGCACCTACGACATCCCCCAACATTCGACAAGTGTCATCCGGCACAACAAAATTGGTATTCAAATCTGGCACACACAATACATTTTTTAATCTGATATTATTTTTACTGGATGATTGCTTTATTACTACTCCACCAATGCCCTTTGAACATAGTTTTTTGCCTTCTTTATCTGGCAGTGCGATATTCCTTTCCTCTTCTTCTATATTGTCATATATCTTCACATTATCCGTCATATGACTAGTAGATCCTGAATCAGGTAACCATATTTGATCTTTATTATTGTCAATATCTTGACTTACCGCAAATACGAATTCATCATTTGAATAATCTCCCACTGTATGTATCATTTCATTCTCTGCTTTAAGACTGATCTCACGTCTATCTCTTCTATTATCTACCGCTCTTCTTTGATGGCTCATTTGTGTTTACCACTATAGTTTCTTCCTCGATTCGGTGTATTTCTTCTTCTTTCTTTATACATGGCTGCTGTGTGATTGAATCCATGACAGTTATAGCATTTCTAATTACTATAACATTACTATAACCCCCTTTTACCACAGTTAAAACATTCCATATCACTTTTGCCCCTTTCATATACTTTTCTGACATTTTCTTTACCTTTCCATCTTTCATCCTTTCTCATTTCACCTCTCAATTCTGCTTGTTTCAATGCGTACCGAATATCATTAATTGTAATATTCGCTTGTATTTCTAATATTCTTACATTCTTATCATATTCCTGTCTTAATCCTTTTAATATATACATTCTTAGTTCAAAATCTTCTATATTTCTTCCTAGTTGAACGCATTGGTTTCTCGGGGCTTCCGCTCTATTTATGTAATCGTCCACATTTTTCCCTTTTTTCATCCGCAGATTTGTTAGTTCACTTAATGATCTTGATTTTAATTTCTCAGTTCCTGCTGCAATGTTTGTTTTAATAGTATTCCACAGCTTATCAGCCTCCTTTATATGTGTATACTTTAATAATTGTGCGCTATCCATCGTCTTAATTATTATAGCTCTAGCTGCTACATTATTATCGTCCCACTCATCCCATAGTTTGAGATTACCTTCATAATTTGGATCATTTTCTGCTGGTTTGATAACAGGCTTTTTTTCGAGGTGGAAATCTTCGCAAGACACCTCCTGCCCTGGGGGAGGGCAGGAGGTAGTGCCGGATTCTTACCGGCTAAAACCACCCCGGTCGCCCACCTCCGGCGCATAATGGGAGGCTCCGGACCTCCAAAGATATCGTCCGGTGCCTTCCCGCGCCATGCCAATTCGGCCCTATTCTCGGGAGGGTCGGCGGGACCCTCCGAGCCACCTTCGTGGACGGCCGTACCGGTGGCGACACCCAGTACGGCCCTCCTATCCCAGGCCGCGATCAGGGCGGCTCGGGCCCCCACCCGGGCCGTCCGCGGCACTCCGACGGCTCCGCGCGATACCGGGAGGACATAATCCATACCCAGCAGGGCCACCAGTCTTCCAGTCAGCGGAGGCGGAGACCGAGAGGGGTGAGGGGAAACACCTCTGCGCCCCTCGGCCCACCACCGCTATCCCTCCTCGCGAGGGGCGGAGTCCCGTCAGCGGTAGTGGCTGACGAGCCCGCCCCTCCACCACACACATCGCCGCTATCGGCTGTCGGGCAGCCCTGCGGGATACCAGGAGGACATCGTCCTCCCACAGCAGGGCCACCCGGATTCAGGGTCGCTGTGGCGAGCACCCGTGAGGGGGAGGGGGAACACCTTCGGTCGCCTCTCGGACCGCCACGCACTTACGCCACGGGAGGGGGGATCTCGCTAGCGGTCATGGCCGGCGAGTCCTGCCCCTCCTTCTCTCGCTACGATAACAGGCTTTACTTAACTTAACTTTATATTGTAATCAGTTGTTTATACAAATGTAATTGTCGCGATATCAATTATTTGAGTGTGTATTATTACCTAGGCTGCACGGTGTTGACGCACTGGCGATGCGGGGTCGGAGAACGGTTACAAGGTATTGCCGAAAGAACTTCAACCGCACTTCGCGGATTCCAACGGGTTAACTTTGATTTGAATGGTGCTCTAAGCCCAATTCTCACTGAATGTAACCGACTCTGTACTAGCGTGATGCGACGTAACGATGCACGTAACTATGTAGTTATGAACCGAAGATGATCAAAAACGAAGGGTTTATATAGTGCAAAATGTATGGAGGGGACTCATTAGAGGCCTCCATATATGGTAAGATCGCAGGGTCTTGGCCGAATCACGCATGTACTCAATCGGTTATGATAAATTCAGTTGATATCAAAAGGCCCTATTATTCATATGATAGTGAGTGAAATCCTTGAGCGCTTTCCGTTCTTAAGCAAGATCGAACGACACGTGCGAACGCAGCGCAAAAGAAATGTTATTCATACGTAACATGTGAATAACTACTTTATTATTATTACTGTGTTTATTTATATTATATTAAATTTATTAATAATTAATACTAAACTTATAAATACATATGATACTCTTTCTTTCCTCATAACAAACATGACCACCATCTTATACATAGAACTTAGAATATAACTAGAGTAGAAAAACCGTGGCGATAGAATTACGGGTGCCATCTATTGACTTATGTGACGGGAATTATTCACGTTTGAATAAAAAAGATAGAGAGAAGTAAAATGTTACTTCTCGGTTCAGTATTTAATAATAAATTTAGTTAATTTAACTTGATTTATGAAGTATCGCAGAATTTCTTAAGAGTGGTCCGTAGATCACTAATAGTATCGCCTTAATTAAGTGGTGCAAATCAAGGTTAAGACTATTTGATTTTGATGGTAGAGACTGAACAGAACTTTATTTGTGGTCGATACATCGCTTTTATGTCTTCAGGTAGTACAGAGAGTGGGGTTTGCTTCTGTCTTAAAATGATTACGTGGCTTTTGTCAATGCAAGCGTTGGTCGCGGTGTTACGGCTGGGACTGGGCGTTGGTCTTCGTTACAATATATATATTAATTAAAATAGATTATAATCGCCATCGACGTTTACACTTCGGTCGTGCGGTCTTAAGCGCACATTAATTGTTTTATTTAGTTTTGTTTTGATTTTATTTATTTATTTATCATATCGTGTCCTAATCCTAGCTGTCCCTAAAAATGTTACTGGTTGATCATGTTACTTATGCTTATTCTATTTCTTCTGTACTACTTATTCACACTATATTTAGCCATTTATTTATTTAGTAATGGGTTCTACCGTTTTGTTAAGAGAAGTCTCAGTGAGCCTGTTTTAGTCTTCCTATTTGTATCTTTCTTTGATTTCCTTCAATTGGCGAAGCGCCCCTGTCAGATGCAACACGCCGTACGTTACACTCGCACGCGTCCATGCATCCACAGTCGCTCGCATGGCCAGCCCGTCTGGTGCTGCCACCAACGGTCCCGTCTATTACTGTTGAAATGCTTAGTGGTTTAGCATCTACTGTTTGTAACTATACCCCGACTTTCACACCTACTAAGCTATCCTATCCTCTAATTGCTTGATTACTGCGTTATTTACAACTACCGCATCAATATTGTTTTTGTTTTGTTTTGTTGAAGTGTAAACTTCTTTAGGCGCGCCACGCACAGAATTTTGCTGGGGAGTGAATGAGTCTGATGCGCGACGCTCGGGAGCCGAAGCGCGTCAGGCTTCGGGTAAACTCGAGGAACCGAAGCGCGTCAGGCTTTGGGTAAACTCGAGGAACGCTCAGCGCGTCAGGCTTCCGGTAAACTCGAGTAGCGCTCAGCGCGACACGGTCAGCGCGACACGCTCAGTTTGGGTAAACTCGGGAGCCGAGATCGTCAGGCTCACGAGGTAGAACAAGAGAGCCGAGTTTTCCGAGCGAAGATCAGACAGTGCTTAGTAGTGGTGGAGAAATATCGATGGTCAGCACTATCGATAATTTCCGATAGTTGGACCATCGACCATCGATAATTATCGATAGTGATGGAATGTGATATGTATGCATATGTAGTACATACATAAGTAATGTAAGGATGAGCGCTCTCTCTGGCAGCCAAGGAAATGACGTTAGGCGCAGAGGAAGAGAGCGCTCTCCTAAAAACGCGCAGATACAGTTCAATCCTGTACAAAGGATATAATATTCTTTGAATTGCAGATTCTTTCGTACGCAAGATCACACAGAAAGCCAGCCTTTAATGACTAAATACTATCGGAATCGTCAGTTATAGAACAAATGCTTATCATCAAATTACCAAACATTTTTAAATTCTCGGCATTACGAATGTTAACCCACATTTTCGATGTACTATCGATAGTAAACATATATTATCGATAGTTTTCGATATTCGATAGTAGCAACCATCGATATTTCTCCAGCACTAGTGCTTAGTTTACGTTCAATACCTAATTCTACTTGGTATTGGTCAGAAAGGAAAAAGGATCTATTTGCTATGATCAGGCAATTAGGTAAACCGACTGTATTTTTCACAATAAGTGCTAATGAAATAGGGTGATTTGCTACAACTATTGTATAAGTTGAAAAACAAAGATTGTATCACGAAAGAGGCAGTAGAAAAATTACATTACATGGTGAAAAGTACTCTCATCAACGAAGACGCTGTTACTTGCGCCATATACTTTAATAAATTAGTCAATGTCATAATGAATATTCTACAATCAAAGAAATGTAGCCCTTTTGGAAAGTTCAGGGTTCTCCACTATTTCAAGCGCATTGAATTTCAGTAGTCCTCATGCGCACATCTTAGCTTGATAAAGATTATGATAAGGCAATTGAACTGATAGATGCCTTAACATCAGTTTCAGCATCGAAAGCATCGGGAAATATAAAACTTCAAACATATAAACATACATTCACGTGCTACAAAAAAATAACTTCCCATAAACTACAAAAATGTAGATTTGAAGCTCCTTTTATGCCATAAAAAAAAAACAATGATATTAAGTTCAATGAAAGATACAGAGGAAGGATATAACAATTATCGTAAACACTATGCACAAATAAGACTACGATTGGAAAATGAAGATTTTGTATACATGGACGACTTTTATAATCGTAATGGTATAAATTGTGATGAAGAATATTGCAATATTATCAGAGCAGGAATAAATAGACAAAAGTTTTCGTAAAACGAGAACGTTTCGAAAAATGGCATAATCCTTTCAATCCATTCATATTTAATATTGTTAAATCCGATACAGACTTCCAATTTATAACAGAAGAATATTCATGTGCAGCTTGTGTAGTAGAATATGTAAATAAAACAAATAGGGGTGTGGGAGCTTCGTTGTATCGATGGTGGAAGAAGGAAGCGACGGGAAAAGAAAGGAAGGAAGAAGGTGTTTCGTCCTAGGCCTGCTAGCGGACTCGTCAGTAAGGCGTACTAGCAGGCCCTGCCTTAGACACTAGGATAGTAGGGAATTGTCGGTGGTTATATATATAGTCGTGGTGACTTATATAACCACTTTCGGGAGCCGGATCGTCGTGCTCGTCCCCTAGCGGCGTATGTGGGAAGTGCCCCCACAGGGGTGTAAGTCACTTGCAAAGGAAAATAATCGAAACAATGAATGAACATCCGGAATTTGATATCATTGAGATAACCAAAAACATAAGTGTGAACATACTAAATCATACAGAGATCACAAGTCAAGAAGCTGCTTGGTATTTACTACGGGAACCAATGTCAAAAACTTCATTAATTATCGTATATATTCCAACAGTATGGCCAATTGAACGTCAGCGAGTAAGAAAAACTATGGAAGAGTTGAGTAAATTAGATGATAGTAATGATTATTGGAAACAAAACTGGTTTGATAAGTACGAGAAAAGACCAGAATACTTGGAAGATATTACATGAGCACAATTCTTATCAAGATATACAAAAAGTTTAAGTTTAGAAGTTTAAAAGTTTACACTTCGGTCGTGCGGTCTTAAGCGCACACTAGTTTTTATTTTGTTTTTGTTTTAATTTTATTTATTTATTCATTATATCCTACCCTATTTCTTACTTTGCCTACCTATCCCCGACTATACAACTACCGCGTTTTGTTTATTTGTTTGCTTTGTTTTTATTTGGTTTTGTTTTAATTTTATTTATCTATTAGATTTTATCCTATTTCTTACTTCACCTAACTATCCCCAGCTATATCGCAGGTTATTCTACTAGGTTCTTCTACTTATGCTTATTTTTCTCTTCTATACTATATATTTGTATTCCATTTTGTGGGTCTAATGCACCTGTCCACCCACTATTTTATTAATCTGTACCTTGGTGCTAGTCTGCTAAATTTGTTTTGGTCCGTTAGATGCATTCAGTCTACTGTTAGCTCATGCTGTTCCTTATTGTTTGAGTTAGTCTTTCTGTTAGTCAATCATTTTAGTCAATCGTATTATTTGCAACTACGCTTTGATTTGTTTTATTTTGTTTTTCTTTATTATACCTTATCTTATACCTTACTTTACCTAGCTATCCACGATTATACAACTAGTTAATAAATCCTCTTATGCTTGTTTGATTTTGTTTTATTTGCTGTTGTGATTAAGTTAATCAACAATTCATCTTGTGCACATACATGTAGCTTTTATGTCTTGCTTTATTATACGCAACCGATTTCTCCTATTCTCCTGTTTTGCTTCTTGATTCCCGTATACCTCTTTTAATTGGGTGCCACATTTTCCAGACTGTAGCCCCAATTCTGACCTGCAAGTATTAAGTTGTTATTTTGAATTTTGCATACTTATTTGGCAAACCTGTCATAGACAGCGCCCCCTTCACCTTGGCTCTTTAGTGCCCATTTCTTTCATTGTTTCAGCTGAGTATTGCATCCTTTCTAAAACTCGTGTTTATCAAGTAAGTTAATCGTTACCTACACGGAAAATTCAAAGTTCAAAGCACAGTTTTGGATATTAAATATTAGCATCCCTGTTTTCAGCCCGTTGATCAGGTAACCATCCATGAGAGGAGACCACCCATACACCAGCAATGCCCCCTCAAATCTTATATTGTTAAGCAGCCGGTCGGTGTGACATTACACCCGCTGCAGTTTCTAGGTTAGTTCGTTTCTAACCCCAAAAAGCACATTTTTATCCAGCAGATTGTTCCTGACTGCCTGGCTCACTTAAGTATATACTCATTATTCTTGTGGTTGTTAATTTAACTTGCCCATACGTGAAAGAATTATTCTCCTGGTTGATTACACTGTTCGACAAATTTCAACCTTTTTTTATCTTGTAACCTTCAATATGCGTTTCTTATAGACTTTAATGTGCTGAATACGAATCTGCAATCCGTTTTTCTCCAGAACGTACCATTTTTGAAAAAATCAATTTAAAAAAAAGCGAAAATTTTCAACTTTGGAAGTGTTTTGTACTTTTGCGGTAATAGTTATTCAGTTGCGCTTTCTGCCAAATGATTATTTGAAGTTTTACGAATAAAATGGTATATGTTGTTATTAATCTATGTAGGATTGGAAATACTGCGTGAATGTCGAGTACCTGAGAAGGTCGTGTGCATGGAGGGTACAGCGGCCCAAGGGTTCGGGTGGTCGGGACCGACCATCACCGAGGAATGACTGGGGGGTGTGTCCTGAATGAGTGAGCGCAAATGCAGAATAGAATGAGAGAGAAACTAAGAGTGAAAGAATATAAAGAATGAATGATGCGTGCAAGAGTCAGATTGAAGGGAGAGTTTGAACAGAGCTAGTGAAGAGTATCGTGAGCTGAGACTATTGTTGAGAGTATTGAAAGTATCGTGTGTGAGTCGTTGTTTGTTTGAGTAACGTCGTGTGTCGACATATTATTATAATAAAGTTGGTGTCTTAATTACAGTAAACTGAAGTCTTATTACACCACATGTCTTCTATTCCAAACTACGTGAGGTTTACAAAAAATAACTTCTACATCTATTAACATTTAAATGTGTTTAAATAATGATCAAAGTGAAAGGGACACCGAAAATACGAGAAGCATCTGCGCACCGTGTTTGAGAAGCTTCAAACAAACGGACTAGTCATCAATTTAGCCAAATGTCAGATGGCCAAACTAGAGGTGAAGTACATAAATATAAGGTTTCTAGTGAAGGGATAGCCCCGTTGGACGAACGGATTCAGGCGATCAGAGACTTCCCTAAACCACGTACGGTAGCCGATTTGCGGCCGTACTTAGGTGTTCTTAACTTTTACAGAAGATTTTTACACCGCGCTGCACATTGGCTCACTCCTTTAACACTAGATTGCCCAAGGAAGTCATTTTGACTGCTTTTTAATTTCAATTAGAAAAACAATTATGTATATAATGACACAATTTCTTAGAATTTTGTGTCTTTTTGTACAACATATAAATGCGTTTATTAATAATTGTAGTTAACCCCCCCCTCCTTCATTTCCGGTATATACATGTGTGTTATACATACCTATATTGCCCAAAAGCAGTAATTTTGACTGCTTGAGAAATTTTAAATAATCAAATGACTCTTATTATTGAATTGAGTAAATTTCTTATATGACCAGTTCGGCTCTGTATGGAAATAACAGTTTTCAATTTTTTTCGATTACCGTCACATGATAAGATACAAGTACATGATAAATTGTCGATTTGGGCGTATACTTGATAAGTTGCAGTTGCTCAATAAGTTAAAGTAGTACTTGTTATTCGAATCTTTATGCAGTGATACTTGTTCTAACAAGTTGTTTATTTTATTTCTTTTGCGGCCTAAAGTCATGAAAACAGCTTTCCACCAAATACAGAGCTGCAAGATAGAAAAATTCATCAAAACATGAAGACCCACAAAGATCAACTGCAACATCATCAAATGCAACCCATTCTAACAAACGCAAAATTTGTCAAGTACGACTTTGCTACACCAACAAAACAAATAATATATGTAAAAAATGTCAAAACTATGTTTGCGGAAGATGTACACATAAAAAGATTTCCACTTTCATTTGCATAAAATGTACAAATAATAATGCATAAATTATTTTTTTTCCAAGTGAAGTAAATTTTTGTTGTTGTTAATATTTACTAATAACTTGTTATATAACTGTAACTAATATAAAAAATATTAAAAATTAATTTTAAACAAATTTCTTTACACATTAGTTATTCTTTCACAATGCAGTCATTTTAACTGCTTTTGGGGAATGTAGGTATAAACTAAGTTTCAGTCTTTCGATTGTTAAATGGACACCTCAAGGGAGCCAAGAAAAGGGACCGAAGGTTGGTGAATTGGGACGATGAATCCGAAAAAGCTATCGAGGAAAGCAAGAGGCATATGTCGGACGCATCGCTCTTTTTTTTTTTTTTTTTTTTTTCGAGGTGGAAATCTTCGAAAGACACCTCCTGCCCTGGGGGGGAGCAGGAGGTAGTGTCGGATTTCTACCGACTAAAACCACCCCGGTTACCTAACCTCGGCGCTTGTAGGGGAGGCCCCGTGACCTACGAATACACTTCCGGTGCCTCCCCACGCCCGGCCATTGCGGCCCCACCCTCGGGAGGGTCGGAAGGACCCTCCGAAAAACTCCGCTGTAATAGCACCTGGCCGCGCCAGGGGTAACGCCCAGCGCGGCCTACCTTCTCCAGGCCGTGATAAGGACGACTCGGGCCCCCACCCGAGCCGCCCACGGCCCTCCGACGGCCCTGCGGGATTGGGGGGATTGTTCCTACCCGGCAGGACCGCCCGTATACGCGGTATTGGCGAGGTCAACCAGCAGGGGGTGAGGGGGAACACCTCAGCGCCCCTCGGGTCCGTCAAACCATTCGCACCGCTGGGGGGGGGGATCTCGCTAGCGGAAAACGGCCAGCGAGCCCGTCCCTCCTTTGTTTTCGACGCCGTTTTCGGCTGTCGGGCAGCCCTGCGGGATACCGGGAGGACATAATCCTCCCACAGCAGGGCCGCCCGTCCACTGAGACAGCGGTGACAGTCATCCGAGAGACGGGAGGGGGGACACCTCCAATCGCCCCTCGGACCGTCACCGCTTTTACACCACGGGAAGGGGGGACCTCGCCCGCCTGCGCGAACGCAGCCGGCGAGCCCTGACCCTCCGTCTTTCGCGTCGGACGGGATCGGTCAACTCCCGATCCCGCTCCGATGCCTCCTTTCTGCGAAGTACATCCTCGCAGAAGGAGGCCACCGCTACCCAGGCTCTCTCGCTGCCCAGCATCATACTAACGATGCGTGGCAGCGAGAGATCCACCCCCACTTGCGCCCTCAGCGCCCGGCGCTCCGCCGCCCATTCCGGGCACTCCTTCAATGTGTGCTGCGCTGTGTCCAGCGCAACCCCACACTCGTGGCACTCCGTCGTCGCCTCCGCCTGTATCCGGCATAGGTACTCACCGAAGCAACCATGTCCAGTGAGCACCTGCGTGACTCGGTAGGTGAGCGTCCCCCTACCGCGGTCCAGCCATTCATCCAGGCTGGGCAGAACCGCCCCGACTGCTCGCTGCGCAGCTCCTCGATCGAGGAGCTCCCTCCTCCATTTATTTCGCGCAGCCAGCCGGGCCTGGCGTCTCACGTCCACTTCCTCCTCAGCGGACACCATCGCGCCCCCCCGGCGGAGTTCTCGGAGACGCTCATAAATCGAAGCGTCTCCCTCCGCGGACGCATCGCTCCTGTGCCATCCTGTCGAGAATGCTGCAATAGCATTGCGTACGGACGTGTCGGATGTTGCCATAGAAGCCGCACTGGAACAATGTAATAGCGGTAGGTGGGAGCCACTGGGATTTTTCTCGAGGAAATTGGAAACGACCCAGATAAAGTATAGCGTGTACGACAGAGACCTTTTAGCCATCTACAAGAGTCTCAGATTTTTCAGGCATCTTGTGGAAGGTAGAGATTTCCGTATATTAACGGACCATAAACCGTTGGTGTATGCATTTCTGTAGAAAGCAGACAAAGCTAGTCCAAAGCAGACACGCCAATTAGATTTTAACAGCCAAATTACCACCGATATCCAGTACATTAAAGGCGAAGATAACACGGTAGCCGACGCGTTTTCAAGAATAGAAGTAGTAGGAATGCCTAGCATCATCTCTACAGAGGAGTTGATGCAGGCACAGCAATGTGATGATCAATTAAATAGTATTATTTCCGAACAACCCAAAGGTTGGAATTTGCAGAAAATTTTCTTAAATTATGCTGACAAATTTCACTTTGGCGATGTCTGTAAGGGCAATATCCGACCCTATGTGCCAAAAACACTAAGGAGGCGGGTATTTGACAACGTACATAATCTATCGCATCCTAGCGGAAGAACAACTAGGACGTTGATAGGTCAAAACTTTGTCTGGCCAACGACGAATCGAGAAATTGCTGAGTGCCAGACTCATTATTGCGTGCCAGAAAAGTAAGATTCATCGTCACAATTAGCAACAACCGGAGAAATAGAGATCCCCAAGGGTCGACTCGAGCACATACATGCTGATTTAATTGGTCCATTGCCTATCGTTAATGGATTTAGATATTGCCTCACTGTCATCGATTGCTTTTCCAGGTGGCCTGAGGCGGTACCATTAACCGACAGCACGACGGAGACTGTCGTCGCAGCGCTTTATGAGCACTGGATAGCCAGGTACGGAGCACCAGCAACTATAACGACTGACCAAGGGTCATAGTTCGAGTCGCAGTTGTTCGAGTCTCTGTTGCGACTGATAGGTTGTAGCAGGACGAGAACAACTGCGTATCATCCCCAGTCGAACGGGATGATTGAGAGGTGGCACAGGTCATTAAAGGCCGCTATAATGTGCCACCATGAATTGGCTGGAGGTTTTGCCAAAGGTGTTGCTGGGACTCCGAACTAGCTATTGTATAAAGCTGATATTAAAGCATCAGCTGCTGAGATGGTGTATGGTACCACCTTAAGAATGCCTGGATTGTTTTTCATGAGCGATGGTGACGAGGTAAATCCGGACATATTTTTACAAAACATTAGAGAGGCCATTAGGCAAGTTAAGCTGACGCCAATGTCTCACCATAGGAACAGGAGCAATTTTGTTCACTCTGATTTATATACTTGCTCACATGTATTTGTTCGAATCGACGCTGTGAGGAAACCGCTCGAAGCTCCTTATGAGGAGCCATTTGCAGTAGCAGAGCGCACTACAGATAAAATTTTTAAAATTCAATACAGAAATAGACCGACTATAATCTCAATAGAAAGCTTAAAGCCAGCTTACCTGGAAGAGACGGAAGGAACATCTAGCTTAGCGCCAAAAATGTACTCTGGCCTAAGGCCAGGTAAGATGATTAGCTTAGCGAGTTTGAAGTAAATTAACCCACTCGGGGGGGGGGGGGTACTGTGGCGACCGGTGTTTACCGACGTTGGTCGCAAAGTAGCGGCCAATGGAACCGTCGGTGGGCGCAGATAGTTTTAACTAGATTTAACTAGGCTTAGTGTTATTATAGTTAGTTTTAAGACACTAGTCTTTAGTTCTAGTGGTTTAAGTATTTAAAGTTTAAGACACTACCATGTAAGATTTTGAATCTAGTCATTAGCGCCTAGCGTCGAGTTTAGTGAAGAGAAAGCCTTTGAGTAGTAAACTGTTTAAGCATACCACAACGCAAGCGACATTCTGTAATAAAAGTATTGAGTCGGTAATATCGTTGTGCATTTCATTTTCCACCTTCGTATCCCCGCCACAGCCACCCGTCAGCCGCTGCCCCCTATCGGCCAGTCCTATTAACCCACCTGTCAACAATTAACGCTCAAATCCAATCTCCCGGGATGTTATGTTCCGAGTGATCATACATTTCTGCGTATCTTTATTCCCATTCCTCCCAGTCCAGTTTGGATAAGACCGTGATTGTTACTCCCCAGAGATATTACCACTTTTCACTAACGACCATAGGCTGGTCTATTTTAACATCTAATGTCACTGCAGAAAATTATTAATCTGACTGTCTGTTATATCTATTTGTTTTAGCTTGGCTGGTTTTACAACGCCTAAAACCGTACTCGACCAGAAAAAGGTTATATACTACGCCCGTACCTGCAACGTCAATCCCTGCAATTAATTACTGTTTTCTTATTTTAGTGGCTACTTTGCCCTTTAGCTGTTACCGTAACTACCTACCCGTCCCATCGAAACCTTCACACTAAGGTACATTGCATATGATTATTACTTCTACTATTAAGTAAATACCGCAAGCCTTCAAATCACCTACTATATGTTAGTCTTACCACAGGTCTAGTTTATCTACCGCACCTGCTCTTATTAGTCCCTCCCGTAGTTGCTTGTGCCTATGTTATGCTACGCTAAGCAATTACTGGCTCTGCTGTGCACAGTACTAATGCATTCGCTGGCTATTACCTATCATGTTCGTCCATACAATCGTATCCATCCACCCCAGTTTGCTGCAACACCTCCTGTCTTTAGTCCCTTGACAGTTACCATCTAATAGCACTAAGGCAGTTGTGACTGTTGCTATGTTACTATTCTACTACTATTCTACTGTTATAATCAATCTGTACGTATCATATCTTCAATTTCCTATCCGTCATCTGGTGACTGCGCAACGCCTACAGCCCCAAGCCTCTTTTCACTGCCCATTCTATTTTATATACAACAATGCTCTTTTTATTTATAGTGCTCTAACTATTGGGCATGCAGCCGCCAACATGTCCAACCCTGTTTTCTGGCATACCTTTCCTGATGCACAATTGGCATCTGGGTCTATTTTGGCATTGCGCCGTGCTATGTTCGTGTGACCCGCACTTGCGACACACCTCCCTAATTGCAGGATCAATGTTGCACTTGGCTGCTATGTATCCCAGTCCGTGGCACCGAAAACACCTAATGGCGTTCGGCAACACCCTAACCCGGCACGCTAAAAACCTTAACCTCTTACCTTGTTTTCCTTTATAATTTTACTCAACGCAGGGCCATCCACGCAATCGCGGCAGGGGTACGCTGACCTACCGGGTCACACAGGTGCACACCGGACACGGATGTTTCGGTGAGTACCTGTGCCGAATCAAGGCGGACCCCACGGCGGAATGCCGGGAATGTGGGGCTGCCCGGGACACGGCGCAGCGCACCCTGGAGGATTTCCCAGCGTGGGCAAGGGAGCGCCGTGGGGGTGGACATCTCGCTGCCGAGCATCGTCAGCAGGATGCTGGGCGGCGAGAGGTCCTGAAAAGCGATGGCCTCCTTCTGCGAAGACGTGCTTCGCAGGAAGGAGGCGGCGGAGCGGGTACGGGAAGCGTCCGTTCCCGCCCCACAGTGGTCCCAAATCCTGAAAACACGGCCAAAACTATTTTAGCGTGATTTGGAAACTTAAGATAATAGTATGGTAGGTCGTTGAATTCGTCTTTATGTCAGGTATGATAATACAAAGTCAAAAATATATATTAACATATAAAAATCGAGTTGTCCTCCAATTTGTTACAAAAAACAAATATTTTTTTAAATTTTTTCTATTGAAATTTGTAGAAGTCTAAATACTGATTAACTTTTATCTGAAACATTTTTTTGTTGGATCATTTTTATTACTCCATACCGAAAACTTCTTCGATGACTGTAGATTAATTCTGTTACTGCAGAAATTTTTTATTTTTGTATTACGTGTAAATAATTCTAAGTAAGAATGATCCTTCAAAATTGATATAACTTTTTAACCTGAAACAGTTTTCCGTATCATTCACAGTTCTCGAAAGACAAGAAAAGTGAAAAGTAATACTTTGTTCAAAATGGTGTCACGGCTGAAAGTGCAAAAAAGTGCAGCCAATTTTTGTAAATATAGTAAGATGAAAGTATTAACTAAAAGCTCAAGGTACTTTTAAGTCTACTTATTTCATCCTTTTTTTCTTCTACTCTCTGGTCAGCAGCGGTCTTCTCAAGCTTACATGCTGTCGCATCCTTGCATATCTCCTCGTACAGTTTCTACATTTTGCATAGACCTGCCGCAGGCTTGTTTTCAGTCCCGTCTTCAAGTTCCTGCCGCATCTTAGTGAGTCTATGCTTCGGAGAGTCTAATCCTGGTTTCAAAATCGCAGCAGCCGTTGGGCTGTCGCTGCACTTGCTTATCAGCTCTCCGACCTCCAGGAACGTTTCCCCCATCACCTCCTTTACTGTTTGAAGGTTCCTACTGCAGATTTCAGTCTGAAATATGCGTCCATCCAGCCGTTGCTGTCCTTAACAACTTTCTTCGCGAATTTTTTTAGAGGCGATCGTACAGCCGGGAGCTGTGATATCTCCTCATCAAATTCAGCCGCCATGCTCGGTGTTAGCATGTCCTGAGACTTCAAATCGTAGCCTATATCTTCACCAGCGCTATCACAATCCGATTCAATGTCCGAACACCATTTTCTGTCCGCAGCGCAGACCTTTCCTATGTCCACCATTCTGACTTCCGCCTCCGGTCATCGTCGGCCTCATGCTCTTACGTCCCGGTCCGCTCATGTTCCCAGATCTTATGGCGACTTAACCTCAAAACGTCCACGCAGTCGTACACCTTTACCCTTTCTCGCCGCGTACAATTTAAATTTAAAACACTCGAGCCCCGACGCACTGCTCAAACAGTTAATTCGCTTTTCAGCTCTTTACAGCCGCTAGATGCACGATGATTTGACGATGCGCTTTGACTGATACCTCACGCACCACGCCACGATGCGCTTAGAGAGGTTAGGAAATTTTTCGAACAGTTTTTGCAGATTAAAATCCACAATTTTCAGGTAGCGTGGCCAATTTTCTCAATTAATATCGCTACTATGTGCAGAGCACTTGGACACACGTCCGCTCGGTACGGTGGCTCACCAAGTCCAAACAAGAAGCAAACCTAAGAAACCTGAAACAAAAAATTAAACCTAAATTAATTAATCATTAGACAGCGAAAGGGAAACTGGAATGAAGAAATAACATAATTACCTAGAGAGTAGATGCAACAGGTCCGCCTCCTCGTGGCAGGGGCGGGCAACGGCAGGGGTCCACCCCTGACGGCTAAGTGACCTGAAAAAGAAAAAGGAGAAAACAAAATTAGGAAACACAAAGACTATAAGCAGAAATTAAACACAGAACACAAAACGAATATGAACACAAATAAAAATAAAAATAAAAAAGAAACTCACCCAAGAAGAGAACCTAGAAAATAAAAGAATAATGCGGACTATGAGTTGATGCTCGCAAACCCCAACAAAAAAAGGATACTATATGAAAATGACCCTATCTACTTTCTACCGAAACCACAGCCAAGGGAACGGGCTTGAAAAAATTAGCGGGGAAAGAAGATCCTGTTGAACTTGACTCTAGTCTGGCATTATAAGGAGACATGAGAGGTGTAGCATAAGTGGGAGATGGCAACATCGCCGGTGAAATACCACTACTTTCATGGTTTCTTTACTTACTCGGTTGTGCGGAGCGCGTGCGCCGAGGTTTCGACCCGGTTGTCACGGTGTTCTAGAGCCAAGCGTGTAAGAGTGGCGTGAAGGCTTCGCGCCGATCGTCGAAAATGCTCCCGCGTGATCCGATTCGAGGACACTACCAAGCGGGGAGTTTGACTGGGGCCGTACATCTGTCGAAGGATAACGCAGGTGTCCTAAGGCCAGCTCAGCGAGGACAGAAACCTCGCGTAGAGCAAAACGGCAAAAGCTGGCTTGATCTCGATGTTCAGTACGCAGAGAGACTGCGAAAGCACGGCCTATCGATCCTTTTGGCTTGAAGAGTTTTCAGAAAAGTTACCACAGGGATAACTGGCTTGTGGCGGCCAAGCGTTCATAGCGACGTCGCTTTTTTATCCTTCGATGTCGGCTCTTCCTATCATTGCGAAGCAGAATTCGCCAAGCGTCGGATTGTTCACCCGCCAACGGGGAATGTGAGCTGGGTTTAGACCGTCGTGAGATAGGTTAGTTTTACCCTACTGATGACTAGTCGTTGCGATAGTAATCCTGCTCAGTACGAGAGGAACCGCAGGTTCGGACATTTGGTTCACGCACTCGGTCGAGCGGCCGGTGGTGCGAAGCTACCATCCGTGGGATTATGCCTGAACGCCTCTAAGGCCGTATCCTTTCTAGTCAAAGGAGGCAACGATATATCTAGGAGTCTCGTGTGGGTCGAAAGGCTCAAAACAATGTGACACTACTAGTTGGCCGGCCCTCGTGACCGGTCATCGCACGCGCCCCAGTTTGCCGTACGGGTTGTCTTTGGATCCGTCCTTGGGATCTCGCCGGACGACGGCCATGACGCTCTATCGGTCGATCATGGGTACTCTAAGTTCGACGTCGAGACTCGGAATCGGCCACGTGATCGTCAATTGCGTGTAACGGGGTAGAAGCGTTCCGATACGCGTCTTTCAGCGCGCGAGAAGCGTGCTCGAGAGGCGTGGACGCGAAAAATAAATTTTCATGTCATATAACATGTTGCGAAGCAATACGCCGCTGGCACTTGGTCGTATGATCGACAGACGCAATACGTCGCTGGCACTTGGTCGTATGATCGACCGAAACAATACGCCGCTGGCATTTGGAAGTCGTCGTGGTCGTTCTCTTCGGCCGCCATTCAACGCTCAGCTCAGAACTGGCACGGACTAGGGGAATCCGACTGTCTAATTAAAACGAAGCAGTCCAATGGCCCCCGCGGGTGTTGACGCAATGTGATTTCTGCCCAGTGCTCTGAATGTCAACGTGAAGAAATTCAAAAAACGCGGGTAAACGGCGGGAGTAACTATGACTCTCTCCCCGACCGCCGCGCCGTGGCGTGCGGACGTGCCGCGGAGCGCTCCCGAGTGGAGAG
Source organism: Nomada ruficornis (assembly GCA_951802695.1). Lineage (NCBI taxonomy): Eukaryota > Metazoa > Arthropoda > Insecta > Hymenoptera > Apidae > Nomada > Nomada ruficornis. Next base: position 9,358,036 of record OX637850.1, read on the forward strand.
CGGTGATTGGTCGCCGCGGGAAGTGAAGAACGGTAATGGTAACGGTAACGGTAACGGTACACCGAGTAGTGATGACTCAGAAAACGTTCGGAAGTGTTTAATTAGTGTTTAATGAATGTTAAAACGTGCTTAGAAAGTGTTCTGGAAGTGACCCGAGACAGCGGGTGACAATATGTGACGTGTGGTATAAGTGAATGACAATAGACGGGATATAGCAAACTGCAGTGAGGTTAGAAAGTTGACATGTCAACACGGATGCACGGACGTCAAAACGAACAGAAAAGTAAGCAAGTTATATTTCATTTAAGCCGCTCTGTTTGCTCCTTTATTCCACTATTTCACCTCGGGAGAATACAGGAATTACGGGAACCTTGAATAGATACTGAAATATTGACATGCATGCGATAGACGAAATGACGTTCGACGTGATGTACTTACAATATAACAGACGATTCCTTGACATTAAACATACGCAGTGACGCTTAGCATAATACGTGCAATATAATAGACGATTCTTTAACCGGGATATACACGCAAACACAACAGATGCAACGACAATGACATAAACATACGTGCAACATAGTAAATGACTTTGACATAAACATACGTGCAGCACAGTGGATGACTTAGATAGAAACGCATAGATGCGCAAATATAATATAATAACAACATAAGCTGCAATGAAGGAGCGAATAGAGCGACAACAAGCGCCAAACACCAGTAATGACTTTGTGACATGAACATACGTGCAGATGCAGTTGTACAATTGCATTACGCATTTACACTATTAAATTACATACTATCACACCTATATATTATTATACAGCAGGTGCGTTTGTACAACAGCATTAGTTAATTACTTCATTGAATTATATACTATTACACCTACACACTATTATACGGCAGGTGCAGTCGTGCAGCTGCATCACTCATTTACACTATTAAATTATACACTATTTCACTTGTACACTGGTGTGCTGCGGGTGCAGCCGTACAACGGCACTATTCAGTTACTTACTTACTTACTTACCTATTAAACTATATACTAATATACTTACATACTATTATACTGGAGGTGCGGTTGTGCGAGTGCAGTACTTATCTATGCTAGTAAAATACATACTGCTGTACTCATATGCTAGTACACTGCAGGTGCAGTTGCATGGTGGCACTAGTAATTTAGTTATACAATTGAATTATATACCATTATACTCACATACTACTGCGCAGCAGGTGCAGTTGTGCGATTGCATTACCTATCCACACTATTAAATTAATACTATTACCCTCATACACTAGTACACTGCGGGTATTATATAATTATACCTCCATACTATTTATACTGCGGGTGCAACTGCATCAGCCACCTACAATATCAATTACATACCATTATACAGGGTGGCCAGGAACTCGCGCGGTATTTTTAAAAAAGGGGTAGCTGAGGTGATTCTGAACAACCTTTTCCTTGACCAAAATATTGTTTGAAGCTTCGTTTTTTAGTTATTAACTAAAAACACTGGCCAATGCGAGCGCCCGTATAGCGCGAGCTCAGTCACAATTGCGCGCGGCCGAGATCGGGTGCATCGAGGGGCAACGTACGGCAAATATTACAATCGTCTTACATTAAGAATAGTGTGTAATTCTTCGTTATTCATCAATAACAATTTAATAAACAAGTCGTTTAATAACTGTTCCATACTTTTATTCGTTTTCCGAAACGAATAAAGTGTTTTATTAATTATGAAAAAAGTGTTTGTATGATTAGTGTTAGAAAAGGGTAGTTAAATAAACTTATCCATTCGACCGCGAATTTACCTGCTTCAACGGTGTCTTGCCATATGGTCATTGTACCGATCCTGACCTATTTTTACAATTTAAATGCCACGTTCCGGCGATCGATACGATCTGATTCGCACTTGTTTCCACACGCACAGGACACGCGCTTACGAACATTACGAAAGTTAATGTGTGTGTCATGTGCGTGTGGAAACAAGTGCGAATCAGATCTGTATCGATCGCCGGGACGTGGCATTTAAATTGTTAAGATAGGTCAGGATCGGTACAATGACCATATGGCAAGACACCGTCGAAGCAGGCAAATTCGCGGTCGAATGGATAAGTTTATTTAACTACCCTTTCCTAACATTAATCATCCAAACACTTTTTTCATAATTAATAAAACACTTTATTCGTTTCGGAAAACGAATAAAAGCATGGAACAGTTGTTAAACGACTTGTTAATTAAATTGTTATTGATGAATAACGAAGAATTACACACTATTCTTAATGTAAGACGATTGTAATATTTGCCGTACGTTGCCCCTCGATGCACCCGATCTCGGCCGCGCGCAATTGTGACTGAGCTCGCGCTATACGGGCGCTCGCATTGGCCAGTGTTTTTCGTTAATAACTAAAAAACGAAGCTTCAAACAATATTTTGGTCAAGGAAAAAGTTGTTCAGAATCACCTCAGCTACCCCTTTTTTAAAAATACCGCGCGAGTTCCGGGCCACCCATAATACTAAAATACTAATACCCCTATTATTATTCAGATACCTATCATACGAGTATAATTACGTAATATTAAAAACCTATATACTGGGCATTTACAATACAATGCAGCTTACATACCAATAAATCCTAAAAATACTATGCAATTTGCTCTTTTTTGACGCTCGGCATAAACACACAGACAAATACGAAATTACAACAGACGCAATAAACCCCGGATGAAACATACATACGTACCAACGTAGGGAATGGAACGACATTAATTCAATTAATTATGCCGTTCTCTTTGCCCCCTTACCCTATCTCGGATAAAGAACGGGTAGAAACCACTAGGAACCGCGACTTTAAAAATAAACGTGCAAGCACAATTGAAAGCTATTCAACATAAACATACACTCAATACAGTATACGTAATGACTCCCGGACGTGAACATACATGCAAAACAGTAAATAGCTTTTTGGGTATAAAACATAGGCATATATAGTAGATACAATAGACTATTGGACCAAGACTCACATGCAGACACAACAGACAACTCCTTACCATAAACGTTTGGACATAAAACGTAACATACATAGCAGAGACAATAGACCATCCGATAAAGACCCACTTACAGATACAATACACAACTCTTTACCTCTTTACCTTTAACTCTTTACCTTTACTCTTTACCATAAAAATACATGCAACATAGTTAATGAAATAAGCCCTAGACTTACAAGGAGAGCGCAAGGCCTTCGGGTCACCGATTTAGTTGAAACTTTGTGGACTTATAGATCTCGTTCTCCTGTTTACGAATATATAGTATTATAGGGGCAGATACTCAGTAGTTTTTGAAATATTTGCAGTTAAACATTTATCATTACCTTCAAATGTATAAGATGTGACACGTTTGTACAGATGCTGTGGTGGCTCGGTGGAAAGACGTTGGCTTCATAAGTCGAAGGTCTAGTGTTCAAATCTTTCTGTTGGTACAGATTTTTTTTTCTTCAAATTTTTGTATTATTTATTATTTATGTTAATATATACATAATTTATTTTAAATTGTGGAAAATAAGGTATCAACAGAATATATTGTTTAATAAAGTACACAAAAAACGGTGCTTATCGTTATGTCTCGTACAAGAAAAGGTGCACGTACAAAACTCATTCGTTACTCATCAAAAAAGTAGGAATAAAATACTTACAATTATTGTTGGGTGCAGCAATGGTATTTGTCGAAGAAACATACGAAGCACAAAGAAGAAAAACATCGAGCGCATCGTATGAATGCACTTTCGTTACAGGCACATTTGTTCTTTAATAACTCCACTGGGAAACAGAGTTGGTTCACATTTTCAAATATTTCCCTGTCTGATGATAATTCGGAAGCAAACCACGCATATTGCAACATAGGTTTAAAACTTGTTGCAGACAATTGATGGAGAATAAGGGAATGAATTTTAATTGCATCTTCTCTTGATGAAATTTGCCTGTTGTTTTGTAATAAATATGTGCAGTTTTGTAGTCGTTTAATTAAATTCGTGCCTTTTTTTAGTTAAGAACATGCGTTCCGCAGAATACATTACCTCGCATCTATTGATAGTTTGTACTCACCTTTTCTTGTACGAGACATAACGATAAGCACCGTTTTTTGTGTACTTTATTAAACAATATATTCTGTTGATACCTTATTTTCCACAATTTAAAATAAATTATGTATATATTAACATAAATAATAAATAATACAAAAATTTGAAGAAAAAAAAATCTGTACCAACAGAAGGATTTGAACACTAGACCTTCGACTTATGAAGCCAACGTCTTTCCACCGAGCCACCACAGCATCCGTACAAACGTGTCACATCTTATACATTTGAAGGTAATGATAAATGTTTAACTGCAAATATTTCAAAAACTACTGAGTATCTGCCCCTATAATACTATATATTCGTAAACAGGAGAACGAGATCTATAAGTCCACAAAGTTTCAACTAAATCGGTGACCCGAAGGCCTTGCGCTCTCCTTGTTAGACATATATAAAGGAAAACAGTTAACTTTCACATAACCATACACGGAACATAGAAGACGCGACAGACACTTGGATAGGATAACCACATACAGACACGATAGACAACTTTGTAACGCGAACGGACATGCAATTGACGAAATAACCATCGGACAATTTATAGTTTACCGGACACTGAAATGACGGAAACAGATAAAACCAACAAGAAACACGTAGGAACCGGCAGGACAGACTGTAAGGAACAATGACATTACTGACCAGCGACCGTTGGTGCCAGCGTACAAGGGTAACAAACAACAAATTAAGTTCTAACAATAGGACTGACTATTGACCATTGACAACAATGGACGAGGACCCACTAATACTTAAGACAGACAACAACACCGGCCATTGTCCGCTGGCACCAACATACATGAATAAATAAACAAACAAACAAACAATAACACCAAACAAAACATATACTAACGGGCGAAACGTAAAACACGCGTGCACGATGGCGGGTCCGGTGGAAGGGGTGAGAGCGAGGGTACGGGCGGTGCAGGGGCGCACCGACGGGGAGTGGCGACCCTACCAGCCCGAGCTGATGGCCGGTCGGCCTGACCGTCAGGGCAGCAACGAATTAAGGAGACGGTTAGTAGCGATATTGAATCGGGCGGGGACACCAAGTGTCCAAACCCCGTCATGGCGACCCATGATGGGGAATAGTGCGCTGAGTGACGGAAGGGTCGACCGGCCACCCGGATGGCTACGCCCCCACGACAAAGGCTAGAAACTGGTTACGAGTAGGCAATGAAAGGATTTGACGCATACGGAACAAACTACAGAACAAACGTAAGGCCGGCCGTACACCAAGGATGCATGAAACACGCAACACGCAACATGCGACATGCGGTAAATACCGCGCTCATACTTATACGGCATAGAACGATTTAAAATGTATAGCTACTTCTTCTACCCTCGTACACCAGACATGCATGCTGCACATGTTGCGCGACATCTACTGCGTGCTGTATTTTGTGCGTGTCTTGCCGCAGTATTTACCGCGCGGTAGAGATAGCGCAGAGTAGATGCTTCAACATTTGCTGCACTGGTGTACGCGGTGTAGCAACATGAGACATTTACCGCACGTCGCATGTTGCGTGTTGCGTGTTTCATGCATCTTTGGTGTACGGCCTGCCTAATGGATAACGAAAACGTAGTTGAAGCCTCGGACGTAGGGGTCCCCGGTCCTGGGGACTTGTCCGCTATGGATGAAGACCATGGCAATTCACCCGGAAATGAGACGGCATACATACTGGATTTGCCCCTGAGCGGGGACATCGCGTGCAACCTCTGCGCAAATAAAGGGAAAGTGCGATGTTTTATACAAGAGGCGGAATTTGGAGTGCACTGCGGAAAGGAGCACCCTTCGACCAAAATAATATGGAGATGCACGCCATGCCAAAGGGGGTTCGGAAAACTCCAGGGATGGCGATGTCACATCGGAAGGTGCAAGGGACAAGGAAACAACGAAGAAGTAGAAGACGAGACGTGGATCCGCTGTCAAGTGTGCAGGAGCACCTTCCGAACTCAGAGAGGACTCGCGCAGCACGAAAGGCACAGGCACCCTGCAGAAAGGAACCAGAAAAGAGAACAGGGAGCGAATAAAGGTAGGAATCGACCAGGCAGGAAGGCGACTGTCTGGACACAAGAAGAAATGGAGTTACTGATTGCACTAAATGAACGGTTTAAACACCTACGACAACCCAATGTCGCGATTCGAGAGTTCCTGCCGGAAAAAAGCCTGAAACAAATAAGTGACAAGAGGAGGCAAATACCCGCCCAGAGGGAAGCGGCGGCGGAGGAAGTGGTGGTATCCTCAGAAGAGGAACCGCTGACCCAGCCGACAGAGGCAGAGGAAGGAGCAGAGCTTCGGATGGGGGAGGAGAGCGATTGGGAAGAAGCTATCCGCAGGGCAATAAGAGCAGACAAGCTAAAGGAAGATCATCCGCTAAGGGATATAGAGGCCCGAATTGAAAACCTGGCAGAACAAGAAAGAATAGAAGATAGCCAGGTAAATGCAATCCTGCAAGCAATGGTGGAAAAGCTACTGGGGACAAGAAAAGGAAGACCTGGAGCGGGAAGAGCCAGGAAAAGCAAAAACGCAGGGAATCCAACAAATGAAAACCAAAGAAGCCGCCGAACACGAAGGAAAGGATACGAATACGCCAGAGTCCAGGACTTATACACGAAATGTCCAAGGAAGCTGCTGGACATGGCCATAACGGGCCGAGCGGTGGCTGAGATGAAGAAAGGCGAGGCCCCTGAGAAAAAAGAAGTGGAGCCGCTGTACAGGGAGCTATGGGGAACAGAAGGACCGAAAATTAGAAACGAATTGTACAAACCGGCGGAGCAAGTAGTGAACACCAAGGACATATGGTACCCGATAACGAGGGACGAGGCCGTGCAGAGAATCAAGAAGATCAAGAAAAACACGGCAGCCGGGGTAGACGGAATACAGAAGGACCACCTCCAGACGGATGGGGCATTGCAGATCACAGTGAAGTTATACAACCTGCTAATGCTGAGCCGAATACACCCTGCACAGTGGAAAATGCACCGGACCACGCTGATCCCGAAACCCGGGAAAAACATGGAAAAGGCTAGCGACTGGAGGCCAATAACCATCGGCCCACTGCTAAGTAGTATGTTTTCGGCCATAATTGACAAAAGAATAAGAGGAAAGATAAAGCAGAATATAAGGCAGAAATGCTTCACGGCGGAGGACGGGTGCCAGAACAACATCGCCATCCTCAGCAGCGCCCTCAGTACTATGAAGGAGAAAGGAGGGGGGATTATGACCATTGTGGACATCTCGAAAGCATTCGACTCGGTCCCGCACCAAGCCGTGATGAGATGTCTGAAGAGAAAAGGGGTCCCTCAAGAAGTGGCAACATACATCAGGAAAATGTATGACAATTGCCAGACGATGATCTCTTGCCGTAGGCACGAGGAAATAAAAATTATGCTGCGACGAGGGGTCAAACAAGGAGACCCACTGTCGCCGCTACTATTCAATTTAATAATGGAACCGATCATTGAAAAGGTAGACCGGACGACGGGGGGCATTACGATGGGGGAGGAGAATGTTTCCATACTGGCATTCGCCGACGACATTGTACTACTGGCCAAGGACCGGACAGAGGCTAGGGAGCAGAGCATGATGCTTGTACAATTCCTGAGAGAATTGGGAATGACATTATCGATAGGAAAGTGCTCCACAGTGCAAATTGTCAGCGGGAACAGAACATGGTACCAGAAGGACCCGGAACTAGAAGTAGACGGAATACGCGTACCTTACACAGACCCAGAAAAGGTTATAGCGTACCTGGGCGCCATGATTGGACCATGGAAAGGACTCGCGAAAACCACCAACGAGGACATAGTAGAAGCAACGAGGGCGATCGGAAGGATGGGGCTGAAGCCCCACCAGAAGATTAATATGATAAGGACCTACCTCCTGTCCAAATTCATCCATAGAATGGTCGCGGGTCAGCCATCCCTAGGCACCTTGAGGGAATTGGACCATGAGATCAAACAGGAGATCAAGCAGATGCTGCACCTCCATCCTACAACGACGGACGGAGTAATATACACGAGCAAGAGTCATGGCGGCCTAGGAGTGCAAAGAATAGAGAATATAGTTATACTAGCGAAACTCAGGAGTATAATCAAGATGACACAATCAGAAGATGAAGCTGTAAGACAGGCAGCGATAGGGCAGGAGGCAACGGCAAAAAAGTACGCATCATCGGTGGGACTCTCCTGGCCAGTGGGCCTGGACAGTCTAGAACGAACGCGCAAAGCCCTCAAGAAAAAGGAAGCGGATAGGTGGAGAGGCCTCGTCTCCCAGGGGCACGGAGTAAGAGACTTCGCAGGAGATAGGATCGGTAACGCATGGCTATACAATCCCGAATTATTGAAGCCGTCGAGGTACCTAGACGCATTGAAGCTACGAACCAACACGTTCGGGTCCAAGGTGGCGTTAAATAGAGCCAAGAAGGATATGGACGTAAGATGCAGAAAGTGTAACGGCCAGGCAGAGACGTTAGGACACATCTTAGGAAACTGCCCCCAGACCAAACCAATGAGAATTCATAGGCACAACGAAATAGCAAAGCTCATCGAGGACAACGTGCCGGAACATTGCGAGGTGTTCCAGGAGCCCTCAGTAAGTATCGGAGGAGAACTGCGAAAGCCCGATTTGGTAATCAAAAACCATAACAGGGTGTTCGTGGTAGACGTGTCAGTACGATACGAGGACAAAGAAAACCTCCGCAACGCTTATAGGGAGAAGATAATTAAATACAAGAATACTGCCGAATACTTCAAGAGGAGAATGAACACCGAAAAGGCAGAAGTTATACCTGTGATTGTGGGGTGCAGAGGAGCAATGCCTATGCAAACGGTGAAAAATATGAAAATCCTTGGACTCAATACGAAGCACTGCCTGACGGCCTCATTGATAGCCCTACGGTCATCAATTGAAATGGCGAACCAATTCCTGGACTACGATCACACAGGGTGATCGTAGCAGCGTAATATGGCTAGTATATATATTGTTATTATATACAGCCCTACATATATTATATATATGTAATCGGTTCGCGGTTCGCGGGGTGGTAGGGAAACCAGCAATTATATGCAATATAACGAGCGGTATATGTACGGTGTTATATATTACATTTTTGTTAATAGTAATATTAATAATTTGCATCCTGATGACGTACTCGCCCAGATGACTGTGACTATACGGCGCTGCCCCGGAACTCTACCTTACTTTTAAGCAAGGCCGGCCGAACGGGGCAGTACGTCCCGGATTGGGACAGCCGGGGGGTCTCGGGCGGGTTTTACCCGACGGGGCGGAACGCCTACGTAATATCTCGAACGATTGACAAAGCAGCTGCCGGCTGAAATTATGCACAAGCCCGTCTTGGCCTTTTACACCAAGCGGTGCGGGATCTATTGTACTATTGTATAATAGGGCGCGGGGCGGGCTCTATGCATGACGAGCCCGGGGCGACGCCTTCGCGAGGCTTTCCCCGATAACGCACATTAGTGCGGCTAAGTGCGCCTCCCGAAAGGGTCCCCGTTCCTAATTTTTCCAGGTCCGAGGCAGATTCCCCTGGCAGTGGTAGAAAGAAAGTAGATCGCGAAATGTTACATGATAGTATAGGATTTAGCAGTAGTAGTAGTAGTAGGGTACCGCACAGGGGTATCCCTATGGGTGTTTTGTGGCGCCCATAGGGTCCGTCTCGCAAGAGCGGCCCCTTTCTGTTCCCCCCCCGGGTCCCGACTGCGGCGGGTAAGCTGCACAATCTAGAAAGGAGGAGTTTTAGTGGGTATGCGGTGCCGTGGCTGGCGCCGGGAGTCCCACAGTACCAACTCCATCTAGGTCTGCATAAAGCATTTCTCCTCCTTTAAAAAAAAAAAAAAAAAAAAAAAATAGCCAAATGCCTCGTCATCTAATTAGTGACGCGTGGGCAGTGGTATAGCCCATATCGCGGCCTAGAGGGGCTGACCCCTCGGCGGGGAGCTGCGCCAAAACAGTTCGGGCACCGTCCTCCAGAGTACGGTAGAGATATAGAAAGGTCTCGACCCTACCTTGGGTATCCATGGGGCTTGCAACCCAGGATTAATAGGTAGTACCTGGGGAGGTTTTCCCTAAGTGCGCGCTGATTGAGCGTATCTCAATCCCTCGCCCATGGGGGCCGTGTTGGTTAGGGCTTCGTGCCAGGCACAGCACGTTAAATCACTATTAACTTATTGTCCCTATCTACTCCCCGCAGGGGGGACCCTGGGCCGGGCTGAGTCCCGTCCTCTTAGGTGTGTCTTTAGGGGCGTCGCGACCCCTCGTACCCGAGCTGGCCCACCCAGGTACCGAGGCTGCAAGGACCTCAAGTGGGTAGTGTCGACCGCCGAGACGCGAAGGGTATGACCAGTATGGCCCGAGCACTGGTACCACGGGTGATGTTAAGGACCCCCGGCCTGGTGCACTCACGTACCTTCTCGGAGGACGTGGGCCCGCATCAGACCTGCGAACATCTCGGGGTGCAGTGCGTGCCTCGTTGCGTTCGATGGCTCGACGTGTGAGTTGCGTTTCAACTTGCGTACCGTCCTGCAGAGCCGGTAGAGATTTAGAAAGGTCTCGGCCATGCCTGAGGTGATACGAGGCTTGCAAGTCGGATCAACAGGTAGTACCCTTGGAGGGATCTCCTTGGGTGCGCGCTGATTGAGCGTATCTCAATCCCTCGCCCATGGGGGCCGTGTTGGTGAGGCCTCGGCCAGGTACGGCACGTAAAATCCTAAATGACTTATGTCTAATTAAAACAAAGCATTGCGATGGCCCCGCGGGTGTTGACGCAATGTGATTTCTGCCCAGTGCTCTGAATGTCAACGTGAAGAAATTCAAGAAAGCGCGGGTAAACGGCGGGAGTAACTATTACTCTCTATAACTATAAAAGTACAAGAACAATTAAATACCTTGGGCATAATTATAACCAACGTGGTATGATCGCACCTTCTCATTCAAACCTGGAAGATATGTCAGATCGCCTCCGATATGCTGCACTTCGCCCGTGACAGAAGCTTCATATATTGAATCGGTACTTAATTCCACAACTTATGCACTGCAACCAACCATGGGATATTACAGTGGGCAAAATGGTTCACATGGATCGATTGATTAGGGGCTTCGTTAAAGCTACCCTCAATCTACCTACTACAACGCCTACGGCTTATCTGTATGCAAAAATTCGTGACGGAGGCCTTTCTATTCCATGTCTGCGCCACCAGATTGGAGTCATCTATCGCCGCTGGCTGCAGCGCATATGCCTTCAGATTGACCCGGACTTTGATGCGGCCTTTTGTACCCCCTCAGTGCAGAGACTATTGCGGAAATTGGACATAATTTGCCAGGGCATAACTACTACCCGGTCAGCTATTGCCCGCTTTTGGGTTACAGGCTTGCATCAATCAGCCTTAGGAAATGGCCTTACACATAATACACGCGTGGCAAATAGCTGGATCTTGGACTCGCCTGCTTTTTGGACTGGACGGGACTATATACGAGCTATCCAACTTCGCATTGGTCTCCTGCCTACCGGTGAAGCTCCGTACATAAGTGCTGAAGCATCACAGTGCCGATATCCTACCTGTGCTGGCTGAAAGGAAACACTATCAGACATACTACAGTGGTGCCCGGTTACACACTATCAACGCATACAGAGACACGAACAAGCTACCATAGTAGCTTTTGCTAATCATTTAAAGACAATAGATATATACCGTACCTTTTAGTAATAGATAAAGATAATCGTACATACAGAATAGTTGTGACCACTGCAGTATGATAATATAAAAACAGCCTGCCCGAGGCGGCTCGTATCAAGAGAGATAAATACAATTTGCCCAAAATTCTGCAGAGCATTCAAGCTAAATACAACTTGCAAACTCCTCCTGCAGTCTGTCCCTTTGTTATCTGCTGCTACCAATTTAGAGATTATCATGGTAGAGGAAAAGCTAGATATATTATGTTTACAAGAACCTTACAGTTATAAAAACCTAGTCCGAGGTTATTCCTCCCCGGCTTTAGAATAATTCGGCCCATTGGAAAATATCCTTGGGTAGCGGCAGTGGTAAGGTCTAAAAATCTAGAAATTTCAATTTTTCCGGGCGACAGCGAACATGTTATGTACTTTCAAGTTATTACTGATGCAAGTTATTTTTATGTAATCAACGCATATTGTCCGTTTTCTTTGCAGATCTCGCAATTTTTAGAGCATATAAATAATATTTTGATTAGAATTAAGGGGGAAAAATATATAATTATGATGAATACTAATGCTAAATCGCAATCATGGTTTTCGCGAGAGACTGACGAAAGAGGAAAGCTTGTGGAGAAGTTTATCATGACCAACAATATGAGTATCATCAATGAACCCAATAACCCCCCGACTTATTTGACCGCAAATGGAGAATCTAATATAGATCTCACATTAGCAAGCGCAAATTTTAGGAATAAAATACAGGACTGGAAGGTCAGTTTAAACTGCACCACGAGCGATCACAATATTATACTGTTTAAATATATAAATACTCGCGCAAACTCAAACTCCGGCACAGGGAGAAAGTGGAAATCTGAAAAACAATATAATCTAAAGAAGGCCAATTGGGAGGAGTTTAATGATGAAATAAAAACTAAATTTAACAACAAAATTATACAGGAACTAAAAGAACTTAATCCGAACGATGCGATAAAACTATTCAATAAGACTTTAGGCTCGTGCTGCGATAAATCAATTCCTCGAAAATCTTCAAGTGAAGGAGCGGTTCCCTGGTGGAACGATGATTCAAATAAACTAAGAAAAGAAGTAAATAATTGTAAGAAGCAGCTCTCAAGAGCAAGGAGACCTACTTTTAATGACCTAATCCCAGAATATAGTTTAAAATATAGAATAGTAATAAAATAGATATGTAGCATTAATTAGGAAATCAAAAAAGCAAACATGGAGAAATTTTGTTACCAAAGAGGGAAAAAAGGATCCCTGGAGCATAGTCTATAAAGTAGTCCGTAAAAAAATTAAAAAAGAAGATTACTTAAGCTCAGTTAAACTCCCTTCATGAATTCTCACTAACAATAAACAGAAACAATAAAAGCGATTTTGGAAAAATGTGTGCCGGATGACTTGACGGAGTGTGAACCGAACAACAAAAGCAATTAAGACTTAATATTAATAAATACAGCAACTCTAATATGGAACCTGAGATCTCATTCGATGAAATTGCCAATTCATTGAGAAGGAGCAAATTGCATAAGGCTCCTCGTCTGGACTGTTTCCAAACTGAAATTTTAACAGAGCTCTGGAAATGTAACAAATTCATCCTATATAATTTACTTAATAATTGTTTTAATAAAGGAGTGTTTCCAAATGAATGGAAGAAAGCTAAATTGAAAATTATTCTAAAGAACCCTATGAAAGATAGAATGTGGCTCAACTCCTACAGGCCTATTGCGTTACTTCCAGTAATGGGAAAACTCTTTGAGCGGATTATACTTGATAGGATTCATCTAAATTAAAAAAATAAAAACTTGGAAATTAATAGACAATTTGGATTCAGATCTCTCAAATCTACTGAAGATGCATTAGTCACCCTGAAACTAGGGATTACGGGAACAGATCGTGAATATGTATTGGCAATATTTGTTGATATTGAAGCAGCCTTCCATGGCCTTTGGTGGCCTGCTATTATAGCAAGGCTTATTGAGGCTGAATGCAGTACAGCCATCATAAAACTTATCAAAAGCTATTTTAGAAACAGGCAAATGTTGGTATTCTTAAGATCTGACTGTATAAAAAGAAAAATGAAGAAGAGATGCCCTCAAGGGTCTGCCATCGGCCCTATGGCGTGGGGCTGGTGCATGGACCTATTTCTAGAAACTTTCCAGATAGAATTAGATGACCGCGATGCGGAAGTAATTGCATACGCTGACGATCTCGCGATAGTAATCAAGGGCAATTCGAGAGCTGAATTGGAACGTCATTCGAGTAAAAGTAAAGAAATCTTGGAATCATGGTGTAACGATCACAAATTGAGAGTATCATTGAGCAAAACTACTATGATGCTCATGAAGGGTAGATTAAACAGGGGGAGATTACCCTCAGCCAAGATAGACAATGTAAAAATAAAATACTCAACGCAAATAAAATACCTTGGCATAATTGTCGATGAAAGACTAAATTTTGTGGAGCATGCCAAATATAATAGATCTAAAATAATCAACTTCGCTATGGCCATCAGAAGAGTCACAAGAGAAAGCTGGGGACTAAAATCCCACATCCTGGATATTTTATATGATGCGGTAGTTTTGCCCATTATTAAATACGGCTCTGGAATTTGGTATGACTCCGTTCATAAATCGCACATTATTAGGCATCTTTCGGCAACTCATAGAGCTTTTCTTCTTGTTATGACGAGAGAATGCAGAACCACCTCTACTGCTGCAATGCAGGTAATTGCTGGCACAATGCCATTGGAGCTGGCTATCATTGAACAAGCTTTAATTAATCGAATAAAAAGAAACAAATGGACGTCCTGGAAGAACTGCACATATTATGAAAGAGAAAATTTAGAACAGGGCTCAGAAAGGAAAAGAATTGAAGAGGAAACTGAAAGATAAAACAATGTATTATAAACGACTGGCAGTCTCGATGGGACAATAACACAAAAGGAAGAACAACTTATGATTTCATTCAAGATGTGCAATTTAAAAATAAAAATAAGTGGTTCCATCCGGGAAGATATTGTGTATACTTGCTTACAGGCTATGGTTCGATAAACAGTACGCTATTTAGAAGAGGTTTAACTACAGATAACTTATGTCCAGTGTGTTGTGAAGCAGAAGAGGACATAGATCATATGATATTTGACTGCAATAAATACGAGCAATTTAGATTTGAAGACCTTAATACTGCAAGAAATAATAAACAACTTCTGATTGACACGGAGGAAAAATATAAAAAATTCTCAAAGATTGCAATAGACATTTTTAATATGAGAAACTTACATATGCTAAATAATGAAGTAGAGGTTCCGCTTCCACGTGGCAGGGACGGGCAACGTCGGGGTGGCGCGTCGGGATGATTTCCTGCTGCGGTGCTCCGGCGGCTAAGTCATCCAAATTTTGATACCAAATCCAACAGGATTGACTTAACTTGAAATCCTGAATAAACCTGAAAATAAAAGAAAGAAAAGTTTATAAAAATTAAAGAAATTAAGAAATACAATGAAACATTTATACTTACCAAGAATTAACCTAAAGAAATAACAAAATATGGAATGATCACCCTAAAAAGAAAAAGGCAGCAATGAGCTAACGCTCGAGCTGCAACAAAGAATTAGATTAAATGAAGAAAAAAAAATGTCTCTTTGTTATCGGCGCACGAGGCAGCTGGCCTCCTTCTACCGACATTATTTGGCGGAAATACAATCTACCTGACCATTTCCAAAGAAAAATAGTCTGTAATGTGCTGCGCTATAGATCCTCCATCCATAGGTATTTTATGGCCCATACGTGGCGTTTAAGGAAAAAGTAGGATAATACTTCAATTTTAATCATATATGTTTGTGTATTTAGGATGGAAGGGTCTTTCAATGATTATAGGCTCTCTCAATTAAAGTAAAATGCTGTGTTTATTCGTCTGTGGCTTCGACGGGACTGGGCCCTCACAAAAAACACTGTACCTTCCCGTGTCGGAGCCACACCTCCCCTCCGTCGCAACGGCGACTCCGTGTAATGTGCTGCGCTATAGATCCTCCATCCATAGGTATTTTATGGCCCATACGTGGCGTTTAAGGAAAAAGTAGGATAATACTTCAATTTTAATCATATATGTTTGTGTATTTAGGATGGAAGGGTCTTTCAATGATTATAGGCTCTCTCAATTAAAGTAAAATGCTGTGTTTATTCGTCTGTGGCTTCGACGGGACTGGGCCCTCACAAAAAACACTGTACCTTCCCGTGTCGGAGCCACACCTCCCCTCCGTCGCAACGGCGACTCCGTGGCGCCTTACCGTAAACACCGATAAGGGCCTTGCGACGACACCCGATCCAGCCAACGCTTACATGTATTACTTTAAATGTATATATGGTGTGTGCGCATTTGTAGGTCTGTGCGTAAGTATACGATTGTATGTACAAGTGTGTATGTGGAGTGTCTATGTATATGTATATGTATGTGTGTATATATAGACTCAAATAATACTGTCCTCTTTTGGACGCGTAGAATATGACAGGTACTCTTATTTCATAATATGCCTACCAGCGGGCCACTATCGTCCTCGTACGTAGTGACAACAATACACTGTATATAAATAATAAAAGAGTATCATAGCCAAATGTCTTGTCATCTAATTACTGACGCGCATGAATGGATTAACGAGATTCCCTCTGCCCTATCTACTCCCCGCAGGGGTGGGCAAGTCCCATCCTCTTAGGTGAGTCCCTAGGGGCGTAGCGACCTCTCGTACCCGAGCTGGCCGGCCGAGGAACCGAGGCTGCAAGGTAGAGTCAAGTGGGTAGTGTCGTCCGCCGAGAAGTGATGGCTATGGCCAGTATGGCCCGAGCAATGGTACCACGGGTTGATGTTAAGGCCCCGCGGCCTGGTGCACCCGCGCACCTTTTCGTAGGGCGTTGGGTCCCCATCAGATCTGCGAACATCTGTGTTGGATTCGTGGTGGCAGTGGTAACCCCATATCTCGGGGTAGAGACACGTGAGCTTCGGAGTGCAGTGCGTGCCTCGGAGCGTGTGATGGCTCGACGTGTGAGTTGCGTGTCAACTCACGCCACGTCCTGCAGAGACGGTAGAGATTTAGGAAGGTCTCGGCCATGCCTGAGGTGATTCGAGGCTTGCAACTCGGATTAACAGGTAGCACCCTTGGAGGCGTCTCCTTGGGTGTGCGTTGATTGGGCGTATCTCAATCCCACGCCCATGGGGGCCGTGTTGGTGAGGCACACGCCAGGTACGGCACGTAAAATCATACATGACTTATGTCTAATTGAAACAAAGCATTGTGTTCGGGATTCACTTAATGTTAGGGCGCTAGCATTCTTCGCGCCTAACGCTATTCCGTGGTTGTATTTTGTGGTATTTATGCCGCTGCGCGAGGGCGAGGTGTTTAGAATACGAATTAAAATACCATTGGAGAGTGCGAATTAAAAAGCGAGTAGATTACGAATAGAGTGCGAACTAGAAGAAGGTGCGAATTACATAAACGAGCGAAAAGTTACTTGTAGTCGTTGCGTGAATAACCAGTACTTTATTGTCACGTGTGAACTGTGTCCTAAAATATAGTTTGTGTTATTTGTCGCCACTTATAAACTGTGTAATATATAGAGGCCCCAATCCGTTAACTTTAATTATAATGAAAACAAAGAATCGTTAAACGAAACACATTGCGATGGCCCCGCGGGTGTTGCCGCAATGTGATTTCTGCCCACCCCTCTGAATGCCAACGTGGTGAAATTCAAGAAAGTGCGGGTGAACGGCGGGAGTAACTATGACTCTCTTAATTATTTCACTGTGTCCTGGGAGCGAGACTGGGTGGGCTGAGCTTCGGGGACGAAAGCCCACCCACCGGGGTTAGCCGTGCCCCCATTCCCCCTTTGTATATAGTGCTGCCCCCACGGCCAATGAAGAAAAAAAAAATTGGCAATTATTTATTGGCATAAATACTAGATCGGTTTGCCACATTCGACTCTTTAACAGGCACCAACTTCCAGGTTAACCAGCTTAATCGCATATGTGATCATGTGTCCAGCTGGACGCTGCATCAAATACATGAACAGCTTGAGAGCTACTTGCTCGAGACATTCCCGCTACCCAAAGTTGTGGCGAGGTGTATTCTGAGCCACAACATGTGCCAACCCCCCCTCCTCGTGGTGGG
Source organism: Nomada ruficornis (assembly GCA_951802695.1). Classification (NCBI taxonomy): domain Eukaryota; kingdom Metazoa; phylum Arthropoda; class Insecta; order Hymenoptera; family Apidae; genus Nomada; species Nomada ruficornis. The sequence goes on from OX637850.1 coordinate 9,376,041, forward strand.
ACCTGGGCACCAGCTTGCTGGTGGCTAACGGGGCTCTGGCTTGGCGGGGCAGGGAACTGCCCCGTCTCGGTCCGTCGGGTTGCCAGCCCGGCCCAAAGGAACAAAGAATGTATAATCTCCGGCGAGGGCCTAGGCCCGTCGGTCCTGCGGCCCATTCGTCGCCTGAAGCGACGACACCCTGTCTCGCCCCCCTGATTGTTCGTGTGTCCCCTGTAGCACCCCCGACGTCTTTCTCGTGCCCAGACTGTGATCGAGCGTTTGCCACGAAGATTGGTCTGGACGTCCACAGAAGGGCAGCACATCCGGTCACTGTCAACGAGGAGATAGATTTGCCTGCTGTGAAGCGCAGATGGGGCGATGAAGAACTTCGCCTCATGGCTAGGGAGGAGGCATTGGCTGTCCAGACGGGGGTCCGGTTTTTAAACCAACACCTTGCAACTCTGGTCCCCGGTAGGAACCCTTGAGGCAATCAAGGGCGTCCGACGGGGCCAGAGATACCGGGCCCTCGTCGAGGCAGCCATGCAAGATATCGGGGCATCAGCGCCCAGTGTCTCTGGCGAAACCGCCGGTGATGCTGATGTCGCTGTGTCTCGCTCCTCCTTATTGGACGCTTCAACGCCAGACAGCAGGCATGGTGGGCCAACGACCCCGACCCGCTCCCCTGCAGCCTCCACATCTCTGCTGGGCCACTTAGTACCGGATATTCCGAGTGCCATCCGGGGTCTTATCCCGGTGGTACAGAATATCCGAGGCTGGGAAACTGACACCCTTTCCCAGCTGGCCCAGGAGTGTCTGAAAGGCGAGCGAGTCGGGGATCGGCTAACATCTTGGCTCACCTCTGTCTTCTCTCCTCTTGATCGGATAAGCCATCGTCCCGCACCGCGTCGCCCTCAACGGCGGCGGACCGGAAAAAAGGCAGAGCGCTTGCGGGAGTATGCGCGAGCGCAGTGCATAATCCGGTCGAACATGTCTTGGGCGGCTCGCGAGATACTGGATGCCACAGGTGGTATGGGGAATGCGGTCCCTAGTGTTCAGCACATGGCTGAGCACTGGGGGCCATATATTAGCCAGGCATCCGTGCCTGCCCCACCTGGCCCGAACACCAGGCCTAAGCCAGAATTGGCTCACCTGTGGTATCCGGTGTCTTGCGAGGAAGTGACGGGTGCTATCCTGTCACTAGGTTCGGCCCCCGTTCCGGACGGCGTTGAGGTGCGGCTGTGGAGGACCCTGCCGTCATCTATGATGACCCTCCTATATAACGTCTTGCTGCTTACAGGCGGGTTTCCACTGGTGTTACTGACCAGTCGGACGGTGTTCGTGCCGAAGAAAGGAGGATCTCCAGAGATCCCGGCCGATTACCGTCCGATCTCCATCACGTCGGTTGTCGTGCGGCAACTGCACAAGATTCTCTCCCTGAGGCTTCGCGCATCCGCGGTCATAGATCTAAGGCAACGTTGTATGGATGACGGATGCGGAGAGAATATTTTTGCACTCGCAGCCGTCATCTACGAATCCCGCAGTAAGCTGCGGGAAGTACACGTTGCCTCCCTGGATGTCGCGAAGGCCTCTGACTCTGTGAATCACTTCGCAGTGGAGAGGGTCTTGGAAAGTGTAGGTGTGCCGCACGAGATAACAAGATACATCACCCGCCTGTATAATAACAGGAGTACGACGTTTGAGGTACGCGGAGAGAGGTCCATGCTCTACAGGATAGGCCGCGACGTCAAGCAAGGGAATCCTCTCTCTATGGGACTGTTCTGCCTAATAGTACACAGTATCCTCGAGGGGATCCCACCTGACGTCGGTTTCCAGCTAGGAAGGTGTCGTCTGAACGCGTTAGCATACGCGAACGACATCCTCCTATTTACGGCCTCCAAGTGGGGCATGCGGGCATCATTGCGCGTGATTGAAGACCGTGCGAGGGAGCATGGGCTTGAGTTGAATGCCCATAAGTGCTCAGTGTTGTCCCTGGTCCCGACGGGGAAGTCAAAGAAAATAAAGGTAATAGCCCAACCCACATTCCAGCTTAGGGACGGGGCCTTCATTCCGCAAATTTCAACAATTGCGGAATGGAGGTACCTCGGTGTTGACTTCTCCGCCTCAGGGCCCAGGAAGGTCAAGGTAGAGATCCAACTCTACCTTGACCGGATAACCCGAGCACCATTGAAGCCTCAGGATCGTCTTAAGCTGCTGAGGTGCGGAGTCGCGCATATCACGTGTTGGTGCTTGCTAATGCCACACTCGGTAAGGCTAAGGCTGCCCAAGGATGTCCCGGTGGCCTTCGTGCACGCACCCGTCGCGGGCGTAGGTCTCGGCATTCCGTCGCTCACCACCACAGTCCCAGGCTTGATGCGCCAACGTCTGCTCAAACGTCTGCTAAACGACTGCCTGAGACGTTCGTAATCGCCAACAATCAGGGCGATTGCGGACTCCCCGTGGGTGACCAGGAGGCTGCAGTGGGCATCGCGTGCGCTTACGCGTGATGGCCTGCTGTTGTCCTCCAAATACCTGCGGGATAAGTGGTGGAACCATCGGCTGCACAGTAGCGGCGAACAGGCGCCAAGCGCACTTTGGGAACGAATCGATCCAGCGGAGATCAGGGAGTCCTTCTCAGAGAGAGCAACAGCTCCCGGGCCGGACGGACTGTCTGCTAGACAGTTGAGAGCAGTACCCATCCCGGTACTTGCAAGAATATTTAACCTATTCTTACTCTGTGGAAGGCTCCCCAAACACTTGATGGAATCGAGGACAATCCTTATCCCAAAGAAGGATGAAGCGACCAGCCCTGGTGACTATAGACCGATTACAATGTCATCGGTCATCACCAGGGCCTACCACAAGATCCTGGAAAAACGCCTGATGCGGCATATAAAGCTGGATCAAAGACAAAAAGCATTCGTCCCAATAGACGGATGCGCTCAAAACATATTCGACCTGGACATGATTGTCCGATACCACCATCAATTCTTTAAACCCTTATATATTGCATCGCTCGATGTTGCAAAAGCATTCGACTCAGTGCCACACAACGCTATCAGAGACACGTTGATTACGAAAGGGCTCCCAAGCCCGATGGTGCAGTATATAATGGACATATACAAAAATAGCACTACCAGACTTGTATGCGAGGACTGGGAATCGGAACCAATCCACCCCAACTGTGGAGTTGAACAGGGCGAGCACCTGTCGCCAGTAATATTCAACATGGTGATAGACGAACTCCTGAAAAAGTTACAACCAGAAATTGGAGTGGAAGTAAGTGGGAAACACTATAGTGCGCTCGCTTTTGCGGACGACTTGGTGTTCATGGCCTCGACACCACATGGCCTACAACTGATTCTCGACTAAGCCTCGCAATATCTGGCGCAATGTGGACTACAAGTCAACGCCGTAAAATCTTTCACTGTCACCATTAGAAATGTTCCCCACGTCAAAAAGACGGTGGTGGATGGTGGACAGAAGTTTGTGTGTATGAGACAAACGCTACCCGCACTTAGGAGAACAGATGAGTGGAAATATCTAGGAGTACCCTTTACGCCCGAAGGGCGTTCACACGGCAAAGAGGTTATCCAGCTTCAGGCAGAGTTGGCCAAGCTCATAAAGGCACCGCTGAAGCCGCAACAGCGGATGCTTGCGCTGAGGGTAATGGTGCTGCCAGGGATCTACCACCTACTTACCCTAGGCAACACGACCCTCAGTAAGCTTAAGAAAATTGACGCCATGGTGAGAGGAGCAGTCAGGAAGTTGCTTGCTCTTCCCCATGATGTGGTCAACTCGTACATACACGCCAACGCCAGAGACGGAGGACTCTCGGTACCTTCGATGAGATGGCTTATGCCTCTCAGAAGGATGCAAAGGTTGCAGAAATATGCAAAGGGAGATCACCAGATCTGCCCGTACCTTGCCCAGGGGATCGACTGGGCCAAACGAAGGTTACAAGAGGGACGAATGGCTGTTGACAGCGTGACTAAGCTGGATCAGAGATGGGTCAAACTGCTCCACTCGTCTCATGACGGGAAGGCTCTTAAGGAATCTAGAAGTGTACCGCAGCAACATCAGTGGGTTACCGACGGTAACCGTTTCCTAAGTGGGAAAGACTTCGTCAACATGACGAAGTTGCGAATCAACGCGATGCCAACAAAGGTCTCGAACGACACGGGGGTGGCTAAGCGATCGCTACTGCAGGTGCAGGCTGCAACGAAGTGGAGACTATTAACCACATTCTCCAGAGGTGCCATAGAACGCATGGCCCACGTATTGATAGACCCAACAGTGTCGTGTCATACGTAAAGAGAGCGCTGGAGAAGAGCCACGATAGAGTGGAGGAAGAGCTACACCTCCAAACATCAGAGGGGCTGCGCAAGCCTGACCTGGTGCAACGCTTGGTACGTCAGCCCTTGTTATTGATGCGTAGGTCGTCAGCGAACAAGCGGACCTCGATTTGGCGTACAAGAAGAAAAGAGACTACTATCGAGGAACGATTACAAAAGCCATCGGGGAGAGATGTAGCGTTGAGAGCGTCGAATACTCGACGGCCACGCTCACAAGCCGCGGATTATGGAGTAAGTCCTCCGCTGATGAATTAGTCAGCAAAGGCATCCTATACAAGAAGGACCTAAAGATCGTGTCCACACGTGTTGTGGCTGGAGGATTGAACTCCTTTTGGAAGTTCAGTCGAATTACAACAAGCAGAAGAAGACGAGAGCCGGGATGCCAATGGAACGGATGTGCTGGGACATAAATGGCGCTGCCGGCCATAACAGGCATAATGCTGAAAGGAGGCGTTTTAGTGAGTAAATGTGCTTGCACGGAGTCCCACAGTACCAGCAACAACCCGCTGGTCTGCGTAACGCATTTCTCCTCCTTTAAAAAAAACAAACAAAAAAAACAAAAACGGCATGGCACCAGTACACTCCAATCTGCTAGTAACGGGCACGACGACCCCCACATACCCGAGTTGTCTCACTCTAAGAGTCCTGGGACCCATGCGCCTGCCTCCCGTCTTAGGGCCGGAGTGAGTCGGCGTCTTCGAACGTCCGGGGGAGGCTGGAACCTGTTACGTATGAATAATATTCTCTTGCGTTGCGCTCGCACGTGTCGTTCGATCTTGCGTAAGAACGGAAGACGCCCAAAGATGTCTCTCGCTATTATACGAATAATAGGCCCTTTGATATCGACCAACTGCCTAATGACCGATTAAGTGCATGCGTGACCCGACGAAGACTCTGTGATCTTACCATATATGGAGGCCTCTAATGAGTCCCCTCCATACATTTTGGGACTATATAAACCCTTCGATTTTGATCATCTTCGGTTTATAACTACACAGTTACGCGCATAGTCACGTCGCATGAGCAGAGAGCCCATCCTGACTTTTATGACCAGATAGTCAGAAAGGATGTAGTTAATGCGCGATGGAATACCGAGGAGAATTCGCTGCTCGCGCGTAAGGAGACTGAGCTCCAAATCTTGGGACGCGCTATATTAATCAGGAGTTGATCGAGTACTTTCCTGACAGGACGCTGGACTCCATAAAGTCGCACAGGAAACAACAGCAATATAGGCTGCTTGTTCAGCAATATATTTCTGAGCTGACATCGTCAGAAAGGGCTGAAGTTCCCACTGTGCAGATTAGCGCTGCCGGGACTGACTATGATGAAGAGATGGTGCACCTGGAGTCACTTGAATCCCTTAACACCAGGGCGTTCGGTGCCACCACTCTGACTAACGTATGTGAGTCCTTAAGACATGCAACTAAGCAGAGTGTGATCAAGAGAATTGCGCTATATTTGCGTGAAGTCTTTCCATACACGAGATCACGCAGGGGGGGGGGGCAGAGATCCAATACCTCCAACTCAGTCTCTGAGCTCACGCAGGAAAGACAGGCGTGCAGAATATGCGCGCACGCAGGATCTATGGCGGCAAAACCCCACGCGGTGCCTAAGGGCACTATTGAAAGACCATCAGCTATCCTTAACACCACAAAAGGAAGCTATGGTCCCCTTTTGGGAGGAACTGCTGGCCCAAACATCTGATGCTTGTCCGGATGCAGAAGAATCTGCACCCGAGAAGGGATGTCTATGGGCTCCAATTCGTCCGAACGAAATAAAGTCAGCCTTCCCTGGTTAAAACACTGCTACAGGGCCTGACAGAATTACAGTGCGACTCCTTCGGAATGTCCCTCTGGGGATATTATAAAGGATTCTTAATGTCCTACTATGGTGCCGGAAACTACCAGAGTACCTTAAGGAGTCCACTACGTCCCTAATTCGGAAAAAGGCTGACGCTGAAGGTCCGGGTGATTTTAGACCGATATCCTATTAATATACCGCTGGACCTTAGGCAACGTGCCTTCAGGCAAACAGATGGATGCTGGGACAACATCTTTCTTCTTGATCTGCTGCACCGCTTTCACCATTCGAACAAAAAGCCGCTCTACATGGCGTCATTAGACGTGGCGAAGGCCTTCGATTCTCTCTCCCACTCGGCCATCGATCAAACGCTTGAACTGTATGGGGCTCCAAAACCGTTGATCGAATACATAAATGATGTATATAAAAACAGCGCAACTAGCTTGGTATGTGGCTCGTGGTCATCGCACCTGATCCGGCCGAGACGAGGAGTGAAACAAGGCGACCCGTTGTTCCCGTTCCTGTTCAACCTGATTATTGACAGGCTCTGGAAGAGGATACCATCTGAGATCGGGGTCAATATCGGAGGACTGTGTATTAACGGGGCAGTGGCATTTGATCCTCCTAGCCTCTCCAAAGATCGGGTTTCAGGAGCTCCTAAGTACTGCCACACAGCACCTGTCGCAATGTGGCATGGACGTAAACATCTCTAAGTCCATGACGGTGTCAATCGGTTCCACGTGAAAAGAAGGTAACTGTGGACTCTAACTCAACCTTCGAGTGCGGTGGCTTGGTAATACCGGCATTAAAAAGATCTGATGAATGGAGGTATTTGGCAATCCCCTTTACCCCAGAAGGCAGGCCATCTTTGGACATGGAGGGGAAACTCACCTTGATGTTAGATAGGCTCACCAAAGCCCCTCTGAAGCCACAACAACGGCTTTTTGGCCTGAGAGTAATGGTGCTCCCAAGCCTCTATCACTTGTTGAGCCTGGGTGCAGTTCGAGTGGGAGTTTTGAATAAGGTGGACAGGATCGTTAGGAAGCATGTAAGGAAGTGATGTTAGAAAAGGGTAGGTAAATAAACTTATCCATTTGACCGCGAGTTTACCTGCTTCGACGGTGTCTTGCCATATGGTCATTGTACCGATCCTGACCTACTTTTACAATTTAAATGCCACGTCCCGGCAATCGATACAGATCTGATTCGCACTTGTTTCCACACGCACAGGACACGCGCTTATGAACATTACGAAAGTTAATGTGTGTGTCATGTGCGTGTGGAAACAAGTGCGAATCAGATCTGTATCGATTGCCGGGACGTGGCATTTAAATTGTAAAAATAGGTCAGTCGTAGTCGCGCCAACGCACGCATCCTGAACTTTGCCGCCCGCCTTGACTAATGAAGTTAGTCAATGATATGGCTCTCTCAGCAGCGACAGACAAGCGACGCGCGATTGTTACAAGAGTGCGGTGAATATGAAACGCATGAGATCGCCCGCCAACCAGGGGTCGGTCGATCCCTGAACTGGTGCCTTGAAATGAAACTATTGATTTGATCGTAGCAACGTATGGAGTTGAAGTCGCGTGGATGGACCGGCGTGTCGGTGTTGTCCGTGAATGTGACTGTGGAATGGAGATATGAATACGTATAACTAACGGAACTTAACCTAAGTAATATGACGCCAGGACGGACGATGACATTGATACAACTAATCGACGATTGAAAGTGAGGTCGCGTAACAATTGAATGATTATCAGTGGTACAAGTGATTAGTTGTCGGCGCTGGTTGAATCCGGTTCACTGCTGACCGGTAAGAGAATGAATTTTTGGACGGGTCTTACCAATGTGGTGACGGCAGTTTTGAGGGTACAGACCCGTTCCTTTCCATCGGCGCCTGGATGGGCGACTTCGATCCTTGCAAGTGGCCAGCGACAAGGTGAAGTAGCTTCCGTTGCGATGAGGCAGAGACGCCCGACCTTGAAGTTGTCGTCGGACTGTTGCCATTTAGGTCGAGTCAGGAGCCCGTGGAGGTATTCTCTGGCCCATCGTTGCCAGAATTGATCTCGCAATTGGACGAGTAACTGCCATCGTGACAAGCGAGACGGTGGCAGGTCAAGCAGAGTTTGTTCCGGCAGGGCGTTGATTGCGGATCTGATGAGGAAATGTCCTGGCGTAAGAGCGGCAACGTCTTGGGGGTCATCGGTAAGTGCAGTTAACGGCCTTGAGTTGAGGCATGCTTCCACCTGAGTGAGAAAGGTCGTCATCTCCTCGTACGTGAGTTTGCTCTCGCCAAGGACTCGTCGGATGTGGTGCTTCGTCGACTTAACGGCGGTTTCCCATAAGCCGCCGAAGTGTGGGGCTGCTGGGGGGTTAAAATGCCAATGGACGCGTAGCTCAGCCAGCTTCTTCTGGATCGCGTTGAAGTGGGGTGATCGAGCCGAGAAGAATCGGCGCAGCTCGTTGTCGGCGCCTTGGAAATTTGTACCGCAGTCGCTGTAAACGTCCAAGCAGAGTCCTCTTCGGGAGATGAACCGACGGAACGTCGCCAAGAACGCTTCGGTGCTGTATGCAGATACAGCGTCGAGATGAACGGCCTTAGTAACCATGCAGACGAAGACCACGAAGAACCCCTTGTACGCCTTTTGACCTCGCCCAGGAGCAGTACGGAGCCAGATGGGACCAGCATAGTCCACTCCGGTATGGAGGAATGGCCTTGATGCAGTCACTCGCTGTTGAGGTAGGTCAGACATGATTTGGTGGCCTGGAGAGGACCGCCAGCGGACGCAAATTACGCATTGCCTGATGCATCGCTTCACCAAGTTCCGTCCTGAAGGGACCCAGAAGCGACAGCGCAGCGCGCCGAGTGTGGCCTGGACTCCCCCGTGCTGAGATTCCCTGTGAATTTTGTCGATTAGTAAGACTGTGAATTGGGAACCTGCTGGTAGTATGATAGGGTGTTTCTCGTCAAAGGAAAGCAGAGCGTGCTTTAAACGTCCTCCAACACGCAGGCACCCTTTATCGTCGAGGAGCGGAGACAAGGTGCGAAGTTTCCTACGTTTGGAGAAGGGTTCGTTCTTTCGGATGGTTTTATATTCTTCCGGGAAGGCTTGATTTTGAAGTAGTTTGATCCATTGGACTTCGGCTTCTTGAAGCTCCACCGCTGACACGAACGCTATTGACGAAGGTCTCTCAGCCGAAGTAGACACTAAATTGGATGATTGACGTACCTGCAGCCAACGACGACACCACGCTGTTACCTTGAGTAACAGCTGGTAAGAAGAAAACCTGGACAGTAGGTCGTTTTCCTCTTTCCCCTTGCTGCTGTGGAGCACGACCGTTCTCCTTGCTTCCGGCAATTCGTTGATGTTGAGTGTTTCCTCGAGGCTGTATGGAAACGGAGCAGAATGACGCAGGAATTCCGGTCCCTTCCACCAAACAGTACAAGCTAGGAGTGCCTTAGGTGATAGTCCCCTTGACGCAACGTCCGCGGGATTGAAGCCTCCGTGGACATGGTGCCAACGAGCTTCGGAGGTGAGCCGTTGAATCTCCGAGACTCGGTTTGCTACGTATGTCGTCCACCTTGCTGGATGTCCGCGAATCCAACCGAGAGTGACGGTAGAGTCCGTTCATAGGTGAATTGGCACCCCCTTGAAGTTAAGAGCCGAGGCGACATGATCGACGACGCGAGCTAAGAGGTACGCTCCACTGAGCTCCAATCGTGGCAGGGAAATTAGCTTGATCGGAGCCACCTTTGATTTTGCTGTGAGCAGAGAAACTTGGTAATCTGGAGACGCACCCTTGCACCGGAAGTAGAGAACCGCGGCGTAGGCTTTCTCCGAGGCATCAGAGAAACCATGGAGTTCCCAACTTGCTCGGTCCGATCCGTTAACGACGTTTCTCGGAATTCGCAGGTCCCGTAGTAGTGGGAGTTCGCTTGCGAATTCTCGCCAGGCCTGTGCTTCATTTGCTGGTAAAGGATCGTCCCATCCTAGTCCGAGGAGCCATATTGCCTGAATGAAGATTTTGGCTCTGGCTGTGGCTGGACCTAACCACCCTAGAGGATCGAAGAGTTGAGCGCATTGAGAGAGCAACGACCTTTTCGTTACCACGTCGTTCAATCGTGGCTCGTTGATAGTGAAAGGGAAGTGATCCTCCGTTGGCTCCCAGCGCAGCCCCAGTGTTGAGTGTGAGGGTTCCGCGATTGTCCCTGATTTAACCTGAACCTCGAAGGAGCGACTCCGGACTTCCCCGCTGAGGACGTCTGGGCAATTGGATGCCCATTTTTGAAGGGGAAAGCCGCCCGCCTTGCACAGGCTAGTCAGTTCCAGTCGAAGGCGTTTGAGGTCTTGAATTTCGGAAGCACCAGTGACGACATCGTCCATGTAAGTGTCCTGCAACAGGGCGGCAGCGCCCATCGGAAACTGGACTTTCTCGTCTTCGGCGAGTTGACGCAGGGTCCGGATAGCCAGGAACGGAGCACAGGCGAGACCGTAGGTCACGGTGTTCAACTGGTATTCGTGAGCCTCCTCCTCGTCTGTCCGCCTCCACAGAACTCGTTGATAATCGCGATCGTCTGGGTGGAGGATGATTTGGCGGTACATCTTCTCGATGTCCGCTACCAAGACGACCGCATGCATTCGCCACCGGAGGAGAACATCGCTGAGATTTGGGAGCAAGTTCGGTCCAGTGTGCAGATGTTGGTTTAGTGACGCCGTAGTTGAAGGGCTCCAGGAACCATTGAAGACAACTCGCAGTCGTGTGGTTGCACTGGAAGCTGTGAAGACTCCGTGATGAGGTAAGTAAAAGGTGTTCTTACCTGATAACGTCTTTGGTACACGGCTCATGTGTCCCAGGTCTTCGTACGTGTCCATGAAATCGACGTACAGTCTCTGGAGTTCCTGGTTGGATTTGAATTTCTTCTCCATACGTTTTAGAGAAGCTGGTGCGGCGGTACGGGAGAAGCTGAAGTCAGGCACGGGTTTGGAGAAGGGGAGTCTGACGATGTACCTCCCTTCGTGATTCCGTGCATGTGTGGTTTGGAAGAAGTCCTCGCACTCTTGCTCCGCTGAAGTGATTGATTTGGAGGAGGAGGGAACATCTTCCTGCTCCCAGAATCGACGCACCAAGGTTGAAAGTGAATCTCCCACAGTGATTTGAAGTGAACGGGGAGATGTTGATTGAGGCTTAGCACCGGTGAGCCCAGAAAGAATCCATCCAAATATGGTATTTTGGGCCGCTGGTTGCAGTTCGTCTCCCTTCCGGACTCCATCCTTGATGATTGCTGAGTAGACGTCGGCGCCGAGCAAAACTTCGATCGTGTCGGACGACGTGAAGTCTGGATCCGCTAGATCGATATCTCGTAGATGCGGCCAGTCGACTTTTGAAGTTGAGCTGCTGACGTACGACGTTAGTTTTGGCAATATGAGAGCTGTGATTAATACCTTGTCGTGGCTCAAGCAGGACCAAGCCACTAAAGAAGCACATCCACGAGCTGTTGCGACCTGTTGACCTCCTACTCCGAAGACCGCTAAGGATGAACGAGCTCGAGGTAACCTCAGGCGTTGAACGAGGCTTTCGGTTACCATGGACGCTTCGGACCCTTGATCGATCAGGGCTCTTACTGTATGTCCGTGTCCACTTCGGTCTTCCACTTGGATGCGAGCTGTGGCAAGGAGGACGATCGAGGCACGACCTCGGCAGTCGTACGTCAGATGAGAATTGACACTTCTTGCGGCTGGCGAATCGTTCAATTTGAATATTTCGTGGAGAGACGAATGATGGCGCTCTCCACAAACGAAGCACCCGCGTTTCGAAGAACACGCACTGAGTTTGTGATCGCCGAGACAGTTTAAACACGATCCTGTTGAGTCGACTGTGAGTTTTCTATCTCGTGCGGATTTGGCCTTATACTGATCACAGTGCATGAGGAAGTGCTCTTTATAACACAACGCGCACTTGATTTGAACGGCGCGTTTTTCCGTATGATGTGAGCGAACGGTGCGATTCGAAGATAAGCGACCCCTTTCGGCAGACGGCGGTTTTGGTTTGCTCACGACGGTTGGTGTGAACGCCTGGAGCGTTTGAAGCCGCATTGAAAGGAAACGGTTTAAACTCGCGTACGATGGTGGTTCGTTGCTTGAGGTGATTGATTCTTCCCATTTTGAACGTGATTGGTCGTCGAGTCTCTCGATGACACTCTAAACGAACCAGTCTTCGGATTGATCAATTGGTCGTCCGAGACTTTCGAGTGAGTTGACGGTGCTCGACACACAATTAATCAACCCTTCGAGTTCCGTGGCCGATTCGGATTGAAGCTTATTTAACGACGCGAATTTGGACAAGCACGAACGGACTAATACTCGTTTGTTCTCGTATTGGTCGGTCAGGATTTTCCACGCTCGTGTATAGTTATCATTCGTGGTGGATAACTCTTTGATAAGTTTTTCGGCAGTGCCTTTGAGACTCACCTTCAAGTGGTGCATTTTTTCAACGTTAGTCAATCGCTGGTTTCTCCCGATGATCGATTGAAATAAGTCCTTGAAGGATGGCCAGTCTTCGTAGCAACCGGAGAACGGAGGGATTTGAATCCGAGGCAGCGTGGTGTGGTTGGAAGTGGAGTCGCTTGGAGTCGATGATCCGTCTGCGAGCTTTTGATTATTCTCAACCAGCTGATTGCTGTATTCCTGCAGCGTCTCTCTCTGAATGAAATACTCCTCCTCAACGATTTCTGCCACTCGATTTTTGGCATAATCGCTATCCTTCAGGGATGCCTTGTGTCTGAAGGTGAGTATGTCGTTGTTTGTCTCGAAATCTCGCCATAGTTTGTCGAGTATTTGAAGTCGAGAATGTATTGCGGCTTGCGTGATGCTAGCTTTTCCACGTTTTTTGAGGTTGATCGGAATTGCGGCCATAAATCCACATCCACATCCAGGATGTGGATTCCCGTATTCGGGAAGTTCGGCCACCGGACGATCTCTTCGAGCCGTAATTGGCGCAAGTCGGTGATCCGATGTAAGGGAGAGGCACCCACCTTGCTCGCCAATAGGCTCGCCGTGTCAGGTCCGTTTAATTAGTGAGCACGGCGAGTCGGTTCGAAAGGAGCGTCGGCCTCGCTGGCTGTGCCCCTCTCCAGCTCGAACCTGTTATACTTATGGCCGCAATTCCGATGTGGATTCCTTCTTCGCCTAACCGTCATTGCGACAAGACGTTTATCTCTATTCCGGCATTGTGACCACATTTTGTTTCACTCGGCATTGTGACCAGTGACTTTGTACCTTATTTTAACGCGGCATTGCGACCCGTTCAATTGTTATTTTATTTCTATTGTAAAGTTCCTCTCGAGTTATCTCTTATTCGTATTTTGTGTTAATAAACTAAGTGCAGCACGTGATAGTTGTGCAGTGCACCAACATTAAGTTTGTGTGCTACAAGTTTGTCTGGCAAATCGGCCCTCCACCGCCACGGTCTTCTAGCCTTCAGACAAGGCTGTTCCAGCAGCCAAATCCTAACAGAGGTTTTCCACCGTTCTAATAATCTTTCCTTGCAGCTCATACTGCTTGTGAATAAGCTCAGCACTGGAAAGTTCCATTTCACTGAAGACAAAGGGACAAGGCGGGGGGCAAAGGGACAAGGTTCCAAAGGCGGAGCAAAGAACGATGATCCACGTGGTCGATGGGAATCGCGGCTCGTTTCGCGTATCCGGCTCGAAGGACCAGAAGATGTGCGCAATTAGAGCTCGCGCACACTTGATGCTCTTTGAGGGTGAGAGCTTGACAAGATAGAATTAACGAATACGCTACGATGCTGGACGATAACTAAGCAACACGTTTGGACACTAACACTTTATTTCAAGAACTCGATGGCACAATGAACTTATACTATAAATGAAATAAACTATAATTATATTTACAATGAACTGGTAACTAATTTTAACATACAAGGAAACATATTCGGGTGTCCGCCTCCGATTTTGATTAAACTTGGTGGACATATTAAGCAGGTGAAAAAAAGGGACACGTATTTTTTGATAGCTGCCCAATCGCAAGTTTAGGGGGTAAATTCACCCCTTGAAGTTTCAGCAGAAAAATGGTATCTCGAAAACTGTCACAGATATAAGAAAACTTCTTAAGGAAAAGTGTCATGGTTTTTTGAGGTAAAACAAATAGTGGTCACAGATTTTGTAAAAAGTAATTTGTTTATAACAAACAAATTTATTGTTACATTATTTTCAGAGATACAACAATTTACATAATGACAAGAAAGAACCGAAATTTTATTCTGAATCCATTGCTATATAATATGATGGATTTGCCTCCTACAGTTTTCCAAAATTTTCATATAATACGCAGGCCGCACGGGTACGCCGGGCTGCGGCCGGACGAAGTGTACACGTATAGGCATACGGGCGGCTATTATTATGAGATACGCATTTATTAATCATAACAAGACGATATAAAATTTGTAATAGTAATATTAATTACATTAGTATGCATTGCAGTATGATATTGTTGCTTGGAAATTAATATCCGTTAATAACAAAATTCGTATAAACATTAGAGATGTAATAGACATTAAATTCGAGAAGGCTACCAGTGTCTCTACTTTTATGTATATAATCGCTATCGGACGAAAATGATTTCGGCAAATTAAATAATTGATGTCGTTTCATTTCGAATGAATATGCAATATTAATATTAATAGTATGGAGACTGTGAATTTACGGAACATAAGTTTCACAGAAATGGTATTCCGTAAAGAAATGTTGAATGCAAAATGATTTCCTACACCACGCACAAGTAATGATAGCAGCATTTTGGTGCGGAGTTTACACCGAAACAAAAATCTACTGGATCGGCTGTATCCTGGTCTTCAACAATGTGAGCATCATGCACACCAAACTGTTCTTCGAAGTCTAACTGACTGAACTGTTCCCATTCAAATGAATTATCTTCTATAATATTAATATTGCATATTCATTCGAAATGAAACGACATCAATTATTTAATTTGCCGAAATCATTTTCGTCCGATAGCGATTATATACATAAAAGTAGAGACACTGGTAGCCTTCTCGAATTTAATGTCTATTACATCTCTAATTTTTATACGAATTTTGTTATTAACGGATATTAATTTCCAAGCAACAATATCATACTGCAATGCATACTAATGTAATTAATATTACTATTACAAATTTTATATCGTCTTGTTATGATTAATAAATGCGTATCTCATAATAATAGCCGCCCGTATGCCTATGCGTGTACACTTCGTCCGGCCGCAGCCCGGCGGTCCCGTGCGGTCTGCGTATTATATGAAAATTTTGGAAAACTGTAGGAGGCAAATCCATCATATTATATAGCAATGGATTCAGAATAAAATTTCGGTTCTTTCTTGTCATTATGTAAATTGTTGTATCTCTGAAAATAATGTAACAATAAATTTGTTTGTTATAAACAAATTACTTTTTACAAAATCTGTGACCACTATTTATTTTACCTCAAAAAACCATGACACTTTTCCTTAAGAAGTTTTCTTATATCTGTGACAGTTTTCGAGATACCATTTTTCTGCTGAAACTTCAAGGGGTGAATTTACCCCCTAAACTTGCGATTGGGCAGCTATCAAAAAAAACGTGTCCCTTTTTTTCACCTGCTTAATATGTCCACCAAGTTTAATCAAAATCGGAGGCGGACACCCGAATATGTTTCCTTGTTAGTGGCGATAAAGAGGACCCAGCAGGGCCCTGGGACGAAGTTCGCCGCGAAGTACTACGGCCCTTATCAGGTAGTCAAACCGTTGCGAAACGACCGCTACATGGTCCAGAAAATCGGCGGGCATGAGGGTCCGAAGGAAACCAGTACGGCGGCGGAGTATATGAAAGGCTGGGTCCATGACCCAGACTCCGATCAAAGCGACGAGGAAGGTGCAGAGGATATCTGGGGCCAGATATCATTGCAGGGCGGTCGGGTGTAGGAGTCGGAACCGTTCAGCGATTTAAACATTCGGCGACAACATGTTTGTTTCGGCAGCCGACGAGGATGCGGGTCGCTCACCGGTGTCAATGGCCGATGTCATAATAAACCTTGGACATAGGTAATAGGTGAGCGACCGCTGAAATAAACATGACGCAGAATGAGAGAGAGAGAGAGAGAGCGTATCAAGAGAGAGTTTGTGTGTGCCAGAGAGTACAGCGAGTAAAGTGCGTTGACCGAGAGGTGCAGAGTATGTGAGTATGGGTATGTGTCATTTCAGTATACAGGGTCCGGCGGAGTATTTCCGTCCGCGTTTAATGGGGGGTTGGTGGGGTGATTCTGAACAACTTTTTCCTTTACCAAAATGTTGGTTAAAGCTTTGTTTTTGAGTTATTAACGAAAAACCCTGGCCAATGAGAGCGCTCGGGCGCGTGGCCGTCAACGGATCTCAACCTCGGTCGTGGTCGTCTTAAATAAGAATAATGTGGAATTATTCGTTATTCATGAATAACAAATAAACTAATAAGTGTTTGATACGTTTATTCGTTATTCGAAAGAAATAAAGTATTTTATTACTTATGAATTATTTTTTGTTTAACAGCACGTTTTCCGGTGGATAAATTGTGTTTTAAGAAAAACGATTTGGATAAATAATGTTAGAAAAAGATAGTTAAACTTACCAATTCGTCCACAAATTAACCTGCTCCGAAGGAAGTAGGACCTTGACACTGGGTCATTGTGTCGATCCTGACCTTCCACAACATCTGATGCTACAGCCGTGTCGGTGCACGGTGACTTTTCTAGCACGGTCACTTCACTTAACAGTCACTTTCACTTTTTGGAACGATTTATCCTTCCTGCGTTTAAAAAATTGTGGCTCCGAAAGGCACCCAATGCAATTGTGGCACCCAATACAAACATTTGGTTGTACTCCTGGTTTGAACGATACATCTTGCTCGTACGAATAGTCGAATGACTCTGCTAGCTTAAGCGTTTCTTAGGTTCTACATAGATGAACATTCGTTAAGGAAGGGATATTGTTATAATAGAATGCAGAGGAAATGCACCCAAAAGTTCGTAGTTACGAAAACCATGCGACGCCCTAGAGCGCATGGGTATTCTTTCGTGTAGTGGAGGTTGACGCCAAAACTGCTAGCCACTTAAGCGTTCCAGTAAGAAACATTTCTTCTGCATTCTATTATAACAATATCCCTTCCTTAACGAATGTTCATCTATGTAGAACCTAGGAAACGCTTAAGCTGGCAGAGTCATTCGACTATTCGTACGAGCAAGATGTATCGTTCAAACCGGGAGTACAACCAAATGTTTGTATTGAGTGCCCTTCGGAGCCACAATTTTTTAAACGCAGGAAGGATAAATCGTTCCAAAAAGTGAAAGTGACTGTTAAGTGAAGTGACCGTGCAAGAAAAGTGTCCGTGCACCGATACGGCTGTAGCATCAGATGTTGTGGAAGGTCAGGATCGACACAATGACCCAGTGTCAATGACCCACTGCCGTTGGAGCAGGTTAATACGTGGACGAATTGGTAAGTTTAACTTTTTCTAACATTATTTATCCAAATAGTTTTTCTTAAAACACAATTTATCCACCTGAAAACGTGCTGTTAAACAAAAAATAATTCATAAGTAATAAAATACTTTATTCCTTTCGGATAAGGAATAAAAGTATCGAACACTTATTAGTTTATTTGTTCTTTATGAATATCGAATAATTCCACATTATTCTGAACTTAAGACGACGTAACATATGCCGCACGCTTCCCTCGATATCCACGCTGTCCCGAGCGCGGTTGAGAGCCACACGCCCGAGCGCTCTGATTGGCCAGTGTTTTTCGTTAATAACTCAAAAACAAAGCTTTAACCAACATTTTGGTAAAGGAAAAAGTTGTTCAGAATCACCCCACCAACCCCCCATTAAACGCGGACGGAAATACTCCGCCGGACCCTGTATAAGGCGGCGAGCAGCAAGAATAAAGGATAACCGATTGGCGAGATTCAGAGAGTACAGTGAGTAAGTGAGCAGCGAGTAAGATATAGAGGAGATCAGCGAGTTACATTATAGTTTGTTAAAGTCCGTCTTTGTCATTGTTTTAAATAAAGCTTTTTCCACACCAAGTAATACGTGGGATTATCTTGGCATATCTGCTAATCCAACCAAATCCCTACAGTAGTAACGTTCTCACAGATACAACTTAACCGCTCGAGTTGTATCAAATATCAAATATTAAACTTACGAATCAAACTAACATTTCCTGCGACTCCCAGATTTCGCATCAGGTTCGTTCGCATGTCTTATCCAAAACAAGGTAACTACTCCAACCCAGTGGCTCCCCGATTTCGCATCGGATTCGTCCACGAAACCTAACCCATTCTACAGCTCCCTGGTTTCGCACCAGGTTCGTCTGTATCCTACGGCTCCCCGATTTCGCATCGGGTTCGCCTGCGAACTTCTTCCTAGTGGCTCCCCGATTTCGCATCGGGTTCGTCCACGATGTTTCACCCTCCGGCGGCTCCCTGGTTTCGCACTAGGTTCGTCCGCGCTTGATTCTATTCCTGAGGCTACCCGGTTTCGCACCGGGTTCGTCGTCGCATACGTCAATCCCAGCGGTTCCCTGATTTCGCATCAGCTTCATCCGTGCGCCTAACTAACAAATTCTCAACCGTATTCCTTGGGTAATATCAACATCGCCGACCTAGGCGTTGTGTAATTGTCAAGTACAAGTGTAATTGTCGCGATATAATTAAATAGTGTGAGAATTATTACCTAAGCTGCACGGTGTGGCGCACTGGCGATGCGGGGTCTGAGAACGGTTACAAAGTATGCCGAGAGAACTTCAACCGGACTATGCGGATTCTAACGGGTTAACTTTATCTGAATGGTGCCCTAAGCCCAATTCTTACTGAATGCAACCGACACTGTACAAGCGTAATACGACGTGACTATGCGCGTAGCTGTGTAGTTATGAACCGAAGATGATCAGGAACAGAGGGTTTATATAGTTCCGAAATGTATAGAGGGGCTAATTGGAAGCCTCCATAAATGGTAAGAGCGCGGAGTCTTCGTCGGGTCACGAATGCACTTAATCGGTCACGATGCAGTTGGTCGGTACCAAAAGGGTTATTCTTCGTGTGGTAGCGAGATAATTCTTTAGACGTCTTCCGTTCCTACGCAAGATCGAACGACGCATGCGAGCGCAGCGTAAGAGAATATTATTCATACGTAACATCTCACGTAACATCTTCCATTAGGTAATCTCCGTACAAATTCAATTTTTCACCAGTTGGAAACGAACTTGGTTCTCGGGCTGGTCTTCCAAAAATTAATTCGTATGGTGTGAAATTTGTTGCTTCATGTACAGATGTATTGTATGAAAACATTGCAAAGGGTATTAATAAATCCCAATCTTCGTAACTATCCATGTAATGCTTTAGGTATTCGGTGAGTACGATATGGCTTCGCTCCAATGATCCGTTGGTTTGTGGTCGGTATCCCGAAGTTGTAATTTGCTTGTTTTTAAATATTTCGGACTTTGTCATAAGGTTTCCAATGAAACTAGTTCCTTTGTCTGTTAATATTGCGCGAGGTGTGCCATAGATTGCGATGAAATATCTAGCAAAAGCATCTGCAATAGTAGCAGCCCGAATGTTTGGTATTTGTCAGAGTTAGTTTAATTCGCGCGCGACGCTTTATGCTGGCCTGATGTCACGACGCTGCTTGCAGCGTCGTTCCTTTGTTCTTCCTTATGTATCGCAAAAGGAACGCGCAACACGTGCTCTCTCGTTGTACGCACGTGATTACTGGTAACACTATATATTAAAGGCAAATATATATATTATTCACAAGTCCACTGCATTATTAAGTTTAACAGTATTGCTACTGCCATGCAATATTTAGTTAAATTATCCTGCATAGTGAGAATGTATCTATTTCCACTAGGTGTGATTGGCAAAGGTCCTACTGTATCCAAAGCTATTTTACCAAATGGTCCCATAGGTGTGTCAGTAATTAACATAGGCTGACGAGTTTTTGCTCGAACTAATTTTTGTTCTTGGCAAGTTTGACATCTTCCTATGTAATTTTGAATTTCATTTCGCATTTGCGGCCAATGGAATTTCGATCGAATGCGTTTATATGGCTTCGTGATTCCTTTGTGTCCTCCAATTAAACTATCATGAGCTTCGCGGATTATTTCTTGTCTGTCTTCTATGGATGGTGTAGTGATGATACAATTGCAAATAATAATTTGCTGTGCTGTTCCAGTGAAAACTTCTTCAAACATCTTGAAGAATTCGTTGACCGGTAGTTTATGGAAATCTCCGGTTGCTGATATTCGAAATGATGTAATATGGTGTTGACCTAAGGTATCTCTAAGTATTTTCAAACCCGTGAGAACGTCTGATTTTTTAACGTTATCGTAAAAATTGTCGGAGACTACTATGCTGAATGATTTATACGATCCATTATCCAAAGTTACTATGTGTCGCTTTTCTTTTGTTCGTTCCTTCGTTTATTTATTAACTCGGTGTCCAGTTAGTTTTCCAACGTCGGTTTGTAAATTACAGTCAGCAGATATAAAATGTACACAATGTCCTTCTTCAGCTGTGAGAGTGTTCGGTGAGACAGTAATTTTATGCAGCTGTGCAGATATCATCCTCCAGATCATCCTCCAGGTCTAGCAAGGGTCTAGCAAATCATGTCGGGTCGAACCGTTATCGGGTGATCGTATAACACTTGCTTCGGCAAGGGTCTTCGCAGGTAGCTGTTTTGGTGGGGCGTGTAAAACTACACTCGCCATTGGTGTCAACCCTTGCGGTGTACTAAATAAGTCCTGGCGAACATTATTTGTATTCTTTATTATAGCGTCTTCAAGTGGTTCTTCAAAAGATAACGAATCGTCGTGTAGGGTCTGGTCTTCGTGTAAAGGCAAAATTTGAGTGGAATTTGCTGCTGGTAAAAAAGTGTTTATAGTTTCCAGGCGCTCATCTGGTATCGATATCTCTTGAGACAGGCTCGGAAAGGATCGATTTCTGTCTATAATCGGCGAATGCTAGACCTTTCCATATGCGGCCTGTTCTGTTTCGTCGGAGCTGCTGCTATCCCGATACTTGAATCAGTATCAATTGAATCAGTATTAGGATCTATTTTAGGTATCTGTATTTTGAATTCGGAATCTCTGCATTCTCGTGGCATCAATGGTAAACAAACAGATACGGGGTTGCGCGACAAAGCGTCTGCGTTTTTATTCATTTTTCCGGCTTTATGAACGACTTGATACTCGTATTCTAAGAGTCTAAGTTTCCATTTCATGAGTCTAGAAGTCGGATCGTTAACAGAATGTAACCAGACTAATGGTCTATGATCTGTAACGAGTGTGAATTTAGTTCCATAAATGTAAGGCCTAAAATACCTTACGGCGTAAACCATTGCCAAACATTCTTTTTCTGTAGCTGAATAATTTCTCTCAGGTTTATTTAAGCTGCGGGACGCGTACGCAATCGGCAGATCGTTTCCTATCTCCCCTTGACTGAGCACGGCTCCAATTGCATATTCAGATGCATCTGTTGTAACGATGAATGGTTTATCAAAATCTGGATATTGTAAAATGGGTTGCTGGCACAATTCGCTGCGTAATTGTTTGAAGGCTTGATCTTGTTCTTCTGTCCACTTGAATTTGATACCTTTCCCTAACAAATTAATTAGAGGTTTTGCTATTAAAGTAAAGTTAGGTACGAATCTTCGGTAATATCCCACAAGTCCTAGGAACTGTTGAATATTCTTGTGTGTAGTAGGTGTAGGAAAATCTTGAACGGATTTTAATTTCCTAGGATCAGGTCTGACTCCGTCTTTTGATATAATGTGTCCGAGATATACAACATCCTTCCGTAGAAATTCGCATTTATTAGTCTGAAGAGCTAATCCATGATCTTTAAGGCGGTTTAATAATTTTTTAACTTTGACATTGTGTTCTTGTAACGATGAAGCGTATACTACTATGTCGTCCAAATAAACAAAAAGATCTGTCCCTTGAAGTCTCCTGTCACTGGAAATTGCCTTGACGCGGCACAGGAGCTTGAAGGAGAGGTTCCTAGAACCACTCCCGACCAAATGATTTCCACATTCTGGGGTAAACCTGCCCGATTTGCCGAAAGGATGGAACGCGCCATCAGTAGGCAACTGCGGGTGGGAATACCCGACTAGAGGTGCAACGCATGTGAAGGCCACCTGGCCACTAGCATGCGGTCGACCAAAACAAAGGCGGGAGCAACAAGCAGATACAGGAGAAGAGCGGCAAGGAGTAAGCAAGGAGTCCGGCAGCAAGATCCTGGAGCACGCAGAAGTGCTCCACGGACTAGTCCAGGAGCTGCTCCTAAGGAACAGCTTCCTGGAAGGAAAATTAGAAATGGCGACGAAAGGGGCGGCAGTGCAGGCCACTGCCACTAAGAAGACAACGGTGGCGTGCAAGGAGAAGCAGCCACCGACAAAGAGAAGTCCAGCGACCGCCTACGCCGAGGTGGTGCAGCTGGATAGCCGAAGAGTGCCACCAAAGGCAATTAGACCATCACGCAACGTGGTGAAAATATTTCCATCAAAAGGAAAGGAGGACAGCAAATCCACAAGGGAAGCTGTCCTCAGCATAATCAAGCCGGCGGAGGCAAAAATCCGCATTAAAGTAGTGCGACCCATCCACAGCGGTGGGATCGCCATCGAAACAGAGAGGAAGGAAGACCTCAAAACCTTCCACGAAATTACAAAACTCCGCGAAGGGGGACTAACGGCCAAAGAGACAAGGAAAAGGAACCCCAGGGTAATTATGGTTCCTAATGATATGGAAAAGCCCCAGATAGAAGGGGCTATCTGGAGGCAGAACCTAGTGGACCTTGACCAGAAGGCAATGTCGGCCGGCCTCAAGCTTCGTTTCAAATTGGGGCCGAGAAGCACGGAAAAGGACACGGCCAACTGGGTCGCAGAGGTCACACCAGAACTGAGTACACCCTCCAGTTCGCCGACGTGCACGAGAACCAGACCCACAAAGGTTCAATGCGCGGGAAGTGAACTGGGGAAAATTCGAACGAACCCTCTTGACGGACTCACCGACCCACGACACTAGCTGTCGCGAAGGAGTCGAGGCACTCGCCCGCGACACTGAACGCGCATTGATTCGCGCGCGTGCGAGGCCATGGGGTCTTGTTTACAAGACCTCACGGAGTAAACTGAATATAGAGACAGCAGTCTCCAACATTCAGAAGAGAGAAGGCCATACGATGGACTGGAACTCCACCGCCCTAACGCTCCTGGAGTCCCTCATTCCGGACGACAAGTCCGAGGGAGAAACCCCGGAGCAAGTGAGAGTAAGGCAGGAGGTCGCATCCGACCCACCGACGGAGGATGCAATGTCCTTCACCCGGCAGGAGGTTGAAGTTGCGATCAAGAGCCTGAAGGGCGGGAGATATCCGGGGTCAGACAGAGTAGAAGTCGAGGTCGTCAAGCGCTCGTTCCGAACGATGCACGAAGACTTGCTGAGACTCTACAATGGCTACCTCGAACAAGGAGTTTTCCCGACTAGGTGGAAGGCAAGGTCGATCATTACGATTTTGAAAGGCCCTGACAAGACACCCACGGATGCGAAATCGTATAGGCCCATATGTCTGCTTTCAGTACTTGGAAAAGTACTAGAAAAGCTCATAGCGCGCCGACTAACTGCGCTGTTCCTAGACCCAGCCTACTGCTCGGGCCGACAATACGGCTTCCGCCCCCAACGCTCTATCGAGGACGCCTTGGTAAAGCTTAGGGAAGTGGTGGCCGGTCGGAACGAAAAGTATGTACTGGGCCTTCGACAATGTTTGGTGGCCCAGTGTACTAAATGAACTGAGAAAAACGAAGTGCCCAAGAAACATATACAGGCTGATGGCAGACTACTTTGCCGACCGCGAGGTCTCGATGAACTCGAGACACGAGAAGGTGAGCAAAAGGGTCTCCAAAGGCTGCCCGCAAGGTTCAATACTCGGACCAAGCTGCTGGAATCTCATCTTTGATGAGATCTTAAGAATCCTGGAAAATACCGAGCTCGAATGCGAGCCTATTGCATATGCGGACGACCTCCTCGTAATTATCTACGGAAATTCGAGGAAGGAACTCCAGAATAACAAAATACTATACTCCAGAATAATAAATAAGCAAAAACTAGCGCTATCAGCAGCAAAGACTGAGATGATCCTCTTTAAGGGCTCTCTCAATAAAGGACGACCCCCAATCATAAAGATTGAGGGGAAAACAGTGGCGCTCAAGTGTACCGTAAGGTATCTTGGCGTCCACTTCGTTGAGAGACTGGGCATCCTCTCGCATGTGAAATACACAAGTGCCAAAACCTGGCGGATTTTCAACACCTTAGCCAAGGTGGCACAAAAGGACTGGGGAATGGAACATCGAGCATTAAGTACCCTGTACAGGGGGCTCTTTATTCCGATAATGGCGTACGCTGCCGCTGCCTGGGAGGACCTCCTCGGCTCGAAGACAAGGACAATACTTGCTAGAGCGCAGAGACAGGTACTCATCAGGATAACCAAGGTGTACCGAACAGTATCCCACGACGCGATTACTGTGCTCGCGGGAGAAATTCCGGCAGACCTGGCCATTGCGGAACGTGCTTGCGCCTACAAAATTCGAAAAGGCATCGCAATCGACACCGAAAGCAGCCGCGTAAGCAGCAACGAAATGGGAACCAGGATCATATCGGCGGCCCAAGCAAAAGCAAGGGTACGAAACGAGATCCTGAGAGTGTGGCAAGACAGATGGTCGACATCGGAAAAAGGACGCACTACATATGTCTAAATCTGAGGAAAGCAATGATCGATCACCACGTGGTGCAATTCCTGAGCGGACACGGAGACTTCCGTGCGCAACTTAAGGAGTTCTCCCTGGTACCGGACGACAGGTGTGCATGTGGAGGAGTGGAAACACCCAAACACGTACTACTTGAATGCCCGAGGCACGAGGACGTGCGCGAATCCCTGAGGCAAGCGATCAGAAAGGAGGGCCTGACCTGGCCTCCTCGAGAAGCCGACTTGCTATTGAACGAACACCTATACGGGGAATTCAGAAAGCTCGCACGCCTAGTGCTCACCGCCAAAGCAGCCCGAACAACAGGCGATACTCGGCGAGATCGAACGCAACAATAATCGCAATAACTTGCAATTTGGAACGATTTCAAACAAACTCGAACGCACCCCCTCTACCCAAGAGGGCAAATACCTGAGATCATACACGCAGGCGGCCACCTGAAAAGAAAGACCGTGATGATCCAGGTAAAATAGCCAACCGGCTGACCTGCTGGGACCAAGCGAAAGCTGACAGCTCCGCCTCCTCGTGGCACCCGCTGGTAACGGCTACTGGGGCGGATATCCAAAACAATAGTCGGCTAAGAGGGCTGTTTCCTCATAGGTAGGTCCAACTTGTTCAATGAACTGATACATTTTTCAGCGAGGCCAGGGTTTTTCCAAGACCGCATACCCGACACGTACGTATGCGTTCCCCTCCGGCATGATAAGCCAGCTAAGTAGATACCAAATGCTCATACCACCTTGCAGGTAAAGATTCACTATGTGAACACGTCGATATAGGCCCAAGAGCCAAGGTACGATGTGTCGCTACGGCGATCCCAAAACAAAACCACAGACCAAATGTCCCTTGAAGTCCAGTGAGTACTTGATCCATAAGGCGTTGAAAAGTGGGTGGTGCGTTCTTTAATCCAAAAGGCATTCGAGAAAATTCGTAATGTCCATTGGGGGTTGTAAAAGCTGTTTTCGGTTGATCATTCGGATCCATTTCTATCTGATGAAATCCACTTGCGAGATCAAAAACTGAGAAGTATTTAGCTCCTCCTAATCGGTCTAAAATTTCCGTGATTTGAGGTAATGGGCATTTATCGGAAATTGTTTTTTCGTTGAGTGCACGAAAATCGATTACCAAACGCTAGCGTTTAACTCCCTGTGCGTCTGCTTTCTTTGGAACAATCCATAGTGGTGTATTATACGGAGATTTAGAGTGATCAATTATGCCTGCAGATAGCATAGTGCTGATCTGTTTTTGAATTTCTATTTGATGTACAGGCGGATAACGATATTGTCTGGTATTAATTGGAATATCATTAGTTGTATGAATTGAATGATTAAAGTCACGAGCCTTCCCGAATTTATCTCCAGGAAGAAAAAATTGGTCAGGAAATTCTTCCACTAAATCTGTCACGAAATTCCGTTCCTCTTTATTTAAATGGTTCAAATTCAGAGTTTGTAGAATTCCATGTATCCTGTCTTTCCTAATCTTGAAGCTCGACGGGTGTTCCATTTCTGGGTAAGAATCTTCTCCTGATGAATTCAAGATATCATAGGGCTCCAATAATTTGGGCTCTATCTGTACCTCGATTGCTTCTTCGCTGGTGTTTATCGCCATAACGTGACACTTTCCGTCGTTGTTGCTCACGACTGCTTCCCCTATGTAATGATGTTCGTGGGTTTTTATGCGTGGTAAGTACCCTTCCTTTATTTTCACATTTGCTACTCTTACGGCAATCTGTTGCGATGTTTTAGGTTTTATACAATATTTTGTAGCTGTCTGTTGCTCTTTAATTTGTTGAGGTAAATCTTGATAATTTGAAAAACGTAAAGTTCGGATCGGTTTATTTTTTAATGTTAAAGTTCCATGATAGTAAGAAAGTGCAGCTTCCTCCTGTTTTAAAAACGGGCTTCCGATAAGTCCATCTGTGTCTATTACAAGGTTTTTGACATTTGAATGTGCAGAATTTTAGTTCCCAGGGTGTGAATCGGCGTTATAGTGAGTCCAGTTAACTCAATTTCTTCTCTTCAAATTATTTCTGCGTTTTTTCCGGGAACATCGATGACCATCAGGTTGACAGCTGCTCCACCGTCAATTAAGAATTCTCCCATTCCTGATTCCAATTCCGGAATCTTGACCCTGATGCGTGGTGCAGGTGCTTCCATGTTGAGTCTTCTTTCTTCTCGTCGCTGAATCGGATTTTCCTTCGGCGACCTTCCTCGTTTCTGCTCATCGTGTCGCCTGTACGTTGAGCGCGATTGAAGTTTAAAGTCTTGTTTGATTCAACGGATGAATCTCGTGAATCCCCTGCGATAATGCGGACTCCGCGGACGATTCCTACACGACTTCCCGTCATGTCCGGCAATGCCACAATGCCAACAATATAAATCTGACTTACGATTTTTGTCAGGATTCTTAAGAATTGAAATTTTTTACCGGTCATCTGCGGATGATTCGCGATGATGAGAAGGGGATCTCGAGAGGGTCCTTTGTCGTAAAGTCCAGGCCGTTGTGCGTCCTTGCCTCTCTCGCTTGTCTTCAAATTCAGATGTTCTCGCAGGTCGTTCCCTGAACCGATCATATCTGTTCGGAGACAGTGGATACGACACTTCGCGGGCGTTATTATGATAATCTCGATCATAACGATCTCGGCGTGACCATCTAGAAGGTGATTCTCTGGATGGCGACCGTTGCCGATTACTTAATTTTCTGTCAATATGTAGCACGGCGTCGTAAGCCTGTTCAAGCGTTTCCAAATCTTGAAGTTTAGCCGACACTTTCCAGGAAATTCGATCCGGTAAACCATCGATGAAGTTTTCTTTAACGTCCTTTTCCATTTCTTTGACGAATTCTTCAGCGTGATCCAGATATCTTTCCCGAATAGCTCCGCGCGTACAATAAACAAGATGACTTGTTCCCACGACATATCGTCGAATACTTTCTCCTTCACGAATACGTAGTTTCGCGATTTCTACTTGAAAATGCGACAAATCTCTACGAGGCGCGAATCTCTTTTTTAACTGCTTAATCAGTGCCTTAACAGAGTCGAATTTATGCTCTATCGTGCATCTACCTGCTGGACCGGTGAGTTTAGTTAAAACAATGGCAAGGTACTCCGCTTCCGTACCAGCAGGAATCAAAGTTAACCCGTTTTCCACATGTTGTGCAAAGTGCGTCAACGATGGCTTTTCTCGTCAAAGGTCGGAACGGACAAAGTAATATTCTGTATACACGTCCGTTGCGTTAAGAGCGTCATTGTATTAGCAATTGAAGTTGTCAAGTTTAGCATTTCACTAGCAGAGACGTTTGCTTGTGGATTTGCCATTTTGAAAATTACTAAAGTAACTAACTAGAGAAAACTAGTATATTGTAAATGTTCACCTACGAGTAATAGAACGCATTTTTAAAAACCAAAATTTACGGTAATTCTAAATTAGCAGTATCTCACCGCTGTCACCAGTTTGTTACGAGCCGGGGCTGTGGGCAACGCCTAGGCCGGCGATGTTAATATTACCCAAGGAATATGGTTGAGAATTTGTTAGTAAGGTGCACGGACGAACCTCATGCGAAATCAGGGAGCCGCTGGGATTGATGTATGCGAGGACGAACCCGATGCGAAATCGGGGACCCTCAGGAATAGAATCAAGCGCGGACGAACCTGGTGCGAAACCAGGGAGCCGCAGGAGGGTGAACCGTCGTGGACGAACCCGATGCGAAATCGGGGAGCCACTAGGAAAGAGTTCGCAGACGAACCCGGTGCGAAACCAGGGAGCTGCTGGGAGGTTGGTTTATTCACAGACGAACCCGGTGCAAAACCGAGGAG
Organism: Nomada ruficornis; assembly: GCA_951802695.1. Classification (NCBI taxonomy): domain Eukaryota; kingdom Metazoa; phylum Arthropoda; class Insecta; order Hymenoptera; family Apidae; genus Nomada; species Nomada ruficornis. The sequence goes on from OX637850.1 coordinate 9,404,821, forward strand.
CTGTTCGGAGGTTTGGTAAACGTACGGACGAACCTGATGCGAAATCAGGGAGTCGCAGGAAATGTTAGTTTGACTCGTAAATTAATATTCGATACAACTCGAGCGGTTAAGTTGTATCTGTGGGTACGTTACTACTAATATAAAGGATTACTGAGTAAAGATAGGTTTTAACGAATCTACTCGATTTAATGGTGACCAGTTTATAAGTTTATATTGCAACCAGTTGTTTGTACAAGTGTAATTGTCGCGATATAATTAAATAGTGTGAGAATTATTACCTAAGCTGCACGGTGTTGACACACTGGCGATGCGGGGTCTGAGAACGGTTACAAAGTATGCCGAAAGAACTTCAACCGGACTGTGCGGATTCTAACAGTTTAACTTTATCTGATTGGTGCCCTAAGCCCAATTCTTGCTGAATGCAACCGACTCTGTACAAGCGTAACGCGACTTGACTGTGCGCGTAGCTGTGTAGTTATGAACCGAAGATGATCAGGAACAGAGGGTTTATATTGTTCCGAAATGTATAGAGGGGCTAATTAGAAGCCTCCATAAATGGTAAGAGCGCGGAGTCTTCGTCGGGTCACGAATGCACCTAATCGGTCGGGATGCAGTTGGTCGATACCAAAAGGGTTAACCTTCGTGTGTTAGCGAGATAAATCTTCAGGCGTCTTCCGTTCCTACGCGAGAGCGAACGACGCGTGCGAGCGCAGCGTAGGAGAATATTATTCATACGTAACATATGCAATGTCCGAAAAGTTCACAATATAAGCACCTTTTGGCTACGCAAAGATTACTTTTACTAATAATAACTAAAGCATGCAGAATAATCTCAACCGTTGCAATGCAAGCAATTGCTGGAGCTATGCCTATAGATTTAAAAATAATAGAGCAGGCACTAATAAATAAAATTAAAAAGAATAAATCAATTAAATGGAAATCTTATGAGTACCAAGAAATAGATAATATACAGACAAACACAGACCGGAAACTAATAGAAAATGAAATGAAAAAAGTTAGTGAAATCATGATTGATGAATGGCCGATTAGATGGGACCAAGGTAGGCTTCGGCTACCGAAATAGAATGCGAAAGAGTGAGTGGTCAAACGTCGCAAGCTAAGGTGTAAGGCATCGTGCCGAGAGCTGTGTGGCCGTAGCGACGTAAAAATAGTACGGTCTTAAACGATCCCTGTAGGGAACCTGGGGCCACCCCACAGTATCCCAGTCCCCTAGCCTGGGTAAGGAGGAGGCTCATGTGGTCCGCTGTCCTCCACATAAATCAGTGGCCGCTGGAGGCTTCGGCCAAAGGGGGCCGAATTTGAAAAAATGGACAAAAAACAAAAAACTATGAAACCCGGACTGAAGAAATGGAAGACGGCCCAGGCTTGTCAAAGGATAACGAACAAACCCAGCGAGGAAATGCTCCAGACGAACGAACACAACCAGGGGCCCATGAAGTTGTAAATCCTCTCAAGCCCCGGCAAAGTCTTAGCAGGAGCCCGCAGGGTCAGCAACACTGCCAGACCCCACAGGATGAAGAGGAAGTCGAGGCGTTTGAAATTGTGCACACTCTGCGAGACGCGATGATACAAGAGGATCACCCGGCTGAGACTGAAATCGATAACGGAAAGGAGTGGATAGAAGCAATGGTCCACATTGAAAAATATATTCGTGGGGCTCTGGGAGCGACCAAAGAGATAAACGAATATGCTACGTCAAAGAAAAACGTCCGAAGTCTACTCAAAGTACAGAGCAGCATAGCCCTGGAGGCGCTCAAATGCCTTAAGCAAATAGTAGCCGTCCTGAGGGCGCTTGGAATTAAGGACATGGGTAGCCAAAGTAGAAAGGGAAGAGAGGAAATGAGCAGACACAGGGGCGAACCCGAGACAACAACGCTAGGCGGGAATAACAGAGAGGAAGGATGCGAGCAATGCAGGCGACAGGCGGAAAGTATGAGAGGGAAAAAACTTGATACTAACCCGGAACAAGGCCTATGTAAAGGACGAGGTATACGTGAGGTATCTAAAGTATTAGAAGCGTCAACGCAGACAAACGTTGGCGGCAGCTACCAAAGCCCTTTGGGCGCAATTGCAAATATGCCAAGAATAGAGACTGGCTCAATTAAAAGAAAGGATTTAACCCCATCCTTGAGAGAGATAGGCAAAAAAGTCAGCAAGGAAAGTGACTGACAGACAGGAGAGAGCAACAATTATAGACGCAACAGAAGAGAGAGGATGGGTTACGCAAGGGAGAAAGATGAACGGTCCCCCACCAACCCCAAAAACTAAAATGAAGAGGAACACAAAGGGTGAAGCCCTGTCACTTAAGCCACCTGAAGGCATAACCTTCGCGTATGTGGTTAGAGCATGAAGGAGAAAGCGGACACAGAACCCAAAGGAGTGAGATATATTAGGAGAGCAAGAAACGGGAATCTACTCATCGAATTTGAGCCGGGAGCCAATTCTAGGGACTTATACAATAACCTAAGCGAAAAAATGAACAGTGGATGCGAAATCAGAAGACTGACCCAAAGGCATACGATCGAGATTTTGGATATCGACCCTACGGTGGAAGAAACGGAAATGTTGGAATGCCTGAGCGAATGTATGGCAACAGACAGACAAGACATAGAGATAAAACTAATGCGTCTAACATCGATAGGCTTTAAAAGAGCAATAGTAGATATCCCAGAGAAGGGCATAAATGGGCTAGGGAATAAACGTAGGATAAAACTAGGATGGAGGTTGTGCAGATTGAAGGTGATTCCTAAGATAACAAGGTGCTTCAAGTGCCACGACTTCGGGCATATCGCAAGGTATTGCCCTATAGTAACCTTCGAGCGGAAGTCCCCGGCCCTCTTCCTGGACTTCCATACGATGCAGCTCTTAACAGGGCATGGCTCGTTTGGCAGCTTCAGGAAGAGAATATGAAGAACGACCAACGAGGAATGCTGGGACTGCGGACATCCGGTGGATAACGCAGACCACGTAATTTTCCGTTGTGATCGTTGGGCGGGGGAGAGACTCCACCTCACAACCCTCTACGGTGAAAACCTGACGACGACGAACCTGGTCGCTCAGATCACTTCGTCGCAAGAAGCTTGGAAAGCCTTCCAGAGATTCGCGACCAAGGTGATGAAAACCAGAGAGTCCCAGGAGCGAGAGAGAGAAAAAAGTGGCGACCCCGCATACCCTCCCAGGAGGAGAAGGCGCCGCCCTTTTACCAGACTTTTAACGAACCCCTGAAGACCAACAGGCTTCGTCCTGTAACCAGGGTGTCCAGTTCAACTCAAACCATCTGATGCCGGCAACCTGGTGTTGGCTGACTAATCCCAACACGGAAGGAGCCGCTCCAGCAATGAGGATACTCCGTTGCGGAGCCCCCCCCCCCTCGTAGTATTACGAAGTATAGGGCCGGGGCGGAGGGTGCGTATCCTATGCGCTGGTGCGATAGAGGAGGGGTTTTTAGTGGGTAGTTGCCGCACAACATCTTAGGCAGCAGAGTCCCACATAACCCAGCGTGGCTGGGTATGCATAAAGGCATTTTCCCCTCCTCGAACCAAAAAAAAAAAAAAAAAAAAAGGTATTGCCCTATAGTAGGCGAAAATGGATCCATTTGCAGAAAATGTGGAAATGAGGGGCACAAAATGGAAATATGTATCAAATCTCGCAGATGCATACTGTGTGTCCGAAAGGATCTATCGGGGGAACACAAGCACATTGCAGGATCATATAGATGCCCGGCCTGCGGAGAGGCTCAGAACAAACAGGGGAAACACCGTATAAATAGGTAATGGCTGGGTTTAATCAAAAACTCATAATATTGCAGATACATTTGAATAGATAATAATAATAAGTGAACCTTACAAAAACAAAGAGTATTGGTTTACGGATCTTGAAGGTGCCGCGGCGATTTGGCTGACAAACAAGGCGCTACAACATCTGAACCCTATCAGGTTGGCCTACAGAGGATACGGCTCCGTAGCAGTTGTAATTGGCAAAATACTAATTGTGACTTGCAACCTTTCCCCGAGCCTGAAGCTGGCAGAGTTTGAAAATAGGATATGGGGGATAGAGGATACCCTTAAGGACTTTGAGGGGCTCGAAAAAATAATCATTGGAGATCTAAACCCCAAATCACCGGCATGGGGCTCCAAGAAAAAAGATCATAGGGGGACACAATCCTTGATATGTGCAGTCGCCACGGCCTGGGCCCAGTTAGAAGTAAGGGAGACAGGACCTTCGAAAGGAATGGGTGCTACTCTCTTATAAACATCATGCTATGTTCTAAAAAAATCATGGAAAAAATAGCAAAGTCTGATATTCTCGATGACCATACGGGTTCAGACCATAGGTATATTTTACATATCATTGAAAATGCTGCGGAGGATAGGCTATACAGGGTGTCCCGTAACTACCGCAACATCGGGAAATGGGGGGTAGCTGAGATGATTCTGAACAACTTTTTCCTTGACCAAAATGTTGTTTGAAGCTTCGTTTTTGAGTTATTAACCAAAAACACTGCCCAATTAGAGCGCTCGAAATCCCGGGACTCAGGCGCGCAACGTTTTGTGGCGCTTCGTCGTGTACGGGGGCCTCGACGGTATCGAGAGAATCGTACGGCAAATGTTACATCGTCTTTAAGCGAGGCTAATGTGGAACGTTTGGTTATTGAATAATGAGAAATAAACTAATCGTTGTTCATTAATAAGAAATAAACTAATTATTCTTTTATTTAAGCGAGCAGAGTCGTGGCCGCGAAAGAACGCATTGACACGCCGTGTTACATCGTCTTTAAGCAGAGATAATGTGGAATTTTTGGTTGTTCATTAATAAGAAATAAACTAATTATTCTTTTAATTAAGCGAGCAGAGTCGTGGTCGCGAAAGAACGCATTGACACGCCGTGTTACATCGTCTTTAAGCAGGGATAATGTGGAATATTTGGTTATTCGGGAATAAGAAATAAACTAATAAATCGTTTAATAACTGTGTCCGATACTTTTATTCGTCATCCGAAAGGAATAAAGTGTTTTAATACTTATGAAACACTTACCCATTCGTGCACGAATTAACCTGCTTCGACTCAACAGCTGATGTTACGGCCGGGTCGATGAACTCACTTCACTATCACTTTCATTGCACAGCCACTTTAATATCCAATGTAAGATTTTGAGATGGTGCGACAGGATTTATTATTCCCACGTGTAACGAAGTTAGTCACTCACGAACGAACGAATTCAGTACTGTGTAATGAAAAGTTGATCTCACTCGCGAATCAAGATTTATTCGATTTATTCCTCCGATCCGAACGTTTCTGCAGTCGATACAAAACTGATAGATTTGCTAAGCATTCGCTTGCACACGCACACGCACAGACACATGTTCGTTTCGGTAGCCCACATTCTTGTGTCCACCGTAATACCGCGTCGTTTTGGTTTAGCAAAAAAGGAGGGCGCGTTCAATTGGTAGTGAGGACTTGGTGGTCTTTGGAAGAGAAAAACTTCGTTGTCCCTGGCGTCTGTTTATTTACAACTGCCCGTGTCCTACGACGCGGTACTACGGTAGACACAAGAATGTGGGCTACCGAAACGAACATGTGTCTGTGCGTGTGCGTGTGCAAGCGAATGCTTAGCAAATCTATCAGGTTTGTATCGACCGCAAAGACGTTCGGATCGGAGGAATAAATCGAATAAATCTTGATTCGCGAGTGAGATCAACTTTTCATTACACAGTACTGAATTCGTTCGTTCGTGAGTGACCAACTTCGTTACACGTGGGAATAATAAATCCTGTCGCACCATCTCAAAATCTTACATTGGATATTAAAGTGGCTGTGCAATGAAAGTGATAGTGAAGTGATTTCATCGACCCGGCCGTAACATCAGCTGTTGAGTCGAAGCAGGTTAATTCGTGCACGATTGGGTAAGTGTTTCATAAGTATTAAACACTTTATTCCTTTCGGATGACGAATAAAAGTATCGGACACAGTTATTAAACGATTTATTAGTTTATTTCTTATTCCCGAATAACCAAATATTCCACATTATCCCTGCTTAAAGACGATGTAACACGGCGTGTCAATGCGTTCTTTCGCGACCACGACTCTGCTCGCTTAAATAAAAGAATAATTAGTTTATTTCTTATTAATGAACAACCAAAAATTCCACATTATCCCTGCTTAAAGACGATGTAACACGGCGTGTCAATGCGTTCTTTCGCGACCACGACTCTGCTCGCTTAATTAAAAGAATAATTAGTTTATTTCTTATTAATGAACAACGATTAGTTTATTTCTCATTATTTAATAACCAAACGTTCCACATTAGCCTCGCTTAAAGACGATTTAACATTTGCCGTACGATTCTCTCGATACCGTCGAGGCCCCCGTACACGACGAAGCGCCACAAAACGTTGCGCGCCTGAGTCCCGGGATTTCGAGCGCTCTAATTGGGCAGTGCTTTTGGTTAATAACTCAAAAACGAAGCTTCAAACAACATTTTGGTCAAGGAAAAAGTTGTTCAGAATGACCTCAGTTACCCCCCATTTCCCGATGTTGCGGTAGTTACGGGACACCCTGTAGATTATATGATTGACATCTTCTTCTTCGTTTAAATTACATACTATACAGTTTTTATTGTCAATCCTATTTCTTTTGAACAGCGTGCTGTTTATCGGTCCATAACCTGTAATAATATATGTACAAAATCTGTTAGGAGTAAACCATTTATTGTTCAATTTAAATTTAACATCTTTAATGAATTCAAACGTGCTTCTTCCTCTTTCTTCTCCTTGCCATCTGGTCTGCCATTCTTCATAAATTATGTTTTCTATTTTATCCATTTCTGTTTTTATTCGGTTTTGTTCATCTGCGATCCGTAAATTTTCTTTTTGTATATATAAAAATGATTTCCATCTTATTGTTTTGTTATTTTTGACTCCATATATTAAAGAGCGTCTGATTATTGCCAGGTCCAACGGGAGGACTCCTGCCACAACCTGCAATGCAGCCGTGGATGAAGTTCTGCACGCCTTAGTCATCAGGAGCAACAAAGATCTCTGAGTGACAAGTATGTGCCTCATTATGTGTACTTTTTGAGTTTCTCTAAACCAAATATAGGATCCATATGTCGTAATAGGAAGGAACACAGCTTTATACATGATATCTATTATGTTATTCTTGATGCCCCAGGAGTCCCGAGCGACCCTCCTAAGCGCCATTGTAAATTTTATAATTTTACTTCTTATATATTTAACATGCTCTATAAAACTTAGTCTATTGTCTATAATTACACCTAAGTATTTAATTTTATCTACATAGTTGATTTTAATATTATTAATTTTTATTACTGGGAGTCTCTCTTTATTCAGTTTGCCTTTTAATAAGATTGCCGAAGTTTTACTAATAAAGATATTAAGTTTATGATTTTTACACCATTTACTCAGAATTTTTAAACCTTTATCAGATATTATCTCTAATTCAGATCTAGCATTGCCTTTAACTATCATTGCCAAATCGTCGGCGTAAGCAATTATTTCCGCATTTTGTTCGTTTATTTCTTTTTGAAATGAATCTAAAAAGGTGTCCATGTACCAGCACCAGGCGATTGGACCGAGTACTGACCCTTGCGGGCAACCTTTCTGCATATGCCTACTAATTTTTTCAAAATTTGACTTTACTAGCATTTCTCTATTTTTTAAATAATTTTTGAATAATTTAACTAGCGTGGTGCTACACTCAGCTTTTATGACTTTTGCAATGATAGCCGGCCACCATAGGTTATCGAATGCAGCTTGAATATCTATAAATAGAGTAACTATATATTTTTTATCACAATTATTAATACTAGTTTTTAAAGTAGTCAAAGCGTCTTCTGTGGACTTATGCGGCCTGAAGCCAAATTGCACGTCATTCTCAAGTTCTTTATTTTTATAATATGTTTGTATTCTGTTTACAATGACGCGTTCAAAAAATTTACCTATGGCAGATAACAGGGCTATGGGCCTATATGAGTCAAGAAGAGCTCTATCTCTCATGGGATTTTTTAAGATTATTTTTAGATTAGCCTGTTTCCATAAAACCGGAAATACTCCATTCCTCATGCAGTTATTAAAAAGATTATAGATAATATACTTGTCAACATTCCAAAGTTTAGAAATTATCTCAGACTGGAAGCAGTCTAGGCCTGGAGCTTTATTTTTATTACTTTTAATTAGTGAATTAAAAATCTCTTCAAGTGAGATGTCAGGTTCTAAATTACTATTATGATATAAATTGTTATTCGCTTTTAACTCCTTCTGTTCATTTGTTTCATCTTCATCTAAATCTATTGGCATGCATTTGTTTAAAAGTACCTGTACGGTTTCACGCCAACTTGTGGTTAATTCGTCTGATGGAAGCCTAAGGGCACCCAAATTTTCATTTTTATTTATTTTATTGCGTACAATCTTGTAAATCATGCCCCACGGGTCTCTATTTCCTTCTTTAGTTGCGAAATTCCTCCATGACTGTTTTTTAGTTTTTTTTTATTGTGGCAACATATTTATTTCTAATTAATTTATATTTTAATCTATAATCCGAAATTAAGTCGTAAAAGTTTAATTTTAATGCTCTTTGTAATTGTTTTTTCCGCTTGCGTGTATCATTTTTTAATTTATGGAGCTCCTCGGTCCACCAAGGGACTGCGTTGTCTTTGGACCCTTTCTTGGGAATACTTTCTCTACAACATAAATTTAGGAGTTTACAAAAGATCTTTACCGCATCATTTGGTTTCGAATTTTTAATTTCCTCATTCATTTTTTTATTGAATTTTTCTTCCACAAGTGTTTCAAATTTTTCCCAATTAGCCTTCTTAATATTATACGGTCTTTCCACAAATGAGGTCCGTCTTAAGTTATCATTTTGTTTGTCTGATACTATTTTAAAGATGATAAGGTTGTGGTCACTCGTGCCACAGTCCAAACTGACTCTCCAATCTTTTATGTGCCTCCCAAAGTTGGAACTGGCAAGTGTCAAATCGATATTTGACTGACCGCGTGAAGTCATAAATGTGCAAGGATTATTTGGCTTATTTAAAATTATTAAATTATTAAATAATATGAACTCCTCCATAAGCTTCCCCCTTTCATCCGTCTCATTCGAAAATCAAGATTCAGATTTAGCGTTGGAGTCTATGGTTATTATAAATTTTTTGCCTTTCAGTTTTTCTAAAATATTATTACTTCGTTCTAAAAATTCGCTAATTTGTAAAGAGTACTGGCAATATACATTTAAAATATAAAAATCGCATGCATTATTAAAAACTTGGAAACAAATTATGTGCTCATCCATGTCTGGTAGTGTAAAAGTGCTTAACCTATCATGCATAAAAACCGCCGCCACCCAAGGTGTTTTGTTAAAAAGTTGTATAATTTTAACTTTTAAGGAATTGTAACCACAAACGATGTTCTTAAAACTGTACGGTTCCTGCAAACACAGGACGTCTAAATCATACTTAAAAATTAAATTTTCTAATTCAGTGGCGGCTACAGCTGAACGCTGCGCATTAATTTGGCCAATTTTTAGGTCCATTTTATTTTTGATTTATAAATTTCTAAGTATTTTAGAAACTCCGGACACAGTTTGCTTTTAACACTATGGCCTAAATCTTTGCGATTTGCTCTTGAACAATTTATACACGTAGGCTGATCTTTTTTAGGGCATTCCTCTCTTGCATGCTCTTTCGAACCGCATGTTTCACAGAGTTGGTCCAAAGCGCTACAATATTTCGCAATATGGCCGTGACCTTGACACTTATAACACCTAACGGTGTTTAGGTATTCCCTGATTCCATATACACGCCAATGCATGTAAACTTTACCTCTTTTTAATAGTTCATTATAAATTTCACTGGGGACCTGTACCACCCAGTTAACTCTGTTCTCTTTGGTTTTAAAACTATGTCTAAATTCTATTGAATTTTTCAATGCTGTTTCGGGTGGATGTGGATGGCTGGAACAGCCTTGGCGAAGGCTTGGACTTCGAGGCGGGAAGATAGATTACTTCTAGTAGCTCGACGGTGTTACACGGACTTTAATGTAGGCTTTGGTCGGATGTCTAACGCTCACAATGGACGAACGAGAGACATGCACGAATTACACATTATTTCGCACAACGAAAACTATACACTAAACGCTTAACAATTAGATACGTTTTTCTTGTCACGAGTCACTTGCGGTATAACATTCGGTTAGTTCGGTAGTTGCCGGTTTGGCGGTTCAAAAGGTTCTGACCCGTGGGAGCGCCGAACGGCGAAAAATACAAATCGGCGCCTAGATCGACGCGCTGTTATCAGCGCCACCAGCCATCGATCGAGGGCGCGATCTCGATCGACCGCAGGTGTTTTCTAGCGGCCTCACTGGGCGCATGCGCGTACACACTCCCCCCCGGCGAAATGGATAAGTTCATTCATAGACCGGACGCAACGAAATGTGTACGTTTTTTTTGTTTTTTTTTTGTTTTTTTTCGCTACGGTCAGTTCTTAGATTGCAGTGTCGGTTTGTGAATCAGGCAGGGTTACCTCGGTAGGTGTTGCTCTGTCGAGTGTTACTGGGAGAAAGCATAGCTTCGTTATTGGACGCTTGTATTCGGATCGTGCTGTTTTCACGGTGACGACGCGAACATAACCGTCGTCGCCAGGATGTGTAGTTATAATTCGACCTAACTCCCATTTGCTAGGAGGCAGATTCGGATTCCGTATCAACACGAGTTGGCCTATTTTCGCAAGATTTTGTACCGTCTTCCATTTCGGGCGCTGATGAAGGGTATGGAGATAATCATGACTCCAAGCTTTCCAAAAACTTTGAGCCATTTTTTGGACAAGTTGCCAGCGTGACAGCCGATTGTCGCGCAGATCGAGGATAAGCGGTTCGGGAGAAGATACGAGGGGTGTTCCGATTAAAAAATGGCCCGGTGTTAATGCGGTGTAATCGTCCAAGCTGTCGGACACGGCCCCGAGTGGTCGTGAATTTAGGCACGCTTCCACTCGGCACAGAAACGTGGACATTTCTTCGAACGTTAACGTGTGCGCTCCGACGCTCCGCTTCAAATGGTGTTTAACACTTTTAACCGCGGCTTCCCACAGTCCGCCGAAGTGAGGAGCGTTCGGGGGCAGAAAATGCCACGCTACTCCGTCCGTCGCCATTTGATTGCCAAAGTTGGCAGCGGTTATTGCCGATACATAGGACGACGACAGTTCGCGGTCGGCTCCTCGAAAGGTGGTCCCATTGTCCGAATACATGGACGTTGGAAGGCCCCGGCGGGATACAAATCGGTGGAAGGCAGCTATGAACGCGGCAGAGCTGTAATCGCTCACGAGTTCGAGGTGAATGGCTTTTACAGTCAAGCAAATGAAAACTGCAATATATGCCTTTTTTGATTTGTATCCTCGACCAGACGTTATTTTGACCTGAATGGGACCTGCGTAATCGACGCCCGTATGAATGAATGGTCGTTCGACTGGTGTCACTCGCTCGGAGGGCAAGTTTCCCATGAGCTCGTTGGGCACTGTTGCTCTTTCTCGTGCACACGGAACGCATTGGTAAAGAACGGCCCTGACTGTCGCTCTAGCGCGTAGAATCCAATATTCGTTTCGCAAGGATGCAAGGGTTAGCTGAGGGCCTGCGTGTAATAGTTTAAGGTGCGTATGCTTTATAATCAATGTGACGAGTGGATGGGACTTGAGAATAATTGGAGTTTTGGCTTCGTTTGGTAGCTCTGAATGCGCTAGTCGCCCTCGTGCTCGGATGAGCCCTTCATGGTCGAGGTACGGGTTCAGGGCACTCAGGATGCTGGATTTGGACAGGGCTCTAGATGCGAGAAGGGATTTCATTTCGGCAGGAAAGCTTTGGTTTTGGATTCTTTTTAACCAAACGACTTTGGCGTTATGGATTTCGCTTGGCTGCAAGACGAATGCAGGCTGGTTTGGATTGGTGAGTTGGTGGCTCCTTAAACAGGTTTTTCTGGCTAAGAGATTTGTTACAAAGCGAAGGATGTACGCAGTAATGCGAAGTAACCTTGGCCACGAGGAGAAACGTGTCGCTAAGTCCCATGACTCAATGCAACCTGTCAGACACGGAGAATTTTGTTGTCTTTCTTCGAGGGAGCACTCGCGAGGCACGCTCTCCATTGATCGCGGCCATGCCTTTGGGTCCTCCCGTAACCACGGGGGACCGGACCACCATAGGTGGTGATCTCGTAAGTGTTGCATGGATATTCCGCGAGAGGCACAATCGGCTGGGTTGTCCCTTGTCGACACGTGATGCCAATGCGTGCCTGGAATCATCGCTTGAATTTTGGAAACGCGATTGGCAACGAATGTTTTCCATTTAGTTGGCGATTGGGTTAACCAGGCGAGCGCGATGGTGGAGTCCGTCCAGCAGTGGCATTCTATCGGAGGGGCCTTTAGCGCGGAGTGAACGTATTTTACCAGTCTAGCTAGTAACAGCGCGGAGCATAGCTCCAATCGTGGGATGCTTAATGTTTTGACCGGAGCAACCTTGGATTTTGCCATGACCAATGCGACGGCTACGGTGCCATCGACGAGAACGCTCCTGGAATAGACTGCTGCGGCGTAGGCCTTTGTGGAGGCATCGCAGAATCCATGAAGACTATGGCTCATGCGGATGTCAGGAGCTAATTTTCGCGGAATTGACAGGCTCTCCGCGTCGCGAAACTGTGCGCGCAGATTGTGCCAGTCAGCGAGGATGGGCGGAGGGAGAGGGTCATCCCAGTCGCACCGTAAGGCCCACAACTGTTGGAGGTATATTTTCGCCGAGATAAGAACTGGGGCAATCCATCCCAGTGGATCGAACGTTTTTGCGATCGTGGAGAGAATGGCTCGCTTGGTGGATTGCGCCTCAGTTTTGATTGACAGTTTGAATTGGAACTGGTCGAGATTGGGGTTCCATTGTATCCCCAAAATCGGAATGAGGTCGGTATCAGTTAGGGACTTGCTCAATGCCAGCCCATGATTATCGGGAGTGATGTTCGACAGAAGAGAGGGTTCGTTACTTGCCCATTTTCTTAGCGAAAACCCGCCCCGAGCGAGAAGCTCGATTGTTTGGTCTCGTTTTTTCTGTGTCGAGGAAATGCTGTCATCCCCAAAGAGGAAGTCGTCAACGTAAACTTGCTCCTTCAGGACGGAGCGTGCGGCGGGAAGGTCAGAACCTTCGTCCTCCGCTAGTTGCTTCAAAACTCGAAGTGCCAAATAAGGGGCTGGGCTAGTCCCGTACGTAACTGTTAGTAACTGGTAGTCCTTTACGACCTGACTAGGAGAATCTCTCCATAGGATGCGTTGGTAATTAGTGTCTCGAGGATCCACGTGTATTTGCCGATACATTTTCTCAACGTCAGCTGAATATGCGTATTGATACTGGCGCCACCGTATAAGAATTGCCGCTAGGTCGAGTTGCAGTTTTGGGCCGCGCAGTAAGCATTCGTTAAGCGATTTGCCGTTGGATGATCGGCGGGAGGCGTTGAATACAACGCGAAGGCGCGTGGTTGCACTGCTATCGCGGAGTACCGCGTGGTGTGGGATATAGTAACCGTGGGACCTGGTATGAGACGGAAGAGGGGTCACTTCTTCCATGTGGCCCAAAGATTCATATTCTGAGAGGAACTCCTTATACGCTTCGGCTGTGGTGGAATCGCGACGGAACCGACTTTCCAGGAATCGAAGACTCCCCATCGCGCTCGTGCGTGAATCCCCGAGGTGCGGAGGGCTACTGTCTTGAAATGGTAAGCGGACGACATAGCGTCCGTCGCGGGTGCGAGAATGTGAGGCTTTGAAATGCGATTCGCATTTTTGCTCCTCAGGTGTCATTGTGGTCGGATTGGAAATCTCCTCGATCTCCCAAAATCGCCTCAAATCATGGTCGAGGCTGTCCAATGTCGTAAGGTGAATTGACAGAGAGGACGGAGCGGGACTGTTGGGCACGGGACCGGAAAGGATCCATCCTAACGTGGTATTTTGTGCTGTAGGCGCACAATCAGAGCCCTTTATTACCCCGTTTAGCAGAAGCTGTCCGTACAGATCGGCCCCAATGACTATGTCGATGGGTTCCGAGCTCATGGGATCAGGGTCCGCGAGGTTCAAATTTACAAACTGCGACCATTTTGCCTGTTCGTTTTGTTGGAGCGGCACGTACCTTGTTAACGATTTCATAATGATCGCGTCGGCTGAGTACGCAGGTTCATTCGCTTTCGCTGGGGTTATTATGATCGCAGCTACGTGTTTCGAGTACGTTTCAGTTTCGCCGATTCCTATGATGTGCGTGTTCCGTCTCGTACGTTCTAAGCGGAGCGACTGGGCCAAGTGTTCCGTTATGAGTGTTGCTACCGAACCCTGATCCAGCAACGCACGAGCTCTCACGCATCGGCTCGATGAGCGCACTCGAACGCGGGCTGTTGGCAGAAGAGTTATAGAATAAATGGGTGCCTTGGACGCGAAGTTGGCACTTACTTCGATTTCGGTATCCGAAACGGTGGTGCTTGTGGTGCACTGTCTTGGATGAGTCTCACCGAAGGTTCCCGGAAAATGGAGCAGAGTATGGTGTCGTCGTCGGCATTCCTTACATAGGTGTTGACTTTTGCACTTGGCGGCGGAGTGCGTGCTCGAGAAACAGTTCACGCACCGGTTCTGTTGCCTTATCGTCTTGTACCGCTCGGAAGGTGTTTTTGACAAGAATGTTGAACATTGGTAAATTAGATGACTCTGCTGACAAATTGGGCACGTTACCTTCCCGGTGGAGGCCGAATGCGCCAATACTGATTTCCTTTTGGCGGGTTTACTTTGGTCGCTGCTAACTGGAGGTTCGCGAGCAAACGTCGGCATCGCTTCCAACGCACGGCTTCTGAGCTCGAGGAACGTGTCGAAGTCGTGATACATCGGGGGCTCAGTTTGGTCGCCAAGGTGGAATTCCCACGCTTTCCTCGTCTCTCGGTCAAGTTTCTGGACACCTAGGAAAACTATCACGTCGCTCCAGTGTTCGACCGGACGTTCTAAATTCCGCAGCATTTGAGTCGACACATTGATTTTATCTCGCAATGCTCGCAATTCTGACGGAGTCTCGGATAAAACAGTCGGTAACGAAAACAGGGTATTTAAGTGTGTCGATACTAACCGGCGTTTATTTTCGTATCGCGATGTTATTAAATCCCATGCTACCTTAAAATTGTTTTCAGTTATTGGCAGGTGACTCACCGCTTGGTTCGCATCGCCCTTTAATGACGAATATAGAAAGTGAAGACGGTCAACATTGGAGAGCGAAGCATTGTTTATCACCATCGAGGTGAAGCGGTCACGGTAGCTCTCCCACTCTGCGAATGCCCCGGCGAATGACGGCAGCTGGATCCGAGGAAGTTGTGCCGTTTGTCTTGTCGTGGTATTTGAAGACTGTCCGTTGGAATCGGCTTTTTCGGCTATTGGTTGGATTTTCGCTAGCGCCTCCGACATGAAATCCAGGGTTTCTTGGTACCGTTCCTCGGAATGGGTAAAGTGGTCTTCTGTGAAATAGGTCAGACTTGCTTGCATTTTTTGGTCCGAGTTTGCCACTAATTTTGCGTCCAAGTCCAGACTTTCCTTGTAGGCTTCCTTCAGTATTGCAATGCGGTTCTTGGTGGTGGCTTCGGTCATTTTGGCTTGACCCAGCTTTTTAAAATTCGTAAGCGCTCGTTCAATCGAGCGCATAAGCTGGTTTTGCTTTTGCAAAAGCTCGTCGAGAGCACTCATGTTGGTAGACTGGCTTATTTTCGAGCCACCAAATCCCTTCTTTTCTTCCTCGATTCCAATCCGGCTCGAAGGACCAAATGTTTCGGGTGGATGTGGATGGCTGGAACAGCCTTGGCGAAGGCTTGGACTTCGAGGCGGGAAGATAGATTACTTCTAGTAGCTCGACGGTGTTACACGGACTTTAATGTAGGCTTTGGTCGGATGTCTAACGCTCACAATGGACGAACGAGAGACATGCACGAATTACACATTATTTCGCACAACGAAAACTATACACTAAACGCTTAACAATTAGATACGTTTTTCTTGTCACGAGTCACTTGCGGTATAACATTCGGTTAGTTCGGTAGTTGCCGGTTTGGCGGTTCAAAAGGTTCTGACCCGTGGGAGCGCCGAACGGCGAAAAATACAAATCGGCGCCTAGATCGACGCGCTGTTATCAGCGCCACCAGCCATCGATCGAGGGCGCGATCTCGATCGACCGCAGGTGTTTTCTAGCGGCCTCACTGGGCGCATGCGCGTACAAATGCTTGTATGTTTTGTTCTAGATTTACGTCCAAATTTTTGTTTATAAAATTTTCCAAAAGTTCCTCCTTTTTATAATCTTTCTCCACGCCATATATTATTATGGAGGGGTCTATTTTTTAAGGTTTTTCCATTTTTATACCGATTGATTTTAGATTACTATTTTTTAATATTTCCACGTCGTTTTTATTACTGACTTGCATCACAATACCTTTTTTCTTCATTTGGCAGATGCCTCTGTGTTACGGATAGCTCGTTAGATTTTAATTTTATCACGTAACGGATTGGGAACTTTTATAGAGTAAGCACAATTCACGTATAGCACGAATCACATGTATTTAACGTTACCGCACAAGAACAATAATGTACAATAAGTGATTAGACCAATAAAGAACAAGTAATGAATAAAGTATATAAAGTCTCTCCGCACGCCTTTTAGCTCTTATTTAAGTAGAATGGTTAAACGGTTGTAAGTCGTTTAAACCGAGTAAATTGTCTGAATTTAACGCTGTCGCAAATCTCTGTTTAAAACCTCTTATCTCTCTCAAAAATGTTGTAATACCGTCGAATTGTATCCCAGCGCATCGGTATTTATACCGATGCGCGGGGCAAAGAGCATGAAGAGATAAGAGGGGGGGAACGCTCGCGTTTGTCGCCACGGAACAGCGCTAGGCGCGAAGAGAGCGAGCGCTACCCCTACCAGCGAATCCGCAACACTCTGACTTTTAGATTTTTACTGTCTTTTAATTTTCCTATTATGTCTTTTTTTATTTCATCGTTATCGCGTTCATCGTTTTCTTTTTCTGGTTTTAGCAAAATAACCTCAAATTCTTCTTTCTTTTTTTGACTTACAGTGTTGTTGCGGATTCGCTGGTAGGGGGAGCGCTCACTCGCTTCGCGCCTAGCGCTGTTCCGTGACGACAAGCGCGAGCGTTCTCCCCCTCTTATCTCTTCATGCTCTTTGCCCCGCGCATCGGTATAAATACCGATGCGCTAGGATACAATTCGTCGGTATTACAACATTTTTGAGAGAGATAAGAGGTTTTAAAAAGAGATTTCCGACAGCGTTAGATTCAGACAATTTACTCGGGTTAAACGACTTACAACCGTTTAACCATTCTACTCAAATAAGAGCTAAAAGGCGTGCGGAGAGACTTTATATACTTTATTCGTTACTTGTGCTTTATTGTTCTCATCACTTTATTGTACATTATTGTTCTTGTGCGGTAACGTTAAATACATGTGATTCGTGCTATACGTGAATTGTGCTTACTCTATAAAAGTTCCTAATCCGTTACGTGTTAAAATTAAGATCCAACGAGCTATCCGAAACAGTGTCGAGGCCACTTGCAAGATGCGGGGCACCAGGCGCACGTGCGGCAACCTGCGCATGGGAACCTTTAAAGGTATATTTATTTTCTGTTTTAAGCACTTCGTTTTTTATAATTTCCGCTTGGAGTTTGTTCTCTAGGAGTGACCATTTTTCCAGAACGAATTTTATACATGCTTTAGTTACTTTATTATTCTCATTGAAGAGAAATTCTTCCAGTTTTAATCGTTCTTCATAGATCTCTTTTAATGTTTCATTAACTTCTTTTGGCTCTCCTTCTTTATCTTCTATACTAGCACTATCTATTTCACCTGTCTTTCTTCTCTTACTCGCTTTCTTAGGTGTTCCCTTATTCGAGGTCTCTTCAGAAAAAATGGACGATGTTGAACTCTTCCTGCTATGGATTCTACTTTGCGACTCAGGTAAAGTCATCTCCACTTCTTCCATTTCTATTTCTCCTTCTCCTTCATCTTTTTTTTGTTTCTGTTTTTGTTTAGATTTAGAACTCATTACTGCGTCCCACGAGAAGGTCGGAAATAACGGTCAACCGGGGCAGGTTGGCCGCTAACGGCCGGCGCACCCACCGGCCACGCCCCGGCGCACCCACCGGCCACGCCCCGGCGCAATGTCTGGAACGCACCCCTTCGGCGCGCGCCATACCTTAGGGTGAGGGATTTTTTATAGAGGTTGTCATCCTCGCGGTCCGGCCGGTTAAGGCAAGACCCCCGTTCCAGCGAAACATGACCACTGGTTTACGGTATACTAGAGCTCGGGTAACCCTGGGCCCGCTAAAACCCATACTGTGTCCGTCCCTGACCCGACCGGAGTCGGTTCAGGAACAGACACAGCCCCTGAGGGGAGTAGATAGGGACAGAAGGAATCTCGTTAATCCATTCATGCGCGTCACTAATTAGATGACGAGGCATTTGGCTATTTTCTTAGGCGAACACACACACCCAGGTGACCCGCAGGTGATCCGCGTCAACCACACCGGGGGCTTCCCCTTACACAGCTGGAGAGGCTAAAAGCGTACCCGTCCAACCCCAGCTGCCGGTAGTCTCGAAGACGGTGGAGGCGTCCAGATCACAAGGGGGACAAAGTCGCCCTGGGGGGTGTCGGAATTGTGCACAATACCCGGTGCAGACGGGACCCTGAGGGAGGCGGCGAGGGCAGCTTAGCAAAAGAGCAGTCAGCGTCTCCCTCTACCGCCGACATCCCTCCGGGCGGGATTCGGCCTTGTCCCTTAGCCTTACCACCTTATACCTCCTCTGTCTAAGCCACAACAACCATGTCAGTGTTATAGTACGCAAAGACTGGACGCGCTAATTTCGGCCCAGGTTAGTTGTGGCTACCGGTTAGTTGTAGATGTCGAGGCATTTGGCTATGTATCAATACGGGCACCGTGAGGAGAAGTATGGTTAAAACTAATCCACGGTTTTGGGTCCGTATTGACATTGCTGGGCATTTTTGCTCTTTGGTGTTTCTCACCCAGGAAATGCGCAAGGGAGACCTCCCGTGAGGCTCTAATAATTAGATGCGCTACATTCATATTTGATTCATACTCACCCTATACCCACAGCAGCCACAGTTCCCGGCACCGTCAGTCTCCTCGATGGTTGGTATCGCGATGTTATGCTATTAAATCTGCGCCAGTTCATACACGAGCCCCACAGCACTCGAGTAGTTAGACTCCTCATCTGGGACTTGGTAAGCCCCAGATGACGGAGCTCCCTTTCGCTCTGGGGACTCCAAACTCCTCGCCAACTGGTGGTTATAGCGGAATAAGCGACATTTTCTTGTGCCACTCCTGCATGGGCTGCAACAAGTTGTCTTAAATTGGAGACTGTCTCATACTTAGCCACCTTCCGACCGTGAGCCAGATCTAACGCCTGTTCGCTGGATACTACCTGCGCGTCTACGACGACCGCAACTCCTTCCCTTGCGATCGTGAGGTCTGGCCTCCGGAGCCCCTCGGACGTGGAGAACCCAAGTTCTTCATCCACCGTCCATCCCTTTTGTCTAAGAAATTCAGCGGCTCGACGACACACATCGTTGTGTCGCAGGATCCGCCCACCGTGCGTTCGGAAGCAACGCTGAACGCAGTGCGACGGGGTTTCCTTTTCAGGGCACCCCGCGCGACACCCCTCGCGCCCGCGAGAGGTCCTCACTCGAGACGGTAAACAGTTGGCGCGTACGTGGTGATAATGCACGTAATCAGCCCCTGGAATGGCGGATGAACCCTCCGCCACCCAGTGCGTGCTCAAGGAACTAGCAGCGGACTCACGTAGCCCACTGCCGTCACAAGAGCCGTGCAACGCAGCAGCACAACACCGTCTGAGTTCGGCGGTAGTGGAGACCCTCTCACCTCGGAAGAGCATCTGTGAATCACACCAGGCGAGCTGGCGTGCAACATAAGTTGACTCAGCAGATGCCCTTACCGGGGGGAAGGAACTTCTACATAACCGCTGGAGACGCTGATATTTCAGTATTAGGATAATGTTCTTAAATAGGGGTAATCCGAGACCTCCCTCACGCATAGGCGCATGGAAGTATCCAGAAGGGACATCATGGGGCAATCGTAGCCATGTGCGCACCGTGTTACGCACACGGACGTCCGTCGCCTT
Organism: Nomada ruficornis; assembly: GCA_951802695.1. Taxonomy (NCBI): domain Eukaryota; kingdom Metazoa; phylum Arthropoda; class Insecta; order Hymenoptera; family Apidae; genus Nomada; species Nomada ruficornis. The sequence goes on from OX637850.1 coordinate 9,425,069, forward strand.
CAGAGTCCTGGCACTCACATTTCCGACTATTCAGCGGTGGAAAAACCGTGGAAGTAGGCAGTCCCGGAGCAACCGCAACCTTTGTTGGGGTTTGAGCGGTGCCCGAGAGAGGCGAGCCAACGCAGGCTCCAAAGGGACAGACTCTACGTGTTCCCTAGTACCCTCATATTCTGTTCCCAGGTACTTCCAGACGTCGGTCGTAGACCTTTGCGGTAGGGTTACCCCATCGAGATGGAATGATGGGGTAGTAATAACCCTAGATTTCTTGTCTCGTCCAGACGGCACAAGGGACAGAATTCCGCTTTTCTTAGCGTTTATCTCTAGCCCAGATCGTTTGAAGGCGTTAGCAAGCCGATTCAGATTCTCCTGCAGACCCATAGGTGTTTTAGCCAGGAGGACAATGTCGTCAGCATAGGCGAGTGCGTCGATCTTAACGCCTCCCAGTTCAAAGCCAACGTCCTTTGAGAGAGTTTCTATTGCTCTATCTACTACGAGATTAAACAACAGAGGCGATAGAGGATCGCCCTGCCGTACACCACGACCTAAACGAATAGGCATTCCATAATCCCCTTGGGGTGACTGCAAGATCGTAGTTGCGTCACTGTAGACTGACCTCACATACTCGAGGAAGGTGGGTGGAAGACCCACCTCCTCGGATGCTCTGAGAATGGCCCTGTGTGAAACCGTATCAAAGGCTTTTGACAGGTCCACACAGGCGACATGCACTTGTCGGCTCATCTTGCGGGCTTCCCTCATCACCGTCGTGAGAATCGTGACGTTCTCGAAAACACCATCGACGGGACCGAAGCCGCGCTGGCGCTCATTCCAGATGTTAAGCCGGGCCATTCTAGCAGCTAAAATTTTATGGAACTGCCTTATCGTGACGGAACCAACACTCAGGGGCCGATAGTCGGCAGGTGAAGGCCTGTCCGGCACACCAGCCTTTCTGACTGGTGGAACTGACTTCCACAGCCGCGGGGACACACCATCCAATCCTGGTGCTGAACCGGCCCTTACGGCGTGCTTCTCAACATCTTTCGATGTGATCGGCCACCATAGGGAAGACAAATCAGGTGGAGGAGAACAGTCCTCATCGCCTGCGCTCTGGCCGATGCCTTCGAGGTGTATACCCCGGGCAGTCGGACCACTGGTTCTTGTGTACCTCACGCTGGACGGACATCTGGGGAGACCCGTATTGTCCCCATCGGCAGGACTGACTTGTTCAATGAGCGGTCGCCAGTAACGTTCAAATTTGCCGAAGGACGGGCGATTCCCTTCGATGTCTCCTTCCAGTATCTTACTGAGGCAAGCGCGCAAGTTCTTTCTAAAAAGAGTCTGCATCTCGGCATACTCTTTTCTGTGCCTCTCCGCCCTACCCTCTCGCTTGGTATCAGGACGACGCTGCTTTCGTCAGGGGTTATGACGAGGCCGCCTCCTCTCTCCTTCAGGAAATACATCACGTAGCCATCCGGAGATGGCATCAGCAACTGCATCACCCTCGAGAGCTGACTGTGCTATTTCGCGCAGTCGCCCAGGCTGAAAGCTTTCGAAACGCGCCGTTTGCTCAATGAGCCCACGGATCGCGTCTCTCAGCCGCTCCAGATCTTGTGGAGGGTCAGGACTGGGAGGATGAACGCACATATTGGGTGAACCGATGGTCGAGGGAGCCGTTCTCCGTGCTCCCGTGCCGTCCTCGACATCACCCGGAGAACCCGGGCTAGCCTGCTGGCAGAAACTATGGACCAGATCGCGGTAGGCGGCCTGACGCCGCTTTCCTTTGATGGCCTCAATAGTTCTGTGGGGGAACTGGTCATGTAGATGTTGGTTCATGAACCTAATCCCCCCGGCTAAGGTTGCGGTTGCATCAGCCCGAGCCATCAGTCGCTCCTCCTCGTCACACTAACGGGCTTTCACCCGTTCGACGTTGACAGCGTCGTTGGCCTCGACAGGGTGTGCTGTGGATATATGCACACCTCGTCCTATGCTCGTCGAGAATCCCCTACCGCAGTGTTCGCAGATGAACTCACCGGGCACAGCGGAACCTACACCGCTATTGTGTGCCCGAGACTGGGGACCTGCTTGGGCAGAGGCACTGCTACTACCGTGGGCGGGTGCTTCACTTTCTCTTAAATGCACTTGTAGTGGCCGGGCCATCCGAGAGCCCGGCCGTGGAGCTCTTTTATTCATTCTTTCCATTGTTTGCTACAAGTGGGGGGATCTATCAGATTGGCAACCGATAGTCCCCCATATAGCCTATCCCGTTTTTGGTCACACATCTTCCGTGGGATTAGGCACTTAAGCCGAGGCCCTTTGTGACGCTCTCGCAGAGGCAGTTCTTGGTTTCCCTCATGGTGGTCAGAGGTACTTACCGGGGGAACCTCGAGAAGGTGACTGCTTACTAACTATGACCGGGGGTTTTCTCGGATACTAGTACCGGCAAGCCGGCCCAACACTTCATTGATTGCCCCGTACTATGCCTAGGGGGACTTAGTCTCGGATACTAGTACCGATAAATCGGACCGACACCTCAAACGACTAGTTCCCTCACGCCCGGAGACCTAAGCCACCAAGTCACCGCCACAGCCGCTCAATACAGCATGGTGTTATAGTACGCCGCGGCTAAGTGCCAGCGGCGTATTGCTTTTTAAATTCGAGCAGGACATTAGCTCGTTTCTAGCGGCGTATTGCTTTGTCTAGATGTTAGTAGCCTCATTATTATGCCGCGGCTAAGTGCCAGCGGCGTATTGCTTTTTAAAATCGAGCAGACGTTAACTCATTACCAGCTTTGACTAGATGTTGTTAGTTACAAGCCTAGCAAGAGGTGAAACTTTTGCAGCTGGGAGGCAGTTACTGGCAATAACGCGGTGTTTTTAGCTGACCACGGCTAAGTGCCAGCGGCGTATTGCTTTCAAAAATTGAGCAAGTCATAGCGGCAACATGGCAGCTTGAGGCCATAGTACAAATATATAACACCACTAATAAGATGGCGAGACCTTTAAAAACCGATTAAGAGAGTCATAGTTACTCCCGCCGTTTACCCGCGCTTTCTTGAATTTCTTCACGTTGACATTCAGAGCACTGGGCAGAAATCACATTGCGTCAACACCCGCGGGGGCCATCGCAATGCTTTGTTTTAATTAGACAGTCGGATTCCCCTAGTCCGTGCCAGTTCTGAGCTGAGCGTTGAATGGCGGCCGAAGAGAATGACCACGACGGAAGATCCGCCACGGAAGCCTCGCAGCAAGGAAGATCCGCGGGAGGCCAAGGCACGGGACCGAGCTCGGATCGCGGTTTCGCAATAATGCGTCCGTTCACCTCGCACAGGCCCGGCACGTCGGCCAAACCCACTTCCCGACCAAGCCCGACACGCCCCGCTCCTCAGAGCCAATCCTCATTTCGAAGTTATGGATCCAATTTGCCGTGTTGTGTCCCCCTCCCCCACCGACGCAGAAGGGCGCCAACACGTGGGCCACGGTGGCCGGGAGGAGGAACAAGAAAGCGGAGGCGGCGACCCAGGCCCAGGGACGCCCGGCCCCGTCTCCGGCCCCTCCCGCGGCTGCCAAGAAGCTGCCGGCGAGGCCGCAGAAGGAGCATTATTATTATTATTATTCTCATCCTTTCATGCAGCATTGCGAGCATCAGCTCATCGCTGCCTTATGCTCAATATATTATTGTTGTTAATTCAAAACATAGCATGAATATTTCAGACCATATTTTTCTTTTATACCGAATTTTTGTTGTTCGTAAAATTATTCATGTTATTCTAGGTCACTTCGCCGTTGCGACCAGCGCAACGTTACCGTCCCGGCCACGAGGAGGCGGACCTTCTACTTTCTGTTTCCATTTTTAATCAAACTATTTTACTACTATTTATCTAAACTTATTTCACTTTTCTTCACTATATACATCTCTTCTGCACTACTCCAAAATCTTCCTAACCTTATATACTTTTGCGACGAATGCTACTAAATTTCTATATTCTATCTCTGTGTCTATTAATTGGTTTAAATCCATAGTTTCGCTTAACAGTTTCTCATATCTAAATTCCTGGTATTTTACGCATCTAAATAATATGTGCTCCACCGTCTCCTCCCCCACTTTGCATGACGGACAGGTCGCCGACTCTTCAAGTCCTCTCCTAGCCAATGATGAATTTATTGAGCCGTAGCCGGTGATTATACCTACAACCCTAGCTGAGGGTCTGAACCAAGGTCTTTCTTCGCAGAATTTAACACTACGAATAAATCTGTATGTATCTCTCCCATGGTCGTTTTCATCCCAGTTTTTCTGCCAAATGTCGAAAATTTTTCGGTCTATAAGTTTAAGTTTATCCTCCATCCATAACATTGGGGGAGTATCCATAACATTAACTTGGCTCATACAATTCATTCTCAATCCATTCCAGTTTACGCTCATATTTCTTTTCACCCGTCTTCTAAGCGCTGACCATAACTTCCAATTCGATCGGCAACCGCCCCCCAACAACTTGCATCGCGGCAGTCGAGACAATTCTGCACGCTCTCGTAATTACTATTAATATCGACCGTTGCATCGCCCTAATCTGCTTCAAAATTTCCGCAAACATGACTCTATGATACCAGATCACAGATCCATACGTAAAAATTGGCGCGCAGACCGCACTGTACCAAACACTCAGGATTGGATTCCTTTTTTTTTTTTTTTTTTTACGAGGTGGAAATCTTCGAAAGACACCCCCTGCCCTGGGGGAGAGCAGGAGGTAGTGTCGGATTTCTACCGACTAAAACCACCCCGGTTACCTAACCTCGGCGCTTGTAGGGGAGGCCCCGTGACCTACGAAGACAACTTCCGGTGCCTCCCCACGCCCGACCATTGCGGCCCCATCCTCGGGAGGGTCAAAAGGACCCTCCGAAAAACTCCGCTGTAATAGCACCTGGCCGCGCCAGGGGTAACACCCAGCGCGGCCTGCCTTCTCCAGGCCGTGATAAGGACGACTCGGGCCCCCACGCGAGCCGCCCACAGCCCTCCGACGGCCCTGCGGGATTGGGGGATTGTTCCTCCCTGGCAGGACCGCCCGTATACGGGGTATTGGCGAGGTCAACCAGCAGGGGGTGAGGGGGAACACCTCAGCGCCCCCCGGGTCCGTCAAACCATTCGCACCGCTGGAGGGGGGATTTCGCCAGCGGAAAACGGCCAGCGAGCCCGCCCCCTTTATTTTCAACGCCGTTTCCGGCTGTCGGGCAGCCCTGCGGGATACCGGGAGGACATAAACCTCCCACAGCAGGGCCGCCCGTCCACTGAGACAGCGGTGACAGTCGTCCGAGAGGCGTGAGGGGGGACACCTCCAATCGCCCCGCGGACCGTCACCGCTTTTACACCACGGGAGGGTAGGATCTCGCTAGCCTACGCGAACGCAACCGGCGAGCCCTTTCCCTCCACCTTTCGCGTCGTACGGGATCGGTCAATTCCCGATCCCGCTCCGATGCCTCCTTTCTGCGAAGAACATCCTCGCAGAAGGAGGCCACCGCTATCCAGGCTCTCTCGCTGCCCAGCATCGCACTAACGATGCGTGGCAGCGAGAGATCGGCCCCCACCTGAGCCCTCAACGCCCGGCGCTCAGCCGCCCATGCCGGGCACTCCTCCAGTGTGTGCTGCGCTGTGTCCAGCGCAGCCCCACACTCGTGGCACTCCGTCGTCGCCTCCGCCTGTATCCGGCACAGGTACTCACCGAAACAACCATGCCCAGTGAGCACCTGCGTGACTCGGTAGGTGAGCGTCCCCCTACCGCGGTCCAGCCATTCATCCAGGCTGGGCAGAACCGCCCCGACTGCTCGCTGCGCGACTCCTCGATCGAGGAGCTCCCTCCTCCATTTATTTTGCGCAGCCAGCCGGGCCTGGCATCTCACTTCCACTTCCTCCTCAGCGGACACCATCGCGCCCCCCGGCGGAGTTCTCGGAGACGCTCATAGATCGAAGCGTCTCCCTCCGCCAGAAGATCGAAGGACACGGTGCCCGCCAAGGTCAGCGCCGCCTCGTGGGATATCGTGCGGTATCCCCTGACCACCCTGATGGCCATCCTCCTCTGTACGCGGCGCAGCGATGTCTTGCTGCGCCGCGCGACCACCAGGGCCGACGTCCATATCGGGGCGCCGTACAATGCCATGGACCGCACGATACCAAGGTATAGGCGGCGCACCCTCTCATCCGGTCCACCGATGTTTGGGAGGAGGCGACCAAGACCAGTCGCCGCTCTCTCCAAACGGGGAGCCAGTCGGTCGAAGTGGACCGTGAAACGCCAGTGGCTGTCCAGGAGGAGACCGACATAGTTCATCCGATCCCCAACCTGAACGTGCTCACCCCCACATGGCCTCGGTTTTTGGAGGGGAGATCCGCAGCCCCAGTCCCCGGATACCGTCGACGACGGAGGCCAGTCCCGTCTCCGCCAGACGGATGGTCCATTCCCAGTCCCTCCCGACGGCCATCAGCAGCGTGTCGTCCGCGTAACACGTCAGACTGACGCCGTTCGGGAGGGCAGCCCGCAGCACTCGATCGTACCCGATGTCCTACAACATGGGGCCCAGGACCGACCCCTGTGGGACACCACGATCCACCTCCCTCGTGCACAACCGGCCGTCTCTGCCCGGATATTCGATCCACCTGTCCCTGAGGTAGTCCCTTAGGACCTTCCTCACGTAGAGGGGCACTCCGTGTTCGGCGAGTGCCCCCCCTATACGCCCCCAAGGAAGGGAGTTAAAGGCGTTGGCGATGTCCAGACTGACCGCCAACGCCACCCCTCCCTGGGACGTGGCCGAGTCCGAGAGGGACCTGACTCGACTGATAGCGTCGATCGTCGAGCGTCCCCCTCTGAAGCCAAACTGGGACTCGGCCAGGTCGGGACCCACCCGGGACAGGTGCCCCGAGAGGCGGGAAGCTAGCACCCTCTCGAAAAGCTTCCCCACCTCGTCGAGGAGACATATCGGCCGGTACGCCGAGGGAGAATCGGCGGGCTTGCCGATCTTCCTAATCAGGACCATCCGTCCCCTTTTCCAGCGGAACGAGACGCGCCCCAACCTCAGGCAGCCATCGAGGCGCCTGAGACGGGGCCCGAGGACGCGCAGGGCAAGGGCCATGACTCTTCCCGGAATGCCGTCAGGACCCGGGACCGTATTGCGGGAAACCTAACCAAACCTAACGGCCCGGGAGAGCTCCTCCTCCGTGACCCCCATGTCGTCGGACCAGGTGTTCGGGTCCGACTCCCCGAGCTCCGGTGGCTGTTCTCCCCCTTCGTCCGGGGGGAACAGGGTGTCTACCACCCTGTCCAGGAACTCGGGGTCCAAGGTCTCCGTCACGGGGGGCGCCCAAGGGCGAAGTTTTCCCATAACCATCTTGTACGGGCGCCCCCAGGGTTCACTATTCAATAGCTCGAGGAGCTCCGACCATGCCCCCGCCTTTGCCCTCTTGATGGCCAGCTGGAGGGCCACCACCTGCTCCCGGTAGCCCTCGTACAGCTGGTGCTCCCTCGCCAAGTCGCGACGCCGTCTTCGACGGGCTCTCTGGAACAGTCGCCGGGCACTAACGCAAACGTAGCGCATCCGCGCTATCTCCGGCGACCCCCAATACGTTTCCCGTCGATCCGGGGCGCGGGACCAGGGCATGGCAGCATCGCAGACCGCTACCATGCCCCCTTGGAACCGCGCCGCTTCCCCCTCGACGTCCACGACCGGCCCAGCCGGAAGTCCGGGCCAGGCCACCACGAGGGAGGCGGCCATCAGCACGTCCTCGTCCAGACGCTTCAGCGCCCACCTCTTCTTAGAAGCAGGGGAAATAGAAGGGGACCCATAACCCCCACCCCTGCCAACCCTCCCTGGCGGTCCCCGGCCCAGGGTGGCGCGCACCTCCATCAGGATATAGAGGTGGTCACTCAGCGTTTCCACCTCCTGCGCCACCCTCCAGCCCCTTACACGATCCACCACCGAGGAGGAGGCCCACGTCAGGTCGACAATGGACTCCCCCTGGTAGCGGACGCAAGTGCTGACTGACCCCCGATTAAGCAATCGGTGGTCGGAGCCGGCCGCCCAGTCCAGCACCGCCTCGCCCCTGGGGTCCGTCCTGGGGGAACCCCAAGCCTGAGACTTGGAGTTAAAATCCCCCAGGACAATAACCGGACGGGGCCGACATCGCGAGATGCATCTCGCAACCCCGTCCAGGAACTCCTCAAAGGACCTCAGGTTCCACCGAGGCGGTGCATAGATCCCTACCACCGCGACATCCCCCCACTGGACCGGGGCGTAGCCCTCGCCGCTCTCGAGAAGGGAGAACGGCATAGGCATCGAAGCCCCTCCAAGGATGATCGATACCGAGCCGCCCGGGTTTCCCACCCAGTCGGGTGGTCCGGGATTCTGTACGGCTCGGCAGCAATCGCCAACCCCACACCCCACTCAGCCATGGACTGGACAAGCATGTCCTGCGCCCTGGCCGAGTGGTTAAGGTTGGCCTGAAGCAGCAGGGCCATAGCCCCTTCACTGCTCCAGATCCATGGCCCCTTCCTCCACGGGCCTCGTCTCCAGCGTTGCGGGAGGAGCAGATGCTGGCTCCTCTCCTCCCTCCTCAGCCTTCTTCTCCGCCAGACCAGATGCAGCTGCCGTCGCCACCTCCTCCGGTCCGCCCAGGCTCATGGCAGCCAGTTTGGGAGCCAGCTGCGTCTGCTGGGCCCCCTTGGCACCCTGGTTCCTCCTTGCCTTGGGGGGCATACACCCTTTTGTCCCCATCCGGTGGCCTGAGGGTTTCCCAAGGTCGGCGCACAGGGGGCATCGAGGAGCACTCCGGCACTCTGCTGCCATGTGCTCAGGGCTCCCACAATTGTGGCAGCGCCCGCTGCGGTCCACGGTGCTGGTGCACCGGATCAATCACGTGGCCCACCTCCAGGCAGCGGAAGCACTGCAGCGGGCGGTCCGCCAGCGCCTCTACCCGGGCAGTGGTCCAGCCGACGCAAATCCTTCTTGCCGCAACCACCTTTCTGGCAGTCGCCAGCGGGCACTTCACCCAAAGGGTGCCGAGTCCCAGCGGAGATGACCGGATTTCCCCGGTCTTCACCTCCGCTGGCGCACACCCTCCGGCGGCTGCGATGGCCGCGGCCACGTCGGTGGTGGTGGTGGCCGCCACCAGGTCCCTCACCCTTACCTCCGCCATCTTCGTTGGGCGGGCCACGGACACCTCGTCTTCTCCGCCAAGTACCTCCCGCATCCTTGCGGCAAGGGCGTCCGCCTTGGCAGCGCCCTCCGGCCCGGGAATCTCCAGGAGAAGGCCCCCCGTCACCGCTCTTTTGGGACGCAGCTCCGTTATATTGAGCTCCGCCAGATTTATTTTACTGGCGGAGCTCATTGCTTATTATCATTGCTTATACGCCTCCTTCCCTTTGTAGAGGTCCGCCTCTGATCGGACTCACCAGAGGATCGGGGCCTCTTCTTCCTGGGCGCGGCGGTTTGCACACTGGAGTCCGAGCCTCCATCCGTATCGCTAATTTTTAAGAAGTGTGCACTACTCACCGCCGTCGCACTCCTGCTATTCTCGCTGCCCCTCGATGTTCCAGGAGCAGCCTCCCTCCGCAGCTCGCTGTCCCCCGTCGTTCCTGGGGCAGCCTTCTCCTTCCCACAGTCCGTTAGTGACACCACGAGAGTGGCCCTCCCTGCTTTCTCTATTTTTTGTTTTGTGTTTGTTGAATCCATAATAGTTCCCACGCTTAGGTCGGAAGGGGTGGTCCACCGGGGCAGAGCCGCCTTACCCCGGTAAGGCTAAATACAACCAGGAGTCGCCCAATTCCCGGAGGTTGGCCGCTATCGGCTGGTGCACCCACCAACCACGCCCCAGTGCCATCGACTGGGACGCCCCTCTTCGCCGCGCGCCGTAGCTTGGGGTTAGGGATTTTTTTATAGAGGTTGTCATCCTCGCGGTACGGCCGGTTAAGGTAAGACCCCCGTTTGAGCGAAACATGACCACTGGTTTACGGTGTTCCATGAGCCGCTACTTAGTTTTCGCCGCTCAGCCCAAACCCGTGTTGTACCTGCCGGGAATGCATCTCCCGCCGGCATGGTCTTGGGCCTCATTGCAGCTACTCAAGCCCCTACACCACGACAAGGTGGCGGCTCCTAGCAGGGGCAGGATTGGATTCCTCACCCCCCATTCCTCATGCACATGTTTTTTCACTTTCATGATATATTTTAAGATCTTTTCTCTAACCCACTTAACGTGTGGTAGGAATGTTAGCCTCGAGTCAATTAATACGCCCAAATACTTATATTTCGTTAAAAATTTAACAGTTTTGCCATAGATTTTAATTTGAGGTGGTCTATTTATATCCAAATTTCCCTTTACTAACAGCGCCCGCGTCTTTTCTTCTGAAATTCTTAATTTATTGTTTTCACACCAAAGTTGAAACATTTCTGTTGCTCTATTTCCGCTATCCTCTAATTCTAATCGCGATTTTCCTTTTATTATAAAAACTACATCGTCCGCGTATGCTATAACACTAACCTTGTCTTCATCAAAATTGTTTACAAAGTCCACTAGAAACTGATCAAGACACCAATTCCACGGCGGGCTCGCTGGCCGTTTCCGCTGGCGAGATCCCCCCTCCCGTTGTTTGTATGGCTGACGGGCTCGAGGGGCGTTGAGGTGTTCGCCCTCAACCCCCCTGTTGGACGACGGCCGCCAGCTCCCGAATGCGGGCGGCCCAGCCGGGAGGAACTATCCTCCCAATTTCCGCAGGGCCGTCGGACCCGTGGGCGACTCGGGTGGGGGCCCGTGTCGCCCTTATCACGGTCTGGAGATGGTAGGCCGCGCTGGGTGTTAGCCCTAGCGCGGCCAGGTGTTATTATTATAGCGGAGTTTTTCGGAGAGTCCTTCTGACCCTCCTGCGGATGGGGCCGCAATGGCCGGGCGTGGGGAGGCACCCGAAGTGTCTTCATAGGTCACGGGGCCTCCCCTACAAGCGCCGAGGATAGGTAACCGGGGTGGTTTTAGTCGGTAAAAATCCGACACTACCTCCTGCTCTCCCCCAGAGCAGGAGGTGTCTTTCGAAGATTTCCACCTTGAAAAAAAAAAATGGTGTTAGGGCCAGGAGGGGAGCTAGTCAGGATCGTTGGCTCACCACGCCTGCTGCTGGATGGTGTTGAAGCGCCAGCCGGGGAGGAGTGAGGCGCAGCGACCTCAGCATCAGTGGCAGTTTCGCTGCTGAAACTGAGCGCTAACGCCTCAATATCTTGAATGGCTGCCCCGAGGAGGGCCCGGTATCTCTGGCCCCGGCGGACACCCTTGATTGGTTCAACGGTCCTACCGGGGACCAGAGTCGTGAGATGTTGGTTCACGAACCGGACCCCACTCTGCTCAGCCAATGCCCCCTCTCTAGCCATGAGGCTCGCTGTGCGAAGCTCTTCATCGCCCCATCGGGGCTTAGCAGCAGGCAGGTCTATCTCCTCGTTGACATTGACCGGATGTGCTGCCCTAAGGTGGATACCCAGCCCGATCCTTGTAGCAAACACTCGATCACAGTCTGCGCATGGGAATGACGTCGGGGGTGCTGCAGTGGACACATTTTGGGGAACGAGGTGAGGTGTCGTCGTTCTGGACGACAATTGGGCCGTAGGACCAGCGGGCCGGGGCCCCCTCCGGAGATCATATTCTCTTGTTCTTTTTGGGCCTGCGGTTGCCAGGTCCGGCGGGATGGCAACCCGACGGACCGGGACAGGGGAGTTTCCTGCCCCGCCAAGCCAGAGCCCCGTTAGCCACCAGCAAGCTGGTGCCCAGGTCCCACCACGAGGAGGGGGGTTGGCACATGTTGTGGCTCAGCATACACCTCGCCACAACTTTTTTTTCATCATTGGCCGTGGGGGCAGCACTATATACAATGGGGGGGGGTGGAGGCACGGCTAACCCCGGTGGCTTAGGAAGCCGAAGTCATAGCGGCGGCATGGCAGCTTGAGGCCATAGTATATGTATATAAAACAGCACTAATACGATGGTGAAACCTGTACAGACCTTTGTTTGTGCCCATATTGGGCTACCGTACAGCGGCTGTGCCTGCGGACGGCACATTGCCTGCCTAGGGTGTTATGGCGACGGGTAACCCGGAGCAGCGCCGAAGCGCCTGAAGGACTCTTGTGGTAATACCACAGAGTAGCCTTCTGGTGAGCCCCGGACCTAGGAGGTGTCCAGCGGATCTGGACGATCACGCGCCTCTCCAAGAGGGCGTGCAGGTGGTGAAGGAGACCCTAGGTGGAGGACGCGTTGTGTCCTCCATTAGCTTATGGAGGATATCGGGGTTCTCCGCGTAGTATCTCCTCTTCCTCTCGTGTTAGTCGTCCAAAGCTGTAACTCCGCTGACCACCTGCGCATCGATCACGCTTATGTGACCGCTCCTTCTAGCGACCAAGCCCCACTGAGGTGTGGAACCAAGGCTCTACGGCGACAGTCCACCCGGCATCCTGGAGACCAGAGGCTATAACCTTACACACGGCGTCATGTCACTTGACGCGACCGCCGTGTGTTCGGTGGTAGGACTGTATAATGTGGGCGGCTGTCTCGGTGACACTACCGCCGCCCCGGCACTGCAACTCCCTGGTCTCACGACGCATGCCACGCGATGTACGAATTCGCGTGGGTAGACTGTTTACCAGGACGTGGTGGTATTGGACATAGTCCCGTCCAGGTACCCCATAGGAACCCGCATCGACCCACCCGGTGGATAGGTTGGACCCTCCACACTCACGCAGTTCGAAGCCATCCACCGACTGGTATAATTTTTGTGCCCACCACCTCGCCCTCCGCTCTGCGGACGAAAATAAGACGCCGTCCTTTGTGAGAGCGCGCTCCGCCCAACTCACTCAGTCTTTTCTGGAACCAGTCGGACTCGGCGATCGCGCTTACAGCGGGGGAGGAAGAGGTTGCCAGGTTTTTTAGGCGGCTGAGTATCATACCGGGAACGGTGGTGTCGAAGGATGGGATACCCATCCCTCCCATCCTGCATGAGGTGTGGAAGTATCCAATGGTGGTGTAGTGCGGAAGTCGCAGTCATTTGCGGATAGCCCCACCCACTTGCCTGTCAAGTGCCCTGAGTTTCCCCAGGGTTGTACCGGACAGGACAAGTGCGTGGTAGAATCGCGGGATGAGGAACGATCTCAAAATCTTGAGCCGCTGTTGCGGCCTGAAGGGGGCTCTCGTTAACCTGTCCATCTCGGTGTTAAGTACACTGCCGGCTCGCTTAAGTCCTACAGGCCTGAAATCGACCCGCAAGTATCGCCACTCTTCCAACGTGCGCCAGCTGTTCGATTGGATCGCCGTCGGCGAGGGCGTACTGGGGGTCGACCAGCACCTTGTATTTCTTTTGCTTGCCGGCAGGTACGATGGGCAGGCTTACGCTCTTTCGCGCGTTATATGAGAGCTGTTCCTAAACCCGCGACTCGACTCTCTGCAAGACTGCGATCATGCCTGGCTTGGTCAACGAGATCAGGACGATGTCGTCCGCGTATGCAAACGCGTTTACGCGACACGCCCCGATCTCGTAACCGACGTCGCGAGGTACAGGTCTAAGTACCTCATCCACAACGAGACAAAACAGAAGGGAGAACAGGGGATCACCCTGTCTCACCCCTCTGCGTACGGGGAAGGGCTCCGACCGAGCACCCTCGACCTCCAACATCGAGCTACTATTCGCATATAGCCTGGCGACATAGTTGACTAGTCCCTCCGGCAGACCGGTTGGCCCCAAGGCGGCGGCAACGGCGTGGTGGCTCACCGCATCGAAGGCTCTCGCGACGTGTAGGGTGACCAAATGGATCTCTCTGAGACGTCGACGAGAGTCATCGAGCAGCGAGGCCACCACCGAGATATTCTCCGCGCACCCATCATCCACGCATCGTAGCCTCAAATCCCCAAGGTCTGCATCGCGCAAGCGCTTGGTTATGACCACCAGGGAAACCGCCAGATGTGAGCACGATGTTGAGAGGAGGATTTTGACACTCGGTGGAACTGCCATCCACTGTCTCGTTGTGACACCATCAGCCCCTGGTGCCGAGGAAACAGCCAATGTGACGTTCATGACTTGGTCACATGTCACCGGGTGCCATGTTTACTAGAGGGAGGGCCAAGGTGGTAGTCGCCTAGATTCCGGTACACGGGATGATTCTTGAGACACGAATGGACCCCAGTATGCATAAGTCGATAGTGATTTAACGTGCTGTACCTGGCGCGAAGCTCTAACCAACACTAAGCCCTAATCCCCCATGGGCGAGGGATTGAGATACGCTCAATCAGCGCGCACATGGGGAAAACCTCCCCCTGTTATACCTATTAATCCTGGGTTGCAAGCCCCATGGATACCCAAGGTAGGGTCGAGACCTTTCTATATCTCTACCGTACTCTGGAGGACGGTGCCCGAACTGTTTTGGCGCAGCTCCCCGCCGAGGGGTCAGCCCGTCTAGCCCGCGGCATGGGCTATACCACTGCCCCCGCGAGTCCAACCCAATCGGTCTACGACGGAGGGGCAACCACCCCTCCGTGGGCACACAGTCAACCCCCGCGGTACCAGTGTTTGAGACATACTGGCCATACTCTTCGTGACACCTATGTGCCACTACCCAAGAGGTCCATGCCGACCTCGGCCTGGGTGGGCCAGCTCACGATCGTGGAGTCGCCACTCTCCTTAACCTGTGGTTTCCCCCCTTGCGACCTCAAGACACACATCATTCATTCAGTCGCATTCGTACACGCCTTCTCTTAAACAACATTACTGCATACTTACTAAAACACGCATACTTAACCTTACTCTCTAACAGACCACTCACGTCTATCATACCATTCTCTCTCATACACACACCACATTCACTTAGGGCTCGGATAGCATCATATATCACACATTCAGTCAACACATGCTTCCAGTCCTCACACGCCGTGCCACACATGCATATCTCAGTATCACTCAGTCCGCGTGTATACAAAAATCCATTCATACTGCCGTGTCCAGTCAGTAAATATGACACACTCATACTAGGTTCAAACATGTCATTTCGTTCAGGAAATCTCACATTCCTAATATATTCATATGTCACACGACTATTCACCTCGTCATCCTATCTATTCTGCCATTGTTCATACACTCTATCATTAATCATTTTCTCACACCCATCCACACCATACATACTTACATCCTCATTAGTCACAATATCATCCATACCCACACTCATACCATGTTCGACTTTGTACACACACGCACACCGTATACACTCCAAATCCCAAGGCAGAGCCACTATCAAGACCTGAGCTCCGGCTGTATATACCGTACGACACACATTCACACACGCAAGCAACACCATTCGCTGACACTTATTAATCATTTTACATCCATAACCCAATCTAACCACATCACTCCAGATACTCGCACCATACATCCCACACGCAACAATCAGACCCTTATAAATGATTCTCACCGCACGTTTTCTCATGCCCCATTAGTTTCGGATGCTGTTAAGCGGTTTTTTGGACCGCACTCAGGAAAGCGAATTAGAGGGTCGAAAAGACTCGGTAAACGTTTGATTGTACGTTTTATATTAATATGATACAATACACTAATAATTGCTGTGCGTTCGGAATATTGTTGTCGCTCGAATGGTTTTGGAGAACTCTTGGATAATGTCTGCAGCACGTCAGATAGCGGAGAAGTAACTGCTCTAACGTTCGTAACGAATCCTCGTTACAGGGGGGTGCGCGGGTAGCGTGGCAGGTGGGGGCGCGTAACGGTTGTCCCGTTACATCGCCGGTTTGTTCAATCCCGAACACCATTCATTCCTCAACACTCGTCTCATTTGCCCTACCACGTTCACAACTTTCTTATATACATATTCCACATGCATTTTAAAATTCATCCTTTCACTCATCCATACACCCAGATATTTCATTTTACATTCATACTTAATCAATTTCCCATTCATTCTTACACACGTTCTTCTTGTGTCGACCAGCTGTCCTTTTAACAACATCATGGCCGTCTTTTTCTCAGATACACTTACACCCACAGATATTCCCCAGTCATACACTATATTCATCCATTCCGTTCCCTTTCTCTCAAGGTCCACTCTGTTCTGTCCTTCCACAAGCATCAACAGATCATCCGCATACGCAACACATCTACATCCATTCTCCGACAGCCTTCACATGAGCCGATCCATCATCATATTCCATACGAATGGTCCGCAGATGGACCCCTGGGGGCAGCCGCGCTCTACATTCTTCCATATAGCTTCATTCACACTCATCATACACACCTTTCTCTCATAAAAATATGACCGCCATAGGTCAATTTCACTACATTCATTCTGAGCCAACGTCTCGAGCACTTTCACCCATTCCAAATTGTCAAACGCTCCTTTAAAATTTACAAACACAACCAAAACATACGCCATGTTACACACTTTCACATATTCTTTCACGCACGCCCACGCACTCTCGGTCGATCGGGCCCGCCTAAAGCCATGCTGGGCTTCATTCATACCTCCATTCATTGTATTCTCCATTCTTCTAACCATCATTCTTTGTAACACTTTGCCCAGCACTAGCAACAAGCAAATCGGCCTATAGAATCCTGGGTCCGATCGAACCTTATCAGGAGACTTTAACAATGCGATCACTCTCGCAGTCTTCCATTCCACCGGGAAACATCCACTCTCCAGGCACACATTAAACAATCTCAACAACCACTCAGGAATCGCTCTCCAAATCTAGCGCCCAAGCATACTAGCCTTCACACCATAAAGACCAGGTGCTCGTCCCAATTTGATTCTTATAACAGCCTCATTTACCTCATTCCATTCAAACCCTCTTGTACATATCATTCTTCCGCTTACTCTTTCAGCAACCATACTTGCAGCTGGGAAGAATCTCTCCAACAAAACACATACACATTTTCTCCGTGTATTATACACGTACCCATCCACTTTCATCGAACTCAATCTCTCCCTCACATTCTTTCCTCTACATAACCTGTAAACTTTTCCCTATGGATCCAGTGTTGATTCTCTAGCAGACTTTCTCCAGTTATCCTCTTTCGTTCTACACACTTTCTTCTTATGTTCACTCATCCATCTCTTATATTCATTCGCTCTGGATTATAAATCCCCACTTGTTCTATTCCTCGCTCTCTGCCATGCTCTCCTGCTTCTTCTTACTTTCATCTTCAGAATCTGCAGTTCATTCGTCCACCATTCAAGCTTTCCATTCTTTCTTCCTCTGTACTCCTTCATACGTTACTTATTCACACCTTTTTTTTTTTCCCCACCACCATCCCTCAACAGCCCTCACCCCCGTCACCAATTCTGATGCTATGGGCGATCATCGAACTGTCGAGCTCTTAGAAGACCTCGCTCGGATGGGCCAACCCTACATCCAGTCCAGGTACAAATGTAGCCCGGAGCCTGGTTCAGGACCCTGCCAGGTGCAGGCACAGAAGGTGCAGGCACCCAACACACCCACCCAAGAACTCGATTTTATTTCTCAAAAAACAATTCCTCTCGTCCCAAAGTACCACCCCTGTCCTAAGGACAGTTGAGCATCCGCAATTACGGAGTAAGTACTCCTTGCTCATTTAATTAAAATTATTTGTTCACGCCCCTTATGGGTGCCGGACAGACGGACATGACTCCAATCCGCTGCCGACGCCCACCTGATGTGCGGGGTTTCTCCAGTACCGGGACCGCCGCACTGCCATTTGCCATGAATGGCTTGGTTACGGCTGCCATCCCAGTAATCTATCATTTCCCTCGCAGGGAAATATTTATTTTAAACCCCATAAGTTAATCCGATCATTCATGCTAACTCAGCGTAGTGAGCGGAACGCTCACGCTGGTGCAATGTTGCTCATACGCTCACTCAATTATTCTCTTTATCGCACGCTAAATATTTAGCTACTTACTGCGCCCTCCCGAAGAAGGCGCCTCCCTTGCCATTGGGAAGGTATCGCATTCTCTCAATACGCCACATGCTCTCCATACACCACGCATACTAAATTTATTAAGGACTCAGTCGTACTTATAATATTTTACATCTTAACATAGTAGCCCCATACAACACGTTGGGCTACGTTCATGCTCGCACACTTATTCGTTCTTAATAATCTCATTTATTAGAGTTACTATAAATTGTCCGCTTGGCATGTTCACGCACTGCCGGACAAACGCCAATAACGCGCACTAACACTTGAGCACGTCCCGCAGTTATAACTCATCGTTCACCCTGGACATTGCGCAAAATATTATAAAATAAACAAATACTGCCACCCAGCAAGTGGATCGCATGCCTCTAAATCGATAAAAACCGATAAAAACCAATAAAAAACCGATACCGCGAGTAGAGCTCACCACTGCCACGAGTATTGCTGTTACTCATATACCTAGCATCCTTAAACAATATTATAATCACTAGATTATACCTATCCTAAAGCTGTTTCTTTATCCCCCAGTCTATTTTAATGAATTTCTTAATATTGATTATAACTATTTTATTTATGCTTTATTCTATCTTATATTTTGTTTTTTATGCTTTCTATGCTTTTTGTTTCTAATTAACTATAAGCTATCTGTCATTTCGGTTTTTGTTTTTTTTTAACTTTTATTATAACCTATTTAACCTATCCTATGATTTCTATATTCTAATATATTCTATTCTATCCTATTCATTCCAGTATGCCAGTCGTAGCCTATCTGTTTAATTTAATTTAATTTAATTTAATTTAATGAAATTTTTAATTTGGCTGCAGCCCTGAGAAGATGCGGCCCTGCGCACACAAGCGCATGCGCTGCCGCATCAACAAGCCGCTTCGCTTGCATGTGGGGATCGGTTACCCCCTCCCTGCGGATTGTGCAGGAGTGGTGGAGCCGTCCCGTTCTTCACACACCGTCACGACAAGCATCGTAGCACTCGTCATAGACTCGTCACAAGAGTCGGACGTTGAGTATTCGGCAGTCAGCCGAAGCGTACTCAGTAATCAGCCGTCGTGATAAGTGCACAGTCATTAAACAGTCTTTATACGATCAGCGAACAGTCTTGATACGTGTCTCCTTTTGACCACGTTTAATAAACGAACTCTGACTCCACGTCTGGAGGTTATTAATTCCTTCCTCACCGACCGTCCTTAGGAGAGGCCTACTCCACCCGCTGTGTAGGGCAGTGAAACCAAGTCAAGGCCATATCGACGACCCCTACAATTGGTGACCCTCGACGTGATCCTCCGTCGACCAGGTGGGCATCCAGGCTCTTCCCCTGCTGTTGGTTCCTGTGGATGACTGCTGTTTGCCACCCCGCCGCAGTCCCCTCGCCGTTGGTGAGGCCCCGGGTCAAGGAAGGCTCCAAGGACCACAAGACGACGTCTGGGGCGGACCACTTTTCTACCGTCAGCGAGGAAGCGGTAAGCGAGCTGGCAATTTTTGGTAGTTTTTGCGTTGTTGCGTGGTGGTTTCGCGCCGGTCGTACGTTATTTGCGCCTGTTATAGGGC
Organism: Nomada ruficornis; assembly: GCA_951802695.1. Taxonomy (NCBI): domain Eukaryota; kingdom Metazoa; phylum Arthropoda; class Insecta; order Hymenoptera; family Apidae; genus Nomada; species Nomada ruficornis. The sequence continues at coordinate 9,444,583 of OX637850.1, forward strand.
ATTTTGTGTCCCTGGTAGCATATTTTGCGCCGATTGTCGTGCATTTCGCGACGGCTAGTTTGAATTGCGTGTCGCTTATTCTTATTTGCGTGCCGATCACCGCAGAAACGGGCTAACGGTTTGTCTTGCGTGTGACATTGCGAGCCTCTCGTCACGGTCGCCGGGTGTTTACGTTCGCGGGCTGTTGACGCGCGGCGGCATCCTTCGCCGAGACCGTGTTGCCGCGTGTCTTTGTATTTCGCAATATTTTCGGGTAGCGAACCGTGTTTTGAAAGCTGGCAACGGTGGACTCTCCCCTTGCCGCTGTTCTGTATTTGCGACGCGTGTTCGGCGTTTTGTGAGTCCGTGAGTCCGTGCCGTCGGACGCGCACGCGGATGAGTTTTCTCGGGGCTCGCGGCGCTCCCCGAGGCGAGAATCGTCCCCGGGATTGCGAGCCGAGATAAAGCGTCTTGCCGAAACAATAAAATCGTTGTCGAATCGGTTACAAAGAATCGAGCATGCGACGGCGGGGCCTGCGCTTGCGTCAGCGCATAAAACTGCTCGCGCGACGGCGGGGGTGGCGAATTGTGCTTCGCGCACAGGAAATATCCGACGAATGCTACGTCGTGTAAAGAAGGGTGTCCGCGCTACGAATCGTGGAAGGCGGAAAACCCGAGCGACCCTCCATCGCGGAGACGGGAGGAGAGGGTCGGAACTTATCAAGTCGTCTCCATATCCGCGACCGAATATCGGGCAGGAGTTTTTGAAGTGTAAACTTCTTTAGGCGCGCCACGCACAGAATTTTGCTGGGGAGTGAATGAGTCTCATGCGCGACGCTCGGGAGCCGAAGCGCGACACGGTCAACGCGACACGGTCAACGCGACACTCTCAGCGCGACACGGTCAACGCGACAAGGTCAACGCGACACTCTCAGCGCGACACGGTCAACGCGACACGCTCAGCGCGACACGGCCAATGCGACACGGTCAACGCGACACTCTCAGCGCGACACAGAAAGTCAGCCTTTAATGACTAAATACTATCGGTATCGTCAGTTATAGAACAAATGCTTATCATCAAATTACCAAACATTTTTAAATTCGCGGCATTACGAATGTTAACCCACATTTTCGATGTACTATCGATAGTAAACATATATTATCGATAGTTTTCGATATTGGATAGTAGCAACCATCGATAATATCGATAGTGCCATCGATATTTCTCAACCACTAGTCCCCACTAGACCCCAGAGAAAGTAAGAGGAAGGTGCATTCTTATATAAACGAATAATTTTTGAGAAGGCGTGTTGGTTTTATGCATTGTATAAAACCCAGTTAAACAAATAATTATCTCTTATAGTTCTGAATATATATGGGGGTATAGAATTCTATTGCTTATACAAAAGTGATTATATTAAGAGGGACCGATAGGGTCCGAATGCTCCACGCTTCTCTTCTATATTCATTCGTTAGAGTTTCTCCTCTGAATAAGGACGTGCCTTCTTTTACTGTATAAAATGAATTACTTTTAGTAAACTGAACTGTGCATTATATATTATCACACATCATCATAATCTAGTTTTCCAACAGATTCGTCCAAGTAATAAGACCCATAATAATAATATTCATGTTATTCATTGTATAGGATTAGAGTTTTGTAAGGCGGGTTCACTGCTGGGGGCAGCTTCCGAAGGTGGTAGTGATGGTAGGGTGAATAAAATATTAAGGCCTTGTATGCTTCCACTGTCTGTATTTTTGTTGCGCGTGGAATTCTAGCACTGCGTAAAGACACTAATGTAGTACTCGTGGGGTACTAGCTCTACGGAGATATTCCAAGTTGATACCGTTTGGAGCACTAGCACTACTTTTCTATAACGCTTTTAACTGGTGTACGGCTCCCAAGCGAGTGAGCGAGTTTTCGGTCGCAACCGATCGCGATCGCGCACGAGCGACCCCCGACGGAGATTAAGCCGAATCCTCAACATTCATGTATATATTAATTAGAATAGATTAAAATCGCCATCGAAGTTTACACTTCGGTCGTGCGGTCTTAAGCGCACACTAGTTTTTAATAGATACGGGTGCCGATATCTCTCTTTTGTCCGCGGATGCAAAAATTCGTGGCGATCCGAGTACGTTTCGCTTATTCGCGGCGAACGACACGCGTATCAATACGTACGGTGAATCGTTTCGCACTCTCGATCTCGGTTAGAATCGCCCGATTAAATGGAATTTTACCATCGCGGATGTCCCGTATCCCATTCTTGGAGCGGACGTCTTGCGACACTACGGTTTAATAATCGACATGAAAAAGAGGCGGGTAATCGACCCGACCTCGGGCAACGCGGCGTGCGCCGCGATCAGGAAGGTATCGCATGTAGCGGCCGGTACGATCGACCCGACGTCGACGTACAACGAATTGCTTTCAAGTTTTCCGGAGATCACGGGTTCGTCTTGTATAAACACTCCGAGGAAGAGTGGTGTATTCCACCGCATCGAAACTTCGGGTTCGTCGGTGTCGAGTCGAGCGCGTCGGTTGAATCCCGAGAAATTGAAAGCAGCGAAGGCCGAGTTCAAAAACTTACAAGGGAACATATTCAGATGTTAATCTCCGATTTTGATGAAACTTATGTGAGATATAGTTCTTTGAAAAATATTTGACACGTGTTTTTTTTTATCGGCAACCATCCACTTTGAAGGGGTGAAAACAGCCCTCAAAGTTGGGGGTCAAAATCATATTTTTTGAGATATCTCGGAAACCAGAGGTCGAAAAAAATTTTAAATTGTGTGTTTTTCAATGGAAAATGTAGTCGCGCAAGAAAATTTTAACAAAAGTTTTTTGTTTAATCAATATCTCAAAAAATATGGTTTTGACCCCCAACTTTGAGGGCTGTTTTCACCCCTTCAAAGTGGATGGTTGCCGATAAAAAAAAATACGTGCCAAATATTTTTCAAAGAACTATATCTCACATAAGTTTCATCAAAATCGGAGATTAACATCTGAATATGTTCCCTTGTTAGTCGAAGCCGGCATTTGCCGCAGGTCTTCGAGCCCATGGGCTAGCCCGATACACCTGACGCCTAAAAAAGACGGGTCGTGGAGAGTATGCGGTGATTATCGCGGGCTAAATGCGGTAACCACTCCGGATAAATATCCGACTCCGCATCTTCACGACTGTTCGGCGAATCTCTCTGGCAAAAGTGTGTTCTCGTCGTTAGACTTACATAGGGCATACAACCAAATTCCAATGTTCCCCGAGGACGTTGCGAAAACGGCCGTAATTACGCCGTTCGGTCTATTCGAATACGTGTATATGACGTACGGTTTGCGTAACGCGTCGCAGACGTTCCAGCGATATGTCGATCGGGCGCTGGGCGATCTCGATTTCGTGTTCGCGTACATAGATGACATCCTGGTTGCTTCTTCGTCGCCAGAAGAGCACGTAGCTCATTTGCGTACGGTTTTTGAGCGTCTCAGGTCATTCCATCTACGCTTAAACGTCGGTAAATGCGTGTTCGGAGTTCCAGAAATCGAGTTCCTCGGGTACCTCGTAACATCAAAGGGAATTCGCCCGACTGCCCAAAAGATTGAGGCGGTCCGGAATTATCCGAAACCCAAGGACATCGCGTCGTTGCGAAGGTTCCTTGGGATGATCAATTTCTACAGATTGTGCATTCCTCGCGCCGCGTCAGAGCACGCTCCGCTCAACGCGTTCCTAAAGGACGCGCGTAAAAACGATAAACGAAAAATCGAATGGACGGCCGAAGCCGAAACCGCGTTCGTGAAGGCTAAAACTAGCCTCGCGAATGCAACGCTTCTGGTGCATCCACGTGCCGGAGCAGAGACTCGGATGGTGACTGACGCGTCAGATTTCGCGATAGGTGCAGTTTTAGAACAACAATCGATTTCTGGCGATTGGGCGCCGTTGGCATTCTTCTCAAAAAAATTGTCGCCAGCGCAGGTGAGGTATAGTGCGTATGATCGCGAACTCACTGCGGTTTTCGAAGCTATAAAGCATTTCCGATACTACATCGAAGGCCGGGATTTTAAAGTGGTAACTGACCACAAACCGTTGACGTATGCGTTCTTGCAACGGTCCGAAAAGGCGTCGCCGCAACAGGTGCGACAGCTTGCATTTATCGCGCAATTTACGACACGGTTAGAATATATCCCGGGTTCCGATAACATCGTTGCAGATTCGTTATCGCGTATAGAATCGTTAAGATTTCCCATGGAGGTGAATTTAAAAGAACTCGCGGAGCAGCAAGAGGCTGATGCCCAATTAAAACAACTCCGTGAGAATCCGAACCCTCCACTAAAATTAGTAAAAATTCAGTGGGGTCCGGCCCACACGTCGGTCTATTGCGAAATGTCGGGAGAATCCATTCGACCGTACATACCCGTGTAGTTGCGCTCGGCGGTTTTTAGGATGTTCCATAAACCTGCGCACCCGGGTGCAAAGATCACAGACCGAACGATCCGACAGCGGTACGTGTGGCCGGACATGCACCGCGACATTGCTCGTTGGTGCAAAGCTTGCGTAGATTGCCAGCAAGCAAAGGTGTCGCGCCACGTCCGGCGAACACCAGAGCATTTCGTTGCACCCGATGGTCGATTTGACCAGGTGCACATGGACATCATTGGACCACTACCGCCGAGCGACGGGTTCACTTACTGTTTGACCATAATAGATCGCTTCTCGCGATGGGTGGAAGCTGTTCTCCTCGCGGAGACGTCGGCCCGAGCCGTCGCAAGAACATTTTTTAACGTCTGGATTTCGCTGTACGGTTCTCCCAAAATCTTGACTACGGATCAAGGATCTCAATTCAAATTACGCCTGTTTGCCGCGCTTCTATCGTTGATAGGTTGTGAGCGTATACGCACTACACCTTAGCACCCCGCTTCTAACGGGATGATAGAACGCTGGCATCGTGTTTTGAAAGCCGCATTAATGTGCCACCAAGGCAAAAACTGGACACAGGTCCTGCCGACCGTGTTCCTGGGATTGCGTTCGCACGTCCGTGCAGACACTGGCGCTTCTCCGGCCGAGTTTCTCTTCGGCACAGTTCTGCGTCTTCCGGGAGAATTCTTCTTACCCGAGGACTTGACTCCGGACCCGAACATTTTTATCGAGGATTTCCGGGAATATATGCGTCAGGTTCGCCCAGTGCCCGTGGTACATAATTACAAAAAGCGAGCGTTTGTATTTAAGGACTTAAAAACGTGCACTCATGTATTCATGCGAAACATGAGCAAAAAGTCATTGGAACGGCCGTATACCGGCCCATTCAAAATTGTAAAGCGAGTGTCGGATGCAGTATTCGAGCTGCTTATCAATGGAAGCTCGAGGTGCGTGTCGACGGATCTACTGAAACCGGCATACGTATTAGTAGAATGCGCCGATGAACCGTCATCCACGGGTGTTAGTCCATCGCTGGACGCCCCCGCGCCTGCGATTGCACCGCCGCGTTCAACCTTTAAAACGTACGCGCGAAAACTGCCTCGCCTATGTCCGTCGCGAAAACCACCACTGCAACTTAAATTGCCACCTCACATACAGTTGTACAAAGTCATGTAACCATAAAAGTGTATTTACGACCTAGTATATAGTATATAGTTATGTATATATATATAGTTGTAAGAATTAGAGGCTATAATCGTGCCAATATCCGATGCACTCGGGGGGGGGGAGTGTCTGGGGATCGGTTACCCCCTCCCTGCGGATTGTGCAGGAGTGGTGGAGCCGTCCCGATCTTCACACACCGCCACGACAAGCATCGTAGCACTCGTCATAGACTCGTCACAAGAGTCGGACGTTGAGTATTCGGCAGTCAGCCGAAGCGTACTCAGTAATCAGCCGTTGTGATAAGTGCACAGTCACTAAACAGTCTTTATACGATCATCAAACAGTCTTTATACGTGTCTCCTTTTGACCACGTTTAATAAACGAACTCTGACTCCACTCCTGAAGGTTGTTAATTCCTTCCTCACCGACCGTCCTGAGAAGAGGCCTACTCCACCCGCTGTGTAGGGCAGCGAAACCAAGTCGAGGCCATATCACTGACGAGATATAGGAATAGACAAGACATCCAATGTATTTTTTCGGCCACGATTTTTGGGACCCGGGGTCCCATTACCATTTCCGTGTCACTCGCAACGTTACCCACAGATTATAGAAAACAATGCGAAAATTAAATAATTTTAAAGGATTCTTTTGTTCTTTGCCGTAATGAAAGGCAACAAAGGATATGAAACATTTAATGTTAATTAAAAATCTTTTAATTAAAGAAACACATGAGAACAAGTTTTCTTATTTCAATTGTACTATAAATAAATGATGTGTCGCATACAATATTGTACCAAGTCAATTATATTATTACCAACTCCAATAATTATACTATTCAAACAACGCGTTTCGGTTATACGCGGTTTTTTTCTTCTGGACAATTTTTTTTTGTTATTTAACAAAACATTTAACAATTTATGTGATATGGGAGGAACTCAAGAAGGCAATTAATTGTAATGTTAGGAATAGGAGAAATTTAAAAAATCGCAGCCAATTAGCTCGACATTTTTACCATATAATTAACAATTAAATCACAAAAGTATAAGTGTTAAAATTGGTAACTGTATGGTAAATAAAATCGATTGCCCAGGTCTCACCACGTGGAGGTTGCTGCGAATGGAGACCCGCGCGGCCGCAGCCGCAGCCGCGCCCCTATCACCATTAATTTACAAAAATTATTATTTACAAATTAAACGCTACTTCCTTCTGATGTATATTTGCAGCGCGGATGATATGCAAACTGGATATAAAAATTCTGTTAAACCTAAATCAACTAAAAAATCAACATTACAATATAAATTAGCTTATACATTGTTTGAGTAAGTAAAATGTATTAAAATAATTAATTGTAACGAAAGCTGAAAATAAAAATTCTGTTAAACCTTTTGAAGTAAAAAATAGAGATTATAATACACATTAGCTTATAGTTAGTTTAAGTAAATAGCATGTATTAAAATTATTCATTATTGCGAAAGCTAAAAATAGAAATTCTGTTAGACCTGACTTAAACTAAAGAATAAGCAATATAATATAAATTACCATGCACATAATATAAATTAGCATGCACGTAATTCAAATACATTGTACCTTTCATTAAGGTAAATTAATTCTTAACTTAAAACATCCTACCTGCCTAAAAAGCTAATTCAATTTGGAAATATCCTATCTAATTGAAAATCTGGAAGGACAGGGGGGGGGGGCAAGGGATATTTCATGATGAATCTTCTTTCGCTAAAATTGTGATCGCGTAAGCTGAAACAGATCGAAGTTCATAAGAATTTAGTGATATTTCTTAGGTATCATATGATTTCCTTCGATTTATTTGATCCATACAACATCACTTTTGAGCCTCTGATTACTTACATATTGCAATGTATGTTATTTAATGTACTTGACGCAATATTCTATTCCTTTGACATCTCCTTTAACTTAACAATTCTGTAACAGACTTTTTTATGAGAATAGTAATTGTGAAAAAATAGTACAGTAGTACAAAGGGAGCATGGTCTTCCAAAATGCAAATATGCTGAATAATAATTGTCAATTACAAATACAAACATTTACTTGGATACTAAGATGAAACAACTCGTTTTAATGTTAATAAAAAGGGGAGAGGCGAAGAAGAATAATAAATTAGAACATTGAACACACAAACTCAATAGCCAGAGGGGCATTCTACTATTAATTATCGTCCACTTATTATAAACCCGATTGAAACCCGTAAGTGGATTATCTCTTTCTTTCGCAACCCTAATTAACTGCATTACTTGCAAAGTCAATCGCGTATGGTGCTTCGTTATCTCTAATATAGTATTTCGGATATATTAAAAAAGATAGGAAAAAATAATTCACTGGACCCATCACTTTTAACTCGCAACACTAATAACGAACGAGTCATGGTAGTCGCATCCAAAACTACGATTGCAGCAATCACCTTATGCAGCTTTAGTAGCTGCCTTTCGTGACTCAGGAACCACGTTGAGCATTTCATTGTGGTCGCAACGCTACTTAAAAATCGCGACCATTTATCATCGCAACACTATATGAAAATCTAAGAAAAATATTCGCGATAGAAAGATATCGCAGCACTGTAAGTGCTAATTAAAACCTGTGTAGGAAAGGAACGCGAAAATTATTGTCGCAACGCTAAAAGCAAGTACGTATCGCAAGTACAATTTAATACAAAAGCAACTCTAATTCAAGCCGCAATCTGTATTAATTCGCAACTCTATTTCAAACCACGATATACTTAATCGCACCTGTCAAAAAAATGCCGCGACCTCGGTCTATCCGTAACTCTAGTTGCAATCGCGATGTGATTTTATTCGCAACTCTAATGCAAACCGTATTCAATCGTACGCGACGCTAATAAAAATCGCGATTTGCCCAATGCGATGACGGTGGGCCAGGCAATACTGCCGGCGAAACAATAAACTACAACTACGGCATACAAAAGCGAGCATAGTGACAAAATAGTAACAAAGAATGACTCTCCATCCGAAGGATGCAGAGCCATTGATAGTTGCCCTCTTGAGCGACAGTTTGTCGGGCCTCTTGGGCTTTTTATTAGCCTCTTCTTTTCTTCGGGCGCAATGCTCGCTGAAACTTAGTCTAGGCTCGAGACTCTATTCGCAAACAAACAAAACTAAATAAAAGGCTAAATCGCGTAGCTAAGCGGAACACACGTGGACGCATCACGACCAAATAAAATCGTAAAATTTGTGATTACAGAAAATCGTAAAGATTGCGATTAAAATTGTAATCGATCATCGCCTACACGTGCAGCCTCGAGCATAATGCGATACGTTCGTTTCGAGACCAAATCGCGATCGCGACCGCGAAAAATTCGAAAAATCGGTAGGCAAAGCCAGAGGCGAACGCATTCTCGTTCGCGCCACAGTTTCGCCGTCGACTTTTCAAATCAGATTTCATTAAACAGGTTGAACACGCGAACGATTGCCTACCCGATCAGAGACTGTGTCAACCTGCCCGGCCCTACCTACTTATATCTATCAGGCACACCAGAAGGTATACTACCTATCCTACCTAGACCTATATTTAAAAAATGGCAAAGCATTCACACAAACACACATCATTCAACGTTTCTCAATCAAACACTCGGGCGCATGAACCTACACTAGAGAGACGTCCCGGGACGCCTCCGACACCCGAGCTTGGCATACAATCATTCACACTCTAAGGGTACGTACCAGTTCCTGAAATCGGCTGACAAAGGCTAGCGACCATTGCGTAAATTTGCGCAAACGTATATGCTTATGCATTACTTTCGTATGAAATATTGATTGCTCAAATATGTATATTGTACATTTTCTTTCTACTATGTACGCTTGGTTTGTATAGTACTCTATTCGTTGCCATATTTTCATAATTCGTTACGGCATTCAATGTGTATTTGCAATTGTAAAACATATTGCTATTTATGAAATCATAGTATTATAATTTGTTATGAAATTCCCGAGCCGACGCAATTCCACGGCCTAACCCACACACACACACGGTATGGAAAATACATCGTGCACGGTGCACTAGCAAATGTCAGCCGCCAAACATTGTTAGAAATTTAAAAACCATATGATCATCGTGCCCATTGCCTCTCACTCACCCAAGTAGCACCTGGGCACGTGAGTGAGTTCCTGGCAATCAACACGGAAGGGATTAAACCTGAAAATCCTGATCTAAAAAGATGATTAGTACACGTAAAATTGCAACAGCTAATAATATATTTTATTTTCAATCTCTTTAAACATGACTCGACTTTGTAATATATGAAATATCAATAAAGACTCAAAAATTACTGATAAATAATTTATTTAGTAAGGGAATGACTGTCATTGAAACTGATTTTACTAGAATAAGTAATGCAATTAAATATTTTTTGGAAAATAGACAAGATATTAAATAAGCCTCAGGTGATTCCTTAATCGAAGTAACGTGTTCAAGATAGTTACTCCGATTTGAAAATCTACCCGTATATAAAGTGCCTTCTTGTACATAATGTGTAATAAATTTCATTCGAAATGGACTCGACTATAGCATATGAAAATTAATATTAAATGCTATCATTGGCTATGCATATTCAATGCTGATTTCAATAAACGTATCGTTATATTTATTTACTTTAATACATGATTGTTATAATCATGTAGCACTTGCAGTAACGAAGTGGGGGGGGCATCCGACTTCGGCACTGCTGAACAGTGATAACAAATTTCAACTGATTATAAATGCAATTACAAATTTAATATGCAATGTCCTCAATATATGTACATTTGTGCAATGTATTTGTTACTGTCATCCTATATTTTTATCGAAATAGAAGAACCTACAGGATCAGTGCTTCTTTGATCAAATATTTATTTGAGTAAGAAATATTTCTATGGTCCTTAATCTTTTTATATTAAAAAACGCGGAGTACAAGAAGGCAGATCTAACCTCGTATGAGAAATAATACACATGAAAATAACGTCACAACTAACGGGTATAAAAATTATTCCCGCAGTCACTATGCTCGCAAAACTACTAAAAAAACAACCAGTCACCCGTGCCGCTTCGGACCAATCGTCCTACGGCATGATTGGGGACCGGAGGAACCAAAACACATGCGACTCACCAACTCGTTGATTGCAAAAGGAGAGCAAGTACTCGTGGAAGACATCAGGAACATCACCGGGGCAGCTCAATTGGACTCAATCGTCAGGAAGTATGCAAACTGTAACTAAACAACAAAGCAAGAAACATTAAAATCTACTGCTAAATCTACAGAATTTATTAACTCTTCATAGAAAACTGAGATTTGTTTTAAAAATACTTACATTTCTCACTTCATCAGTGTCGCATAAAACATCCCCCTCAGTGATGCACTGACTCTGCTTCCGATAGCGAATACAAGACAAAAATAAAAATAAAAGACTATGTACGCGACCGCAAATTACATCGGCGAACAAATTAAGATGCTACTTTCGCGATTGAAATAATTAAAGAGGAGCACCGGTGCTCCGATAATCGAATTAATAACTACTAGGCGAAAAACACTGACTCTACAATCGCGTGTAGGTAAACTGTAAACGAAAATTTAAGCAGAGCCACTTGCTCTGGAAATACTAGAAAACTGCGGAGAAACCACTGACTCTGCTGATCGCATTGCGCGCGGTCACATAATTTTCTGAAATAGAACATGTTCATCCTATCGAGTGTTTGTTATCAAATATAGATATCTATTTGTTTTTGTAAGTATTTTAACTGTTGTTGTTTCATCTTAGTACCAGTCACAAATTATACACACCTCGATACTTACCTCACTGAGATGTCTACCATACGTTTTGTCAGCTCGGCGTCAAGTAGTAGAATGACGACTTTCGCCATCGCCCGGGTGCTGTTCGGCTATGTTCGACATCCGACTAAAACCAAACACCATTTTTGTTTACGATCGCTTGTGTTTCCTAGAAATATTTCAACGCACACGTTACTTGATAAGTGGCTTTTTTTGTTTCGCGATATATTGTTGATATTTTCCACGAAAAACAAGCTTCCCGACCACAAGCAGAAACAAGATATAGCCGCAAATAATGGCTTCTATTATGTTACTACTTATCTACAACGCGACTGTATATCATACAAGTTTTATGCGTGGTACGAATTATAGTTTAATAGAGACATATTACTAAAATTCTACTAATTTCCACAAGAAATTTGAGGAATGCTTACCTGTAGGCGAGAAGTTGATTTAACAATATGGCGCCGCGTCACTCTGCTCCTGCGCATTCCCGTTTGAAAGTGTCGCGTTCGCGCCATTTCTGAATCAAAGCTAGCGAAAGAGACGCCATGGAACAGAATCTAACTGAAATCAGAGATAAATGTATTAAGAATCACCAATATCATGGTAATATTGCTAAAAACTGCAGAATATATTGCAAGATAATGGAATTCAGAAGTGAAATACGTATACGCATACGCATACGTCAAAGATAATACGTATATGCATACTGGAGTCGATTAGAAAATGCACGCCGCGCGGTGTGATTCCGTTCACTGCACAATATTTACTCAATTTCTTGCAAAATATTCATTAATATTAACAAAGAAAGCACAGAAAACTTGAAAGACAGGGAAACGAAAACAATGTATATCATTTCCTGTCTTAAAGAATATATTAGACTATGTGACATACCGTAATTCGACGGGCACTCTGAACACGTCTAATCACTACGACTACGAGATATCCCTTGGTCGAAAGAAGGAGAGCTTTGAAATAGATTGCGCTGATTGGCTGGTAGCTGATTGGGCGATGGGGGCGATGTTCTTTCCTTACGGCCGGTGTTTTTGAATATCATATCGAACTGAATATTTTTTATTGCAAGTGTTACAGTATGGATATTAGTCGAATAGTAGGATGCAAATATATTTATTAGTAATAACAAACGCATCTGTGTAATCAAATGTTTGTAATGTTTGTTGCACTATAGAATAAGTACTAACTATTTCCGTCCAACTAATATTTGTTTTTCTTTAACTTTATTTAAATTACAATTCCTACCGTTGTGAGCGTTCAGATAGTTTTCTAGCATCTTTTCACACAGACGAGATATAGGAATTCATATATCTCGTCTGTGACCGTAGCTCAATTTTCCTACCGAAACGTTGACCGAGAAATAGCTATCCTGATTTCCCCCAAAGCATTCACATATGTATATTCACACAATCGTATGAGTCCTGCCCCAACTACTTCAGCAAATAATAGTTCTTCAAGTGATCACTGTTCATGAGCAGGGGACGCTCAAATCAGTGTCGGATTTCTGAGTCGGTATGGCCGTCACGTTGGGCCACGAAAGTCCATAAGATGTCCTGTCTATTCCTATATCTCGTCTGTGGCCATATCGACTTGATTACGCTGCCCTACGCAGCGGGTGGAGTAGGCCTCTTCCCAGGATGGTCGGTGAGGAAGGAAATCAACAGCTCTCGGGATGTGATCAGTACCCGTTTATTAAAACGTGGTCACGGACACGTATACAAAGACCGTATATTGACTATATGTCGACTGTGCGACGACTATGTAACGACTTCACCGCGTGCACTTAGCACGACGGTTGAATGCTGAATTCTTTTCGGCTGACTGCCAGATCGGAAGCCTGAATACCGAATACTGAGTACTGAATACTGAGTACTGAATACTGAGTACTGAATACTGAATACTGAATACTGAATCGCGCTCTGGTAACGACGACGATGTCATCGCGGTGTGCGGGGAACGGAACGGTTCCACCACTCCTGCACAATCCGCTGGGAGGGGGTAACCGATCCCCACATGCATCCGCGAGCTGCTGCCACCTATCAGGCAAACCAGTCGGCTTGATTCTGTCAATTTTACTGCACCGTGCAAATTGCATTGGGTGCTATGCTAACAAATATTCATCTATTTAATTATATATCTAATAAGTGCACTACCTGTGTCTTCGTCAGTCTCGTTCGTTTGTTATTACAGTTGCGTCTGCAGTGCCACTTTGTATGGAAGCGAATACAAACGTCAATTACTGTCACTCGTCAAGGGTAACCTATAACCCTAATGCGCTGTGTTAAATCCTATTATATTCTAAACTATTCTACTTGATAACACACCTCCCTGATATTTACCATATCAAGTAGCGGAAATCCTTATGCATTTACTTTGTATTAATTTTTACTCTACTTCATTTATTACTATAAAAATGATTGGTAACGTTAACTATTTAAGTAATATACTCCTGTTATAATATATTCTATTCTATCCCATTTGTTCCAGTACTTCCCATTAGTAGTTCCCATTTGCTCTAATGCTCCTAAATCAGGAGGCGTTACTTATTATACTGCTGCGCTAAACTACTGCGGTTACTGTTACTCTACGCTGCTACGCTACGTTACCAAGGTATGAATATAGACAGATCTACTGGCTGCCACCATTCACACCAATGCTAGTTCTTACTATCTTTTCACAGTTTATCTCACTGTTACCCTCCTGCAGTGCGGCGCAGCCTGTGCATGTCAACGCAACACCAGTTCACGCCAACATACTGCTGCGCATGCTGCCACTGCGCCTTAGACGCAAATCACCTACGCCTTCCTCAAGGATATTCCTATGCGCTGCACTATTTCTTTATATGGACTTGAAAACTAACACTTTTGTTAACTATTATTATTCATTGAATACTTACTAACTATTAAAGCTACTTGTTTGAACTATTCTAATTGTTGCAGCTCACTGGCTATTTGCCCTGCGAATGCTGAATAAAGAGGCACTGCTCTTTTTGCTGCTACGCTAAACTGCTACGCTGCTCCACAGCTTCGCACAAGAAATTACTATACGCTTCTCTATTTTTAATAAGAAATTAGATACTATTACTATTATAAGTATAACTATTAAGCTTACTTGCTCATTAAGGTACATATTATCAACTAAACCTGACAATATTTGCATTTCTATTTTTCTATTGTTTTTTCCCCCTTAATATTGTGATATTAAATTCTATTTGATTCCTATTATACGCTATCTATTTTATTATAGTCTTCCAATAGTTTATATGTCACAGTCCATTATGTTGTTTCCTTATGTTTCGGATAGCTCTGTGGGAATAGGTGTTCGATGGACAAAACGGTAATTCTCCTCAAGTTGTCGTTCTCAATTCTTTATTACGCTTTCGCTTGTACACTAGTGCTTTTGGTGTCTTCGCCGCCGCCTTATAAACCTCCCCCACCAGGTGCCTTATTCGCCTTTTCTCGAGGGCTGCTTCGAAAATTAGCCGTTAGTCCCCCGCTTGTTTGTTCGCCCACCTGGTGAGGTCGTTGCCCTGGTGACGTCGTCGTTCTACGATAGATAAAGACATCATCACCAGGGCGTTGACCGTGTTTACGATTTGCGTCAACTTCGGGCGTTGCGCTGCGGCCGAGTTTGGCAAAAACCGCCTATGCTTTTGTCGGAGCTCGCCTACACAAAAACTAGCGCCTTTTTGTGTGCCTTCGGCGTGTCGGCTTGTCGATGATCTCTCTTTAATTTAAAGGTAGCATGCCGCTACATCACCCCCTTACCAGTGCAAACGTCATCTCAGCGGTTACTATCTAAGCTTACACTAACCTACGTCTAACTTATACCTAATTTTATTTACATGTGTTATGACTACTCCGCTATTTGTTCTATGGTGAGGCTTGCATTGTTACTGCACTTGTAAACGGACGGGGAGTCTCACGCGCCTGCCAAACCTAGTGCACATCGGCTGCTGCTTGTGCTCGCGGTCTTTCTCTCCCGTGTTTCGCTCGTCTTCAGGTTGCGTTGGCGGTACGGTGTTGACGGGTTCTTCGCCGTCTTTCATTAGATACGCTGGCTTCAATCTGTCTATTGACACCGTGACATTTCTTTCTTTGATACGAATTATGTACGTTTTTTGAGAACGGGAAACCACTGGGAATGGTCCTTCGTACGGGTTTTGCAACGGCCCTTTTACACTATCTACTCGCACGAAAACATGAGACGCGGTGTTTAGATCTTTAAATACGAACGTTTTCTTTTCGCCGTGCCGCGCACCCGCGCAAGGTCGGAGTTCGCTAAAGTGGGCGCGAAGTTGCTTCACCATATCCAGGGGTTCTCCGTTATTTCCGCTACTTCTTTCGAAAAACTCCGCTGGTAACCGTAGATTTCCGCCGTAAACTAATTCCGCGGTTGACGCCTTTATATCTTCGCGGTACGCCGCTCGCATTCCTAAAAGTACTACGGGTAATGCGTCGATCCATCGCTCGTCACTATGGCACTTAATTGCCGCCTTAAGTTGCCTGTGGCAGCGTTCGACTAATCCATTCGCCGCAGAATGGTATGCTGTGGTCCTAAAATGGGTTGTCCCTAACAATGCGTTGAGTCGTTTGAATACTGCCGACTCGAACTGTCTACCCTGATCCGTAGTAAGGCGCAAAGGGACGCCGAAGCGTGCAACCCATCCTGTTACAAACGCTCTCGCTACTGTCTCTGCCTCCATATTTTCCAATGGGAAGACTTCCGGCCATCGCGTAAAACGATCTACGCACGTTAGACAGTATTTGCAGTCCCGCGCTACCGGTAAGGGGCCTACTAGGACGACGTGCACGTGTTCGAACCTCGTAGAGGGCAATGCGAAGCTACCAACCGGACTCGACACGTGTTTGTTAATCTTGGCTCGCTGACACTCGAGGCAACTGCGAGACCATTCCCGACAGTCTCTTTCTATCCCTGGCCATACAAAACGTTGTTTCACTAACTTTGTGGTGACTTTAATTCCGGGATGTGAAAGCCCGTGTACTGACCCAAACGCTTGTCGTCGAAAGGGCAACGTAACGAAGGGTCTAGCAGTGCCCGTCGAGACGTCACATATAACATCGGCGTTATTCAAGAACGTTACACGTTTCAATTCTAAAGAGGTACTCGCCGTTCTCAAAAGTTCTTTTAACTCTGCATCAGAGTCTTGCGACCTTGCGAGCTGGTCGTAACGGATGGCTGCGGTCACGGACTCTATTCTTGACAAGGCGTCTGCTACCTCGTTTTCCTTGCCGCTAACGTGTCTTATATCGGTCGTGAACTGGCCGATAAAATCTAAATATCTAAACTGTCTAGGCGTACACTTGTCTACTTTTTGCTTAAAAGCGTATACTATCGGTTTGTGATCTGTATACACGGCGAATTTCCGCCCTTCGACAGCGTGGCGAAATTGCTTGACCGCCGAATAAATCGCGAGGAGTTCCCGATCGTATGCGCTATATTTGCGCTGCGCTGGTGCTAAGGACTTCGTGTGGAAGGCTAACGGCTGCCACGAGTTTCCTGGGCGTTGCTGCAGCGTCGCGCCTAACGCAAAATCCGAAGCATCTACCATGATCGCTAGTTCTGCCTGTTCGGATGGATGTGCTAACAACGCTGCACCGACTAACGCGTTCTTTAACCGTTGCAACGCGGTATCTGTCTCCCTCGACCATTCTATCGGTGCGTCACGCTTTACTTTCGTTCCTCGCAATAATTCGTTCAGCGGTGCTTGCATTTTCGCGGCGCCGGGTATAAATCTCCGGTAGAAATTTATCATACCCAGAAACCTACGGAGTTGTCTTACGGTACTTGGTTTCGGGTACTTGACTATTGCTTCCACCTTATCCGGAAGCGGTCTCGTGCCTTTTTCGTTTACCACGTACCCCAGAAACCGGACTTCCGATGCACCGAATACGCACTTACTCGGGTTTAGCACAATACCGTATTCGTTCAGGCGTGAGAAGAGCTGCTCTAAATGTTGTCTGTGCTCCGCCTCGGTATTTGAGGCGACCAGGATGTCGTCGATATACGCATAGCAAAAATCAAGACCTCTGAGGACACAGTCGATAAATCTTTGGAACGTTTGAGCAGCGTTTCTCAGCCCGAATGGCATCACCGTATATTCGAATAAGCCGAAGGGTGTCGTCACCGCTGTTTTAGGGATATCAGCGGGATTTACGGGGATTTGGTTGTAGGCCCTGAGTAAATCTACCGTCGAGAACACTGTTTTTCCCGCCAACCTACGCGAAAAATCTTCCACGTGTGGAACAGGGTAACGGTCTGGTATCGTACGAGCATTTAAGGCGCGATAATCTCCGCAGGGCCTCCACCCGTTTTCCTTCTTCGGAACCAGATGCAGGGCTGAAGCCCATTGGCTCTTTGAAGGTCGTATGTGGCCTACGTTCAGAAGTGCTTCGAACTCCATTTTCGCGACTTTATACATTTCCGGGGATAACCTACGCGTCTTGCTAAATGTTGGTGGTCCGGGAGTCGTATTTAAGTAATGTACGACGTCGTGCTTTACCTTTGTCAGGAACCCGGTCGGCCTCGTAATGCTCGGAAACTCTGCTAATATCTGATGGTAAGGTGAGTTCCCGCTAATGGTCTTCACGGACCCGGTGATCCCTGTGGCCTTCCTTCCTGGCGTAGACAACGACGTCGTCTGGTCTATTAGGCGTCGGTTCTTTAGGTCCACTAGTAGCCCGTAGAAGCTGAGGAAATCCGCCCCGATGATCGGCTTGGCCACGTCGGCGATCACGAACTTCCAGCTGAACGCACGGTGAAGACCCAGGTGCAGATACAGGACCCTGACGCCGTATGTGCTGATTGTGGACCCGTTTGCAGCGTACATCTCATACGCTGTCTTTTCTAACCGGCCCTTTATTCGTGCCCTGGGGTAAACGCACAGGTCCGATCCGGTGTCGATTAGGAATTCTTCCCTCGATTCCTTATCGGCGACGAAGAGGCGGCTGGTTTTTACATCGTCACTGATAGCCGCGCTCAGTGCCGTTGCTCCTCGTTTCCCGAATCAAAGGTACACGGCGACCTACACTTCGTCGATCTCTTCCCGAATACCCGGTGGTACCAGCAGTATCCATCCTTCGCTGGCGATACCTCGCGTCTACCGTACCGCGGATTCGGTCGTCTGCTAGTTCGGCCACCCGAACGGTTCTCTGAATGCGATCGCGAAAGGGCCGATATCTGTAGCTCTAAACTTTCTAGCCGTTGGAGCAACGTGTCCGTTTTGCTGTCGTGCGATACGCTGGCCGTCTGTGTCTGTACGGTACCTTCCCGTATCTAATCTGCGATTTCTGCCACTTTGTCCAACGACAGCTCCGCATGTGCTGTTACTATCGCCCTGGTCATGGCTGGCAACCGGCTGGCCCACAACGTTCGTAGGAATTCGTCGGATACGGTGGATCCCGCCAAATTCCGCATCTGCCGCAGGAACTGGGACGGAGTCCGGTCGCCGATTTCTTCTTGCTCCAACAATTGTTGGAGCCGTTGTCTTTGGGGTGCTGACAGTCGACGCACCAACTCCGTCTTTAACTTATCATATTTCCCGGTTTCCGGAGGATTGAGGACGATGTCTTGTACCTCCAACGCGTACTTAGGCTCTAACTGCGAAACTATGTAGTAAAATTTGGTCGTGTCGGCAGTAACGCCACTAAGCGCGAATTGTGCCTCTAGCTGGCTAAACCACAACCTTGGCTGTTCCGGCCAAAAGGGCGGCACGCGGATACCGACGCGATTCACTTCCATTATCGGTAGTCCCGTATTCGCGGACGCGTTATTCGCTGCCGCGGAAGGTGCGTCTTTTTCGGACATCTTGTCGTTCACTTTTCGCTACACTGATCACGTCGGGGTCACCAATGTGGGAATAGGTGTTCGATGGACAAAACGGTAATTCTCCTCAAGTTGTCGTTCTCAATTCTTTATTACGCTTTCGCTTGTACACTAGTGCTTTTGGTGTCTTCGCCGCCGCCTTATAAACCTCCCCTACCAGGTGCCTTATTCGCCTTTTCTCGAGGGCTGCTTCGAAAATTAGCCGTTAGTCCCCCGCTTGTTTGTTCGCCCACCTGGTGAGGTCGTTGCCCTGGTGACGTCGTCGTTCTACGATAGATAAAGACATCATCACCCGGGCGTTGACCGTGTTTACGATTTGCGTCAACTTCGGGCGTTGCGCTGCGGCCGAGTTTGGCAAAAACCGCCTATGCTTTTGTCGGAGCTCGCCTACACAAAAACTAGCGCCTTTTTGTGGGCCTTCGGCGTGTCGGCTTGTCGATGCTCTCTCTTTAATTTAAAGGTAGCATGCCGCTACAGCTCGTTGGATCTTAATTTTAACACGTAACGGATTAGGAATTTTTATAGAGTAAGCACAATCCACTTATAGCACGAATCACATATATTTAACGTTACCGCACAAGAACAATAATGTACAATAAAGTGATAAGAACAATAAAGCACAAGTAACGAATAAAGTATATAAAGTCTCTCCGCACGCCCTATAGCTCTTATTTAAGTAGAAATAGTTAAACGATTGTAAGTCATTTAACTCGAGTAAATTGTCTTAGTAATGAATCTAACGCTGTCGCAAATCTCTCTTGAAAACCTCTTATCTCTTGGTGAATATTAGCAAAACCGAACAATTGTATCCTAGCGCAGCGGTATTTATACCGATGCGCGGGGCAAAGAGCATGAAGAGATAAGTGGGGAAGAACGCTCGCGCTTGTCGCCACGGAACAGCGCTAGGCGCGAAGCGAGTGAGCGCCCTCCCTACCAGCGAATCCGCAACACCTTATAAGAAATACAGTCGGTCCTGTGTCAAGTTTATCAACTTTAATTCTTCAAAGCATTCTTACTTTCAGTCAAACCGTTGCAGCTAATCAGCCAGCCGCTCTCAGTGCGCATGCCTATTCATGCATTCACCAATGACACGCTACCTGTGTAGGGGTCGTCGATATGGCCCCGACTTGGTTTCGCTGCCCTACACAGCGGGTGGAGTAGGCCTCTTCTCAGGACGGTCGGTGAGGAAGGAATTAACAACCTTCAGGTGTGGAGTCAGAGTTCGTTTATTAAACGTGGTCAAAAGGAGACACGTATCAAGACTGTTCGCTGATCGTATAAAGACTGTTTAATGACTGTGCACTTATCACGACGGCTGATTACTGAGTACGCTTCGGCTGACTGCCGAATACTCAACGTCCGACTCTTGTGACGAGTCTATGACGAGTGCTACGATGCTTGTCGTGGCGGTGTGTGAAGAACGGGACGGCTCCACCACTCCTGCACAACCCGCAGGGAGGGGGTATCCGATCCCCATAGCTGCCCGTCCGCTGCTGCCGCCCATCGGTCGAGCCTGTCGCGCGCGTCTGTCAGTTTTTCGTCAAGTATTGCTATATTCGTTACTATTTCTTATTTTATGCATTTTCCGCGCCTGTCTTCGGTACACGGTTCTCACAGTGCATAAGTCTGTTTTGTTCGTTTGTTAGTCCTGTTAACGTCGGCAGTTACACCCGGATATAAGCAAACATGTTATTTCTGTCTATTGTCATATTAACCTACAATTACTCGTTGCATTATGTTTGTTCTATACTATTCTACTTGTTGCAGATCCAACTCGCTGCTGGACCTGTCCCTACCCAGTACATCACCCTACGCACTACACTACGTCCTACAGGTAATATTTCATACTATATCATCACCATCCCTACATTCCTTGCATGCACAGTCCCTGTGCCTGTGCATCACATCGATCACTAAAGCCTACTTAATTAATACCACGAGTGAACACCACCCACGGTTTGTAACTATACGATATTCTATGTGCAATATACGCTTTTATACCATGTACCGATGTTTTTTCATTGCAATACCTTCCGTTACCACCGGGCATGCAGCCGCCGCCGTTTACATGCCGCGCTCTGTCCCCCGGAATGCCTTTCCCGTCAATTATGTTTGCACAATGTCCATTGTTTCCATCACTGTCACTTTGTTTACTTCGATGACGCTCTCACCACTGAACATGCAGCGGCTGCCGTGACATGCCCAGTTTTTGACTCCGGGTATCCTCTCTTCGTGCACAGTTGACACTTCGGCTTATTCTTGCATTCCACCATGCTGTGCTCGTGCGACCCGCACTTTCTGCACACCTCTTTTATTCCAGAATCCCGATCACACTTTGCTGCCATATGTCCAAGACGGTGGCATCGGTAGCACCTTAACACATTGGGTAGAACCCTGACTCGACATATCAGGAATCCTACCCTCATTTTCCCTTCTGCTATCATCTTGGCGACAGCAGGGCTGTCTCCAAGGCTAACAACAGCCCTCTGCGTGTTGCCAAAACCTGGGCGCAACGACAGCAGTCGGTGTTCGCACCCAGGTAGCGTTCCCTTTATTGCCTCATCCAGCTCCTCTCTTGTGGTGAGTTGATCGATGCCCATTATTTGGACAGTTTCTTCTTATTGATATGCGCAACAGAGGCCGCCGCCGCCATTACCTTTTCCATTTCATCTCTCACTTTGTTAAGCTTTTCCTTGCTAGCCTCTCTGACGAACTCCAGAAGCAGGAATCCTGCCGCCGTCTTTCGTGCTCCTGTTGCCTCCACGTCTTGGAAGCAGACCTTACTGTTCTGCTTTACTTTTTTGAGCACATCAGCGTAGGTGCCACCTTCGTTCGCTTTGACGATAATAGCCGGTGGCGATGGTTTCGTCTTTCTCTTGAAAAGTTCCACCTTCTTTGTTCCCTCTCTGTCCTTGTTGCCTTTTTCCACGACATTCGATGCCGCACTGTCCCTCCTTTTGCGTTGATCGTTCTTGGCATTCCGCACCGCACGTCGCTGACTCCCTGCTTTCTTGGCGCTCCCACTGCCAATCCATTTCTCCATGCGCAGGGCTGTCCTCTGGTTCCGATTCTATCCGCCTGACATGCCTCCTCTTCCTCGTCCCCATGGGTGGCGAGTACGCTGTGTCCTCTTGCAATATCTTCCTCTTAACTTTTTCAATTCCCTTCGACGCTTCCCACTATTTCCTTTCCAATTCGTGGTTCGCTTTCTCTTACAGCAGTTCCGCAGTTTTCTTCTCCAAGGCGTTCTTGAGTTCCGATATAGTTTCCTTGGTTTCTTCGACTCGTTGATCTGCCACGGTCTGTGCAAGCTTGCACGCCGCAGCATCCTTACAGATTTCTTCATAATTCTCATAGATTTTGCCTAAACCAGCCACAGGCCTGTTTGCAGCCCCATCCTCCAATTCCTCCTGCATTCTCCTCAAATATCTCTTGAGGGAATCCAATTGCGGCTTTAGGATTGCAACGGCCGTTGGGCTATCGCTGCACTTCCTTACTACTTTCTGCATCTCCACATAGGTCTCCCCCATATTCTCCTTTACTGAATAAAGGTTCCCTATCGCACTCTTTACTCTGTGGTACACGTCTTTCCACTCGTTGCTGTCTTTCCCAATTTTCTCCGTGAACTCCTTCAACGGCGACAACACCACCGGTATCTCCGATATTTCATCATAATGCCTAATGATGATCGGCGATACCGTGCGCTGGGAGCTTTCTCCGTCCACGTCCGAACATCCTTCAGATTCCCTCCCCCAATCCATATCAGCCGCAGTAATTTTTGCAATATCGGTCATACAGACCCTTGCTTCAGGCAAATTCCTCTTCTTCGCGCTTGTGTTTGCCATTTCAATCCGTTCGTCGCACCTCGTGGTCGACTTAACCTCAAAATCGCTAGGTCACTTTCTACTACTATTGGCCGCGTGAAAATTTAATTTAATTTTCCGCTTCGAGCCCCGTCGCACTGCTCGGAAATTAATATGTCACCGCAATTGACGCAAAATTATCGCTTCTCGCGCGTATAGCGCGCCTCGTGGTCGACTTAACCTTCAAGTCGGCCACGCGGTCACATGCCTTCGTTAATTTTCCACCGCGTAGAAATTTGTCGTTTTTGAGCCCCGTCGCACCGCTCTGTACTGATTTGTCGCTACTTTATTTCCCGATGCACGCTCAATGCACCCGATAAATAAAGATTACGCCACGCAATTTTTCGTTACCTCTCGCAACACACCACGATGCGCTTAACGAGGTTAGAAAAAGTTCACCAACAATTTTCCGGTATAATATTCGCAATATTTATCCCGTACTTTTCTCAGTATTTGGCACTCGTTTGCTACTTCTACTTTACGTAGTTTTCACAATTATGCGGGCCAATATTTCAATTAATTAACACTTTAGTGCAGAGCACTTTCACCACACGTCCGTCGAGTATGGCGACCAGAGCGGAACTTCTTCTTATTCACACCCTGGATCCATTTCATCACACCCTCAAGCATCCTATTCGCGTCACATTCATTCGTTAATACCTCACCACACTCTTCTGCGCACTCAATAATATCATTCATATATTCTTCCCAGCCTACGTTTCTAGCATTCCATCTTTTATACATTACTGTTTCATTTTCATTATCTACGTCATACTTCATACGCACCAAAACCATGTTATGACCACTCATCCCCCAGTCATTCTTCACCATCCATTCCATGCTGCACCCGGCCGGAACTGCACCCGCCAGAGTGACATCAATGTGCCTCTCGGTCCTGAAAATGTATACCATTCACTCAGCTCATTTAACATAATCAACCCACTCTCCCCTCAAGCATTCTACCACGCAACACATTCTCTCTACTGCGCCCCCCACCCTTGCTAAACTACAAAGGGGAGACAGCATTGGCATCCATTCCAATCAGCACACACTTTCCCATAGTGGCTTCACGCACTCTGCCCATGTATGCCAGATAGGGCTCAATATCGGCCCCATACCGGCAATACATGGACACCACATAAATCTCGCCAAAGTCCCCCTTCAACCAGACGCATACACCCCATTCATCAGTACATTCTCGCACACACAAAACCTCCACACTGGGATCATTCACTACAACAACTGCTTTCACACTATCATTCACAAAAACATCCCATGTAGATGGGAGTCCACGCAGACACCCACTCGAGACATATGGCTCCTGCACTAGCGCAACACCCACAGGTTTTTCATTCATAACCCTGCCCAAATCGCAAATAACTACATACGCTCTCTGGCAATTACACTGAATAACATTTAGACACTTTGCAGTCATCACTTATTCTCGTTTTCTCTCTTGCCAGCATTCTTACGTATTCCGGGCATTCAGTGGACAGGACAGAGTGGCTCGCATCCTTCCCTTTCAACTTGCAATTTCTACATACACTCTTTTTCTTGCACTTGTCACCCAAGTGCCCAATCTCACCACATTTTTGACACAATCTCTCATTCACGCTGCATTCTCTCATCATATGCCCAAATGCAAAACATTTATGGCATCTTAAAACATTCACAAATTCTCTCACTCTACAGGCACACCATCGCACATACACTCTACGTTCATTCATCACTATATCAGACACACTGTTACTCATTTCCACAATCACATTGCCCACATTTGCATCATTCTTATTATTCCTGCTCACTACTCTCACTCTTTCCATAAACTTCTCTTTAGACACTCCACACCCAGCATTCTTAACATTTGTTTCGGGTGGATATGGATGGCTGGAACAGCCTTGGCGATGGCTTGGACTTCGAGGCAGGATGAGAGATTACTTCTAGCAGCTCGACGGTGTTACACGTACTTTAATGTAGGCTTTGGCCGGATGTCAAACGCTCACAATGGACGAACGAGAGACATACACGATTTATACACTGTTTCGCACAACGAAAAACAATACACTAAACGCTTAACAATTAGGCACGATTATATTGACACGATTAGCTTGCGGTATAATGGTCGATTGGTTTGGTAGTTTCCGGTTTGGCGGTTCAAAAGTTTCTGACCTTTGGGAGCGCCGGTCGGCGAAAAACGGACAAATTGGCGCCTTGATCGACGCGCGGTTATTAGTGCCAACAGCCATCGATCGAGGGCGCGATCTCGATCGATCGCAAGTGTTTACTAGCGGCCTCACTGGGCGCATGCGCGTACAACATTCTTTTCGTACAACTCTTTCAGAAAACATTCACTCGTAGCATCGTTCGGCACGTCAAACACAACAACTTTAGGCCCTATCTTTTTAAGGGACTCTACCTTTAGTACCAACTCTGCAAACTTACTACACTCGCT
Source organism: Nomada ruficornis (assembly GCA_951802695.1). Classification (NCBI taxonomy): domain Eukaryota; kingdom Metazoa; phylum Arthropoda; class Insecta; order Hymenoptera; family Apidae; genus Nomada; species Nomada ruficornis. The sequence goes on from OX637850.1 coordinate 9,470,101, forward strand.
GATCATTTCAACCTCTTTCTCACTCGCACTTTCAATGGCAACACCACCACTACTCGTCTTTCGCACAGCACGCACAAGCCATTCAAACCACCACTCACATTCAAACCACCACTCACATTTTTCATCACACTCTCTTTCACTTGCTCGCTACTTATTTTGACACTTTCATCCATTGGCTTGATTACCACGGCATACGTTCTTTCCTTCACACGCTCACTCGCACCAATAGTACTCTTCTTTCGATCTGTCCCACTCACGCTCGAACCAGACACACTTGCATAGCTTTTACTAACACTCACTCTCTCCTTCATTCTATTTTCATATTCATCAATCCTGCCCTCTAATCTCTCAATTTTCATCATCATTCGTAGTAACATTTTCTCATATTCACTCGCGCACTGCAGTATACAGGGTGGGGCAGTAACTATTAGCACCTCAGATATCTTCGAAACTATAAGTTTCACAGAAATATTTGCTGAAATAAAATTGCACAGTACGAAGGGGGCCATCGGGTGGCGCTAATAGTTTTTTTATAAGTGGAGGTACTTCGGACATTTGAAGGTCGCTTCCATTTTTTTAAATGGATCGATATGTATTTGCTTCCGTATCACGATAGAGGAGGCCATGTGGTTTCACGACAGGCCTTGGTATCGTGCGGTCCATGGCGCTGTACGGCGCCCCGATATGGGCGTCGGCACTGATGGTCGCGCGGCGCAGGAAAACATCGCTGCGCCGTGTGCACAGGAGGATGGCCATCAGGGTGGTCAGGGGATACGGCACGATATCCCACGAGGCGGCGCTGATCTTGGCGGGCACCGTGCCCTTCGATCTCCTGGCGGAGGGAGACGCTTTGATTTATGAGCGTCTCCGAGAACTCCGCCGGGGGGGCGCGATGGTGTCCGCTGAGGAAGAAGTGGAAGTGAGATGCCAGGCCCGACTGGCTGTGCGAAACAAATGGAGGATGGATCTCCTCAATCGAGGAGCCGCGGAGCCAGCAGTCGGGGCGGTTCTGCCTAGCCTGGACGAATGGCTGGACCGCGGCAGGGGGAGGCTCATCTACCTGTGCCGGATACAGGCGGAGGCGACGACGGAGTGCTACGAGTGTGGGGGAGTACACACACTGGAGGAGTACGCGGAATGGGCGGCGGAGCACCGGGTGCTGAGGGCTCAAGTGGGGGCGGACCTCTCGCTGCCAGGCATCGTTAGTATGATGCTGGTCAGCGAGAGGGCCTGGGTAGCGGTGGCCTCCTTCTGCGAGGATCTACTTCCCAGAAAGGAGACATCGGAGCGGGATCGGGAGGTAAACGATCCCGTCCGACGCGATAGACGGAGGGTCAGGGCTCGCCGGTTGCGTTCGCGCAGGCTGGCGAGGTCCCCCCCTCCCGTGGTGTAAAATTGGCGACGGTCCGATGGCGCGATTGGAGGTGTCCCGTCTCTCGGATAACCGTAACCGCTGACTCAGTAGGCGGGCGGCCCTGCAGTGGGAGGATTATGTCCTCCATGTATCCCGCAGGGCTGCCCGACAGCCAGGAATGGCAGCGGATTTAAAGGAGGGGCGGGCTCGCTGGCCGTTTCCCGCTGGCGAGATCCCCCCCCCCCCCCGTTGTTTGAAAGGTTGACGGGCCCAAGGGGCGTTGAGGTGTTCCACCTGAAACCCCTGTTGGACGACCGTCGCCAGCTCCCAAATGCGGGCGGCCCTGCCGGGAGGAACTATCCTCCCAATTCCCGCAGGGCCGTCGGAGAGCCGTCGGATCCGAAACCCTTATCACGGTTTGGGGAAGGTAGGCCACGCTGGGTGTTACCCCTGGCGCGGCCAGGTGCTTTTACAGCGGAGTTTTTCGGAGGTTCCTTCTGACCCTCGCGAGGATGGGGTCGCAATGGCCGGGCGTGGGGAGGCACCAGTAGGTGTCGTCGGAGGTCACGGGGCCTTCCCTACAAGCGCCGAGGATAGGTAACCGGGGTGGTTCTAAGGATGTCCGTTTCCCAGCCTCGGATATTCCAGACCACTGGGATAAGACCCCGGATGCCACTCGGAATATCCGGTATTAATTGGCTCAATAGCGACGTGGAGGCGGGAGGGGAGCTAGTCGGGATCGTTGGCTCGCCACGCCTGCTGCTGGATGGTGTTCAAGCGCCAGCGGGGGAGGAGAGAGGCGCAGCGACATCAGCATCATTGGCAGTTTCGCCGCTGAAACTGAGCGCTAACGCCTCAATATCTTGAATGGCTGCCCCGAGGAGAGCCCGGTATCTCTGGCCCCGGCGGACACCCTTGATTGGTTCAAGGGTCCTATCGGGGACCAGAGTCGTGAGATGTTGGTTCACGTTGGTGTTATGACGACGGGTAACCCGGAGCAGCGCCGAAGCGCCACCCCGTTCCCTTATCCCACACCGACACGCAGGTGTCCCTCCCGCGTGCCTATAACGGTCATCTTGTTCCACCGCAACCAATTCGTATGACTCCCCTGAAGGACTCTTGTGGTAATACCACAGAGTAACCTTCTGGTGTGCCTCGGACCTAGGAGGTGGCCAGCGGTCTGGACGACCACACGCCTCTCCAAGAGGGCGTGCACGTGGTGAAGGAGACCCTAAGTGGAGGACCCGTTGTGTCCTCCATTAGTTTATGGAGGATATCGGGGTTCTCCGTGTAGTATCTCCTCTTCCTTTCGTGTTGGTCGTCCAAAGCTGTAACTCCGCTGACCACCTGCGCATCGATCACGCTTATGTGACCGCTCCTTTTAGCGACCAAGCCCTACTGAGGTGTGGAACATTTTTTTTTTTTCCCAACTTTTCTGTAGTTTGTAAGCATCTGCTTATTACTACATATATCTCTATATTGTTAAACTAGTTTCTTTAGCTTTACTAGCTTTTATATGGGTCTCTTAGCCACTGAACTTGGTCAGCGTTACCGTCCCCGCCACGTGGAGGCGAACCCTCTACTTTCTTGTGTTATCTTTGTTTAATTGTTCTTTAACCTGTATTTCCTTTTCCTTCTTCGTGTCTATCTTCTCTTCTCCTACTTTCTTCTTTCCTTTTTTTCTTTCTTGTCTTGCTAAGTGTGCTTCTTACTACTTTATTCTTCCGCTTCTTAGATTTTTAACTGTCCTCTGTCTTTCAGTTTCTTTGTTCGGTAACGTTACTTTATTTCTTTTCTTTTTCCAGATTGACATCCACCCAACCGATCCGAGATGAAGTCCGGAACCGGGGCACTGGTGAGTAGTTTAAATTATACTTGGTCCATATTATAATCTTCTTTTCTTTTTAGGTTAATGGCTAACCCTCCGATCCGAGATAGAGTCCCGAACCGGAGCGTCGGTAAGTATCTTAGTTTTTAATTAGTCTATATTATAATTTTCTTTTCTTTTCAGGTTAACGACTACCTCACCGGTCCGAGAATTCTTTAGAGTCCCGAACCGGAGCGGTGGTAAATAGCTTAATTTTCTTGGTCTATATTATATCCTTCTTGTTTCAGCCTAACATCAGTTACGCTCATCACGTCTACGTTGTTGTGCGCCACTATCTCCTATAAGGTGAGTTCTTCTCTGCTTAAATATCTTTATAGCAAATTCTCTAAAAAGCCTATAGCTTTGCTCCGTGTCAATTAATAAGCCTCGATCCAGATCTTGGTTTCTCAGTAACTCATACCTATGTTGGATATACTCCGGACAGACACATAATATATGATCCGCTGTTTCTTCCAGGTTTCCGCACAGCAGACACACCGGAGACTCCACTGCCCCCGGCTTGTGTAAAGAATAATTCAACGATCCGTAATTTGTTATTAAATATAGTGCTGCTCTGGACGGCCTGAACCAAGGCCGCTCTCTGGAAAATCCAACTTCTTTTATAAATCGGTATGTATCCCTGCCATGCGGATCCGTGTCCCACCTAATCTGCCATACAGCTTTGATCCTGTCGTTAATCTTGTTCATGTTAGTTTTTAGGGTTTCCAGGTCACCATCTTCTATTGGAGGAAGTCTCAAGTCTTCCCAAGTAATCGAGAGCCCTCGCCTAGCCCTTCTGGTAAGTGCACTTCTAACAATTTCAAGATCTATCGGAATAATTCCACCAATAATCTGCATGGCTGCCGTTGATACTGTCCGGCACGCCTTTCTTATTATAATTAGGAACGTTCTTTGCAGCGCATTAATATGTCTTTTGATCACACCCATTCTGACTCTGACATACCATATGATTGTACCATATGTAAAAATCGGAACACATACTGCTCTATACCAGACGTCAAGGATTGGCTTCCTGGCACCCCATTCCTCGTGCGCCTGTTTTGTGATTTCCATTGTGTATCGCGTAATTTTTTCCCTTAACCTCTTAACGTGGGGAATGAACGACAGTCTGTCGTCAAGTGTAACTCCCAAATACTTGTATTCTCTGGTAAACTGTAGGTTCTTTCCATAAATTTTGATAGTTGGCAACCGGTTGATCGAGAGATTTCCTTTCAATATCATAAATCTAGACTTGTGTTCCGAGATGTTTAGCTTGCTGTTCGTACACCACTGCACAAAACTAGACAGCACTCGTTCCGATCTAGTCTCCAACTCAGCTCTCGACTGTCCTGTAATAAAAAATACGACATCATCAGCATAGGCCAAAACATTGCAAGCATCAGCGTCAGCAGTAGTCTCAAACTCGTTAAGGTACTGGTCCATGCACCAGTTCCACGCCACCGGTCCAAAAATTGATCCCTGTGGGCATCCCCTCTCATCCTTGTATGCTACTTCTTGCTCGTTTCTTCTTATCTTGACCCTTCTTCTAGTGAAACAACTTTGTACTAATTTTATTATTGTGGAACTGCAGCCCGCATCGACCAGGCGACCAATAATCGCCGGCCACCAGAGGTGGCCGAAGGCCCCTACGATATCTATAAAAATTGCCACGGCGTATTTTTGTTCTGTTTGCTGAATCTCAGACATAAGACTGAGTAAAGCATCCTCGGTGCCCACTCCTTTTCTAAAACCGTATTGTCTTGGGCTAAACATACCACTGTCCTTGTACTGCTCCTCAACTCTATTTATTATAATTCTTTCGAAGACCTTTGCAACGACTGGAAGCAGCGCAATAGGCCTGTATGCGTTAATTTCCGTAAGACAGCTGTCTGCTCGCTTCGGGATTATTATAACTTCTGCAATTTTCCATCTTTTTGGAAATATACCTTCCCGCAGACATTTGTTGTACAGCGCTAGTAATGACTCCCCGCCGCTACGCCCAATTCGCTGTCACCTTGAGCTCATTAGGTTCCGTAATACTGAGGCCAACACCACTCAAGTCAACTTTCTTTATAATTTCAACATCTTCTTTACTCTTTAGCTCCATCACCATACCCTTGTTTCTCAGTTGTCTTGTATTTTTGACCTTCAATTTTCAGGCTGCAGATATCTTCGCCTGATGACCTGGCCGGGCAGTCCTCCAACGGGAGCCTCGGCTGCCTGCGCATAAGTGCTCTTTGGTTGAACGACGGTTTTACTTTTCATTCTCAGGAGCTCGCTTTTCATAACTTCACTTTGAAGTTTTGTCTCCAGGATAGCCCACTTGTCCAGAATGAACCTAATGGCACTCCTTGTAATCTTCTTTCCGTCGTCAATTAAAAACTCTTCTAACTTAGTGCGTTCGGTGTAAATTTCTTTCAGAGTTGCGTTATCCTCTTCCTGGGCATTATCCTCCTCTGCCTGACTGCCCTGGCCTAAAGTTGATCTCTTTCTACGTTTGGCCTTTATAGGTGTAGACTTGGCTGAGGTGTCCTCCATAGCTAATGAAGAGACAGAGCTGCGCCGGCTGTTACTTCTACTCTGAGATGGCAATTCTCTCATCTCGACGTTTTCTACCTCCTCCTCCTGCCCACTCTCATCATTCTTTTGTTTTGGTTTTGTTTTTTTATTTAGTCTATCCATACTGAGTCCCACGAGCGTGGTCGGAAATAACGGTCCACCGGGGCAGAGCCGCCTTGCCCCGGCAAGGCTTAAATACAACCGGGGGCAGCCATTTTCCCGGAGGTTGGCCGCTAACTGCCGGTGCACCCACTGGCCACGCTCCGGCGCAATGTCCGGAACGCACCCCTTCGGCACGCCCCATACCTTAAGGTGAGGGATTTTTTGTAGAGGTTGTCATCCTCGCGGTCCGGCCGGTTAAGGCAAGACCCCCGTTCCAGCGAAACATGACCACTGGTTTACGGTATGCTAGAGCTCGGGTACCTTGGGCCCGCTAAAACCCATACTGTGTCTGTCCCTGACCCGAACGGAGTCGGTTCAGGAACAGACACAGCCCCTGAGGGGAGTAGTAAGGGACAGAGGGAATCTCGTTAATCCATTCGTGCGCGTCACTAATTAGATGACGAGGCATTTGGCTATGTATCGCTGGGAGCACCGTGAGGCAAAGTATTAATAACTAGGCCACGGTTTTGGGCTCTCAGGGATCTTGCTGGGCACATTGATCTTTGGTCTTAGAACCAGGATAGGTGCAAATACGAGACCTCCCGTGAGGCTCTTTTCATCCATACGCGCACCTTGCATTAATATTCATTCCTGGTTTCAAAATGTGACGGGCACGACAGGCGCCGGCGTTGTCGTCCTTCTATTAGGATTAAACCTGGACGTAATGTTGTTAAACCGTCTCCAGTTCATCCATGAGTGTTTTGGGAATCGTCAACCTGGGTGACAGACGATGGCTGGTGGCCCGACGCCATTCAGTTATCGGATGTCCTAGGATTGACTAATTTATGGCATGCTTGGAAACGAATGAATGAAACCTAACATCCTGTCGGCAGGCGGTGGTTGGCGACCGCTCTGGGTCTTCCAGCTATCGAGTGTCGAGGGATTGTTTATTGGATGGAAGAGTGAGAGATTAAAATATGGCAAGTGACCCGACGTCACATTGTTTAAGAATAGGGACTCTGTTCTTGGAGGATCTGGCCACGGAGTGGGGAAGGCGATGCCTTTCGGTAAGAGGACTGAGATGAACCCCTCAGCACTTATCACAGAACCTTGAAAGAGCACGCATCGCTAAATATCAAAAACCTTTACATTAAAAATATCTAACATACCGATTCCCATACATTGTAATAGAGGTTCCTGCACTGTTGGGCCGGTCCCTTTGTGTTTGGTGTCAGTCCCGACAGTGTGGCCAGGATTCTATTTGCTTTGTTGCATGCATTTTCGATATGCCCCCTATATTTCCTGCGTATATCTATTTCCACTCCCAGATATTTGATCGTGGATTTAGTCGTTATTATTAGGTCTTCTAGTTTGATTTTTATTAGTTTTGGGATTCTTTTACCCGTAAGTAATATCGCCTCGGTTTTTTGTATCGCTATTTCTAGCTTGTTTGAGCTTAGCCACTGCCTTATAGTTGTCATCCCTTCTTCCATTCTTAGCCAGACCTCTTGCATATCCTTTGCTGTTATCAGCATCGCCAGGTCATCCGCATATGCCACCATTTTTGTGTTTTTTACCTTTTCCGATTCTCCTAAGATCCCATCATATACTATGTTCCACATAAAGGGTCCAAGGACTGATCCTTGTGGAACACCTGCGTATACGTTTCTGCAGAACGTTTCTCCTTCTACATGAACTATAATTCGTCTATGTGTCAGGTATTCGTTTATGGTTCTTCTAACTGGCCCTGATACATTCCTGTTCTCCAATTCTTTTATAATTAAATTCTTATCCAATGTGTTAAATGCGTTCTTGATGTCCACTGTTACCATCACGCATATCCTTTGCTTTTCCCTGCACCTTTCCGCGAAGGAGTTGACTTCATATACCGCATCGACTGTGCTTCTCGCTTTCCGGAAGCCAAATTGAGTTCTATGGAAAGGGTCCGGTCCTAACTCTTGTTCTATTTGTTCTTTCATGGTATATTCCCATATTTTATCAAGGCTGGGTAGCATACTAATTGGTCTATATGCCGATGGGTCCTCAGGGTTCCTCCCATTTTTGGGTATGAATACCACTCTAGCTTCTTTCCATCGCTTCGGTATTTTCCTGGTGTCGCTTATATTTTGGCACATGCGTGTCATATAACTTGTCCTATTTAGAGCTAAAATTTTAATTATTTCGGCTGGAACCATGTCATTTCCTGGAGCTTTCGCTGGTTTGAGACGGCTTGCCGCTCTAATAATCATCTCGTTAGTTATCCACCGATTGTTTTCATTTGTGTCTTCGTTATTTCCTTCGTTTATTTCCGATTCGGCTTCGGTGTTTGTAGTCACAAAGAGCGTGTCTAAGATTATATCCACTCTATCTCGGTCTATACTATATTTTATGTTCTTCCCCTTTAGTTTTGCCATTACTGCCTTATAGGGTCGCCCCCATGGGTCATCGTCCAATACTTTGCAGAAATCTTTCCAGCTTTTTTCTTTACTTCTATAGATTAAAATCTGTAGCTCTTTTCTCCTCTCCCTATATTCCGTCAGCACCGTTATCTGGTTTTTCACTTCTTTTTTCCTTAGTTTTTTTAATCTCCTTCTCAGGACCTGTACCTCCTTCCTTTTTTCTGCAATTTCTTGCGTCCACCAGTAGTTTGGCGTTTTCCCTTGTGGTGTCCCCTTTTTACTGAGTAGGCGCCTACATATTTCTTCTACTATGCTTTGCACGTCCTCAGCGCTAAAATCGCCCTCGTCTTTTATCGATCTCGTCATAAAATCGAAATAGTTTAAAATTTTTCCTTATCATTATGTCTTATCCTATATGGTGTCCACGTATATTGTGGCGTCGGTTCTCCGTTGTCCTCGAGTATATGCAGGACATATCTATGGTCACATGCTGTAAAATCATCCAATATTCTGCTGCTTGTTATCGCCTTGAAGGTGGTTCGGTCCGTTGACATCGTATCTGGGATGGATGTGTCCCCGTTTCTTTCGAACGTGTACAATCCGTCTACATGCACCGGAACCATATCTCTTCTGGTAATCGTGTCTAGTAACCAAGTGCCCCTACGGTCCGTCTTATCTCCGCCCCAGGCAGGTGACTTCGCGTTGAGGTCTCCTATTATTATAACCCTCGTGTTACTCTTACTATTGTTTCTAATTAGATTTTCTACTGCGTTCAGGTATTTCTTAAAAGCTTCCACCTTGATGTTTGGTGATATGTAACAGCTCAGAATGAGTGTATTTTTAACAATTGCAGCAGCTATGCCCGGGCCGCTAGCTGTTTTCCCAGCTATTGGATAAAGACCTTCTCTTCCCGTAAACCAGATTGAAGCATCTCCTATTGTATCGTTCACCTATTCCGTCCGTGGTCTGTATGGTTCTGATATAATTACAATATCCACCTCGTATTGGGTAGCCGTCTGTATGAGTAGTTCCTGTGCCAGTCGGCATCTATTTAAGTTAATCTCCATTATTTTAACTGCCATTTTTATTATTGTTCGTTTCTCCTATTTTCGTCGTGTATTTCCTCCTTTGTGGGCATCTAAACGACCCCGTCACATGAGGCATATATGTTCCCTCCACCTTCGGGCAGACCAAGCATCTTGGTGTATTCTGGCATTCCTGAAAGTGATGTCCTACCTCGCCACATTTTCTGCATGCCTCTCTTGGGATGGGATTACCTTTGCAGGCTGTACTTATATGACCAAAGCCAAGGCATCTAAAACATTTGGTGATGTTGGGGATGATCTTCCTCTTACTTACCACTAATCCCAGTTTAATTTTTATTCCCTCCTCTATCTTTTCCGCCTTTGTCGCTGGGATTTCTACTATCGCTCTTTTCATCCCAGCATATGCGGTTCTTAGCGTTTTTAAGACTAATTCATCTTCGTTTCGTAGTTGTAATGTCTTCATGGTAGCCTCTATGACTTCTTCTCTTTCAACCAGGGGATCAATATCCATGATTTTCACTAGTATTTTCGTCTGTAGTGTCCGGACCATTCTCTGGGGTCCCACTGCTCTTTGTATCATTTCCTTCATGCTATCCACGTTAGTCCTAGGTAATAGTTCCAGGATAAGGTGTCCCCTCCTTGAGCTCCTTACCCTTTTAATGTCTACCATGTCTTCACCTACTTTTTTAACAATTTCTCTGTATATTGTCACGATTGTCCTCATTCTCTCTCTTTTTTATTAAGAGCGCCTCTGTTCTTTTCCTAACCGTCTTGCTGTCTTTTCCTTGTCTGCTGGTGGCTAGTTTGTGTTTTCGTGGTTCTTCTTCCTCGCTAGAGTCATTTGTGGGTACTGTACTCTCTTCCTTTTTTCTTCTTCTCGCCCTTACTAATTCGTAGCCTCCCTCTGCGGCTTTGCTTCCCGTTTGGTTATGAGTCACCTCCCCCTCTATTACTCCCGCATACGTATGCTGCTTCCTAACTTGCCGTGGTCTCTTCGTCATTTCATGATCCAAAGGCGACCTTATCTTTCTCTTGGGGTTTGTCTCCTTCGTGCTCTCTATTTCTATTTCATCCTCGATATTTATTGGTGTTGTTTCTTCGGCCTCGTGTCCTTCCTTTCCCTTTCCTATTTCTAAATCTTCCATTCTTGTCCTTTTTCCTTTCGTGGTACCTTCTATATCTTGTCGAAGTGAGTCCAGCTGCTTAAGGGCTCAAGCGCTCTTTTCCTTCAGAAGGCTTTTTACATTTTTCGTGGTCACGGCATATTCATGTATTGCATTTACCGCGGCCTTGATGTCTCGGACCTCCTTTTCCATCTTTGCCAAGAGCGCCCTCTCTAGCATGACTCTATCGCTACTTTTTGGATGAGCCATTGTCCATCTTCCTCTGTGACTTCCCCTTTGGTACTATTTCTTGTTTGTATCACTTCATCAGCCACCTTAGTCCGTGGTTCTATCCACTTCTGTATACTTTTTATTGGACTCCTACTTAAACTTGTTTGAGTTTTAAATGGGTTGTCTTGTCCCGGTGTATCTTCCCTTATCATTTTCTTCACCGCTTCCTCCTTAGAGGCGTCTCCAGGGACCTCTTCCGATACTACATTTCTGTTGTTACCTATGTATTCTTCTATTTCTTCCATCCATCGTGCCTCCTTTTCATCTTTCTTTTTGTTGGTTGTCATATCATTTCATTACCGGTCCCCTTCAGCCGAAGCCTCCGGCGACCTCCGATTTATCTTGGAGGAACAGGAGGACCACCTGCGCTTCCCCCTTACGCAGGCTAGGGGACTGAAATACTGCAGGGTGGCCCCAGGTGCCCCACAGGGAACGTTTACGACCGTACTGTTTTATTGTCGCTACGGCCACGCAGCTATCGGCACGATGCCTTACACCTTAGCTTGCGACGTTTGACCACTCACTCTTTCGCATCCCGTTTCCGGCAGCCGAAGCCCACCGTCACAGCACACCAGTGAGCCCCACGTGGAGGTGAGGGGAGTGGATCATTTGACTAAGGTTGGTCCGCCGACTTTGCCGAAATTTCACCGCCGAACAAGGTAAGTACCCAGGATCCTAGGGTAAGTACCATAATTCTTAAGTAGAAACATCAGCTCCATCGTGGTTTTTGACCCGACTCCGGAATCATCATTGTCAGGAAAACCAAACCCTGTCTCAGCTCCCCAATCGCAGTAGTGCCCGCAACACGGATGGAACAGAGTTCCATAACCGCGGTGGCACACCGTCGGGACCTGGAGCGGACTTGGCCCTTATGGCATGCTTCTCCACATCTTTCGATGAGATAGGCATCCACAAGGAGGACGTATCGACAGCGGAAGGATCAAAATCCTCCGCACTCTCGCCCGAACCGACACCCTCGAGGTGAATACCCCGTGAGGTCGACTCACCGGACCGCCTCTGCCTCACACTGTCCGGCTGTCTAAGGAATGCCAACTCATCCATGCCCTCATCTACGACACTGGCGGTCTCTATAAGAGGCCGCCAGTATGCGTAGAAGCTGGCAGAGGACGGACGATTCCCTTCGACATTGCCTTCCAGGATATTATTGAGACAAGAGCGCATGTTCTTACGAAAGAGAGTTTGCGTTTCCGCGTACTCCCTCTTGCGCTTCTGCTCCCTGTTCTCTCGGTTTGAAGGATTACTGTGCCAACGCCTAGCTGGGCGACGAGGATACCTCCTAACTCTCTCCGGAAACACGTCACCTAGCCATCTATTGATGGCATCAGTGTCTACGTTCCCTTCAAGAGCTGACTGCGCAATTGAGCGCAGACGACCAGCCTGGAAGCTCATCGTTCGCGACGATCGCTCAATGAGTTCCCTAATCGCAGAACGTAGCTTCTCCAGTTGTTCCGGAATTATCAGACTGGCAGGAGGACCGCACCTGTGGGGAGATAGGATGTTCGAGGGAGCAGCAGTATCGAGTACTACCGCTCCTGTCCCTTGGCCGTCCTCAGCAACACCCGTAAGACTCGGGGTTGCCTGTTGGCAGAAACTGAGGACCATCTGGCGATATTCGGCCTGTCGCCACTTGCCTTTGATGGCCTCTACAGTTCTGTGTGGGAATAGGCCTTGAAGATGGGCATTCATGAACCTGATTCCACCGGCTGAGCTGGCAGTAGCCTCAGCTCGATCCACCCTTCTCTCCTCCTCTTCGCTCCAGCGGGCTCTAGACCTTTCGACGTTGACAGCGTCGTTGGCTTCAAGCGGGTGCGCATGACGCGTGTGAACACCTCGGCCGATCTTGGAATGAAACTCCCGATCGCAGTACTCACAGATGAACCTTCCGGGCGCGGCGGGACTTTCCCGACTCGAAACCTCCCGGGTTCGAAGGACTTTTACGTCCGATGTACTCTCCTGCGCTTCACTCTCCGAAACCCTCCTCTCACGCAACACACATAGTGGCCGGGCCATCCGCGAACCCGGCCGTGGATCATTCTTTCTTTTGTCCTTATCCATTGTTTCTATGTGTGTGGGGATCAGTCGGATTGACAACCGACAGTCCCCAAATAGCCTATTCCGTTTTTGGCCTCACAACATCTGTGGAACTCGGCACTTGAGCACAAGGCCCTTCGAGGCGCTCTCGCAGAGGTAGCTCTTAGTTTCCCTCAGATGTTCGGAGGTACTCACCGGGGGAACCTCGTGAAGGGGGCTACTTGCTAACTATGACTTGGGCTCCCTCAGATACGAGTACCGGCAGGCCGGCCCGACACTTCATTGATTACCCATATACTATGGCTATGGGGACTTAGTCTCGGATACTAGCGCCGACGAATCGGGCCGACACCTCAAACGACCAGTCGCATCACGCCCGGAGACTTAAGCTGCATTGTTACCACCATGTACTTGCCGTCAGCGGCGTATTGCACGGCACGATATTATAAGGCAACACCGCGAGACTTAGTTTCAGAAGCTAAGTTCGTAGCGTTCCACCCCAGCAAGAGGTGAAAATTTTTGGGCTGGGAGCCAGTTACCAGCAATGCTTAGATCTTTGTCACGCCGTGGCTAAGTGCCAGCGGCGTGTTGCTTTTATTTTTGGGGCAAGTCATAGCGGCGACATAGCTGCTTAAGCCATAGTATAATATATATATATACAGGGTGGCCCGGAACTCGCAAGGTATTTTTAAAAAAGGGGTAGCTGAGGTGATTCTGAACAACTTTTTCCTTGACTAAAATATTGTTTGAAGCTTCGTTTTTTAGTTATTAACGAAAAACACTGGCCAATTACAGCGCCCGTATAGCGCGAGCTCAGTCACATCATGTGCGTGTGGAAACAAGTGCGAATCAGATCTGTATCGATCGCCGGGACGTGGCATTTAAATTGTAAAAATAGGTCAGGATCGGTACAATGACCATATGGCAAGACACCGTCGAAGCAGGTAAATTCGCGGTCGAATGGATAAATTTATTTAACTACCCTTTTCTAACATTAATCATCCAAACACTTTTTTCATAATTAATAAAACACTTCATTCGTTTCGGAAAACGAATAAAAGAATGGAACATTTATTAAACGACTTGTTAATTAAATTGTTATTGATGAATAACGAAGAATTACACACTATTCTTAATGTAAGACGATTGTAATATTCGCCGTACGTTGCCCCTCGATGCACCCGATCTCGGCCGCGCGCGATTGTGACTGAGATCGCGCTATACGGTCGCTCGCATTGGCCAGTGTTTTTCGTTAATAACTAAAAAACGAAGCTTCAAACAATATTTTGGTCAAGGAAAAAGTTGTTCAGAATTACCTTAGCTACACCTTTTTTAAAAATACCGCGCGAGTTCCGGGCCACTCTGTATATATAAAACGCCATTAATACGATGGCGGGACATGAGTAAACCTGCGCCACCATGCATTAATGGCGCTTAAGAGAGTCATAGTTACTCCCGCCGTTTACCTGCGCTTTCTTGAATTTCTTCACGTTGACATTCAAAGCACTGGGCGTATTGTTTCGCCTCTCGGTCAAGGAAATTCCCAGCGGCGTATTGTTTTCTCCTCTCTGCAAGCAAACTTCCAGCGGCGTATTGCTTTGCCTCCGTCGACTTCCAAGTGCCAGCGGTGTATTGTTTCGCCTCTCGGTCAAGGAACTTCCCAGCGGCGTATTGTTTTCTCCTCTCTGCAAGCAAACTTCCAGCGGCGTATTGCTTTGCCTGCGTCGACTTTCAAGTGCCAGCGGCGTATTGTTTCGCCTCTCGGCCAAGGAAATTCCGAGCGGCGTATTGTTTTCTCCCCTCTGCAAGCAAACTTCCACCGGCGTATTGCTTTGCCTCCGTCGACTTCCAAGTGCCAGCGGCGTATTGTATCGCCTCTCGGTCGAGGAAATTCCCAGCGGCGTATTGTTTTCTCCTCTCGGCAAGCGAACTTCCAGCGGCGTATTGTTTTGCCTCCGACGACTTCCAAGTGCCAGCGGCGTATTGTTTCGCCTCTCGGTCAAGTAAATCTCCAGCGGCGTATTGTTTTCTCCTCTCTGCAAGCAAACTCCCAGCGGCGTATTGCTTTGCCTCCGTCGACTTCCAAGTGCCAGCGGCGTATTGTTTCGCCTCTCGGTCATGGAAATCTCCAGCGGCGTATTGCTTTCTCCTCTCTGCAAGCAAACTCCCAGCGGCGTATTGCTTTGCCTCCGTCGACTTCCAAGTGCCAGCGGCGTATTGTTTCGCCTCTCGGTCAAGTAAATCTCCAGCGGCGTATTGTTTTCTCCTCCCTGCAAGCAAACTCCCAGCGGCGTATAGCTTTGCCTCCGTCGACTTCCAAGTGACAGCGGCGTATTGTTTCGCCTCTCGGTCAAGGAAATCTCCAGCGGCGTATTGTTTTCTCCTCTCTGCAAGCAAACTCCCAGCGGCGTATTGCTTTGCCTCCGTCGACTTCCAAGTGCCAGCGGCGTATTGCTTTCGTCGATCATACGACCAAGTGCCAGCGGCGTATTGCTTTTCTCGATCATGCGACCAAGTGCCAGCGGCGTATTGCTTTCGTCGATCATACGGCCAAGTGCCAGCGGCGTATTGCTTCGCAACATGGTATACGAAATAAAATTTTATTTCGCGCGTCCTCGACGCGCCTCTCGAGCACGCTTCTCGCGCGCGCTGAAAGACGCGTATCGAAACGCTTCTCCATCGTTACACGCGATCGACGATCACGTTGCCGATCTTCGTGTAACGCACGACTGTGTTTCGGGGTCTCGTCTAACCGACAAGACGAATCCCCAAGCATAGGGCTGAGTCTCAACAGATCGCAGCGTGGTAACTGCTCTACCGAGTACAACACCCCGCCAGGTACCTAAGTCGTCTACAGACGATTCCGAGTCTCGACGTCGAACTTAGAGTACCCATGATCGACCGTTAGAGCGTCATGGCCGTCGTCCGGCGAGATCCCGACGACGGATCCAAAGACAACCCGTACGGCAAACTGGGGCCCGTGCGATGACCGGTCACGAGGGCCGGCCACCTAGTAGTGTCACATTGTTTTGAGCCTTTCGACCCACACGAGACTCCTAGATATATCGTTGCCTCCTTTGACTAGAAAGGATACGGCCTTAGAGGCGTTCAGGCATAATCCCACGGATGGTAGCTTCGCACCACCGGCCGCTCGACCGAGTGCGTGAACCAAATGTCCGAACCTGCGGTTCCTCTTGTACTGAGCAGGATTACTATCGCAACGACTAGTCATCAGTAGGGTAAAACTAACCTGTCTCGCGACGGTCTAAACCCAGCTCACATTCCCTGTTGGCGGGTGAACAATCCGACGCTTGGCGAATTCTGCTTCGCAATGATAGGAAGAGCCGATATCGAAGGATCAAAAAGCGACGTCGCTATGAACGCTTGGCCGCCACAAGCCAGTTATCCCTGTGGTAACTTTTCTGACACCTCTTGCTGAAAACTCTTCAAGCCAATAGGATCGATAGGCCGTGCTTACGCAGTCTCTATGCGTACTGAACATCGAGATCAAGCCAGCTTTTGCCCTTTTGCTCTACGCGAGGTTTCTGTCCTCGCTGAGCTGGCTTAGGACACCTGCGTTATTCTTTGACAGATGTACCGCCCCAGTCAAACTCCCCGCCTGGCAGTGTCCTCGAATCGGATCACGCGGGAGTATTGTCGACGATCGGCGCGAAGCCTTCACGCCACTCTTACACGCTTGGCTCTAGAACACCGTGACAACCGGGTCGAAACCTCGGCGCACGCGCTCCGCCCAACCGAGTAAGTAAAGAAACGATGAAAGCAGTGGTATTTCACCGGCGATGTTGCCACCTCCCACTTATGCTACACCTCTCATGTCTCCTTACAATGCCAGACTAGAGTCAAGCTCAACAGGGTCTTCTTTCCCCGCTAATTTTTCCAAGCCCGTTCCCTTGCTCCCTTGGCAGTGATTTCGCTAGAAAGTAGATAGGGACATTTTTTTTTTCATTTAATTACGTATTGGTTTGCGACGCGAGCATTGAGCTCGGACATTTTTTTTGTTTTTTTTTTTTTTGGCTCGAGCTTTTATGCAGCATAGGAGACTATGCTCATCGCTGCCCTATTCTCATCCTTCAGGATATTGCTTAAAGTGTAAAGTATGTCCATTCGGACTGTAGGTTTTCTATGTAATGTTGCTAAATTCTATGGGTCACTTGGCCACTGGAAGCATAGCTCCCAGTGTTTCCGTCCCCGCCACGGGGAGGCGGACCCTTTACTTCTAGCTGTTAATTGCTTCTTCTAGATTTTTCTTTTATTTTTCAGGTGCTGCTCTCTCTCGTATCCAGATCCACGAGGTAAGTTTTCCTAGTGTTAAATACGTTTCTCGCGTATCTTTGAAAAGCTTCAAACCTCTGTTTATTACTAATCAGCTCATTCCAGTTTGGAACTTCCACTATACGTTCGTGATTTCTATGTGAAGCATACGCTGCACAAACAAACATTATATGTCTTACGTTTTCTTCTTCAGCACCACAGGCCGGACATCTGGGAGACCGCACAAGACCCCTTCGGAACAAGGAGGAGTTTATCGATCCGTACCCCGTTATTAGGTAAGTTGTGAATCTTGATGGTTTGAACCACTCTGATTCTGCGCAATACTTTACGTCCTTGATGAATAGATAGGTATCCCTACCATGCTCATCCGAGTCACACCTGCGCTGCCAAATCACACATACAATTTTGTTTATTTCCTTTAGCTTATCCTCCAGGGATGCATCCGGATCGTCAGGAGGATCCACCGCATACCCGTCCCAGCACGCCGGTAAGCCTCTTTTAATTGTTCTACTATTTGCAGATCTTAGAATTTCCAGTTCAATTGGTAAATGGCCACTTATCACTTGTAACGCTGCCGTGGAGGTAGTGCGACATGCTCTTGTCATAACCAGAAGTATTGCTCTTTGCAGATGGTTTAGTTGTCTCATGGCCGCTGCCCCTCGCGCTCTGGAACCCCATATCACGGAACCATATGTGAAGATTGGCACACAGACCGCCTTATATAGGACGTCCAAGATAGGTTTCCTTATTCCCCAGTTCTCATGTGCGAACTTCTTTAGCATCATCATATAACTGATAATTTTTTCTTTCAGATGTGCCATGTGTGGCAGGAAGGTCATGTTTGCATCAACTATTACACCCAGGTATTTATGTCTTTCTGCTATCTTAATTGTTTTATCGTAGATTTTTATCACAGGTGGTCTTCTAATGTCAAACTTTCCTTTGACCAGTAAGGCCTTCGTTTTCTTTTCAGAAATTCTTAGTTTGTTGTTTGTGCACCACTCCTGGAACGCCTCTATTACAGAGGTGCCCGTCTCCTGCAGCTCCATTCTAGAATCTCCCTTAATGGTAAAGATTATATCATCCGCATAAGCCGCAACTCCAACCTTATCTCTGTCAAACTTAGCCACAAAACCATTTAGGAATTCATCTAGGCACCAGTTCCAAGCAGCCGGACCAATCACAGAACCCTGTGGACAACCCCTCTCGAGCTTATATGTTATCTGCCTGTGTTTAGTCTCTATTCTTATTTTTCTGTTAGAAAAATATTTATGTATCATTTTAATAAGAGCCCAGCTACACTCCGCAGTGATCAGTCTTTGTTTAATGGCCGGCCACCAAAGGTGATCAAAAGCCCCGACAATGTCAATAAATATGGCCAATATATACTTTTTATCAGATAGATTTATTTCCTTTTCCAGATTAAGTAAAGCATCTTCCGTTCCAACGGAAGCGGCAAGGCCCCTTTCGTTATAT
The DNA here is from genome assembly GCA_951802695.1 of Nomada ruficornis. NCBI lineage: Eukaryota > Metazoa > Arthropoda > Insecta > Hymenoptera > Apidae > Nomada > Nomada ruficornis. The sequence goes on from OX637850.1 coordinate 9,488,643, forward strand.
TGGCTTTGGATTCTGTCCACCAGAATTCTTTCGAATACTTTACTTAGGGTAGATAATAATGTAATCGGTCTATAAGACCCAATCTCTTTTAAATCCATCTCTGGGCTCTTAGGAATGATCGTAACCCTAGCCACCTTCCATGCGGGCGGGAAACATCCCTCGCTTAGGCACTTGTTGAAAATTAATAAGATTATGTCACTTCTGACACTGCCCAGCCTCTTAATCACTTCAGGAGCAAAATTGTCAAGTCCAGGCGCCTTTAGATTTTTTGTCTTATGTAAAGCTTTGGCAAGCTCTTCCTCGGAGATTTGTGGTTCCAAATTAAAGTTTCTGTATGCTTTATTGGAGGTTCTAATCTTCTTATGGTATTCTGTCTCCATGTTGGTCTTATCTTCAGGAAAGAACTTCCTACATAGCGTCAAAGCTGATTCCTCCCACGAGTTTGTGAGTTCTCCGTCAGGCAGCCTCAAACTGCCAATGTGAAATTGCTTCCTCATTTTGTTGCGCGCAATCTTGTGGAGCAGACCCCAAGGGTCTTTGTTTCCTTCTCGCTTAACAAATTCCCTCCAGGAGAGATCCTTACTCTTCCTTATCTCCAAGACATCTGTTTCTTGCGTTCTTGTATGAATTTGAGCATTCCTCTACTTCGCTCGTAAGGCTGAGTCTTCTTGCTCTGTTAAGCTGTTTCCTTTTTCTGGTCACTTCCCGTTTGAGTATGTCTAAACTCTCCGTCCACCACGGGACTGACCCTGCAACATATCTCTTTTTTGGGATAGCTCCAGTGCATACTCGGTGTAGAAGCCTGCCAAAAGTTTCCCCTGCGTTTTTCGTATTAGATTGTTCCATGTACTCTAACACTTCACGTGAAAAGTTTTCCTTTGAGAGCCGAACAAAGCTCTCCCAATCTGCCCTTCTAACGTTGTAACTTATTGTTAGTTGATTACCCGTTTCAATCGGAAGCACTTCACTTGTACCGATACTGAATGTTATTAAGTTGTGATCTGAGGTACAGATCAACTCAGTTATCTTCCAGTCCATGATCTCGTTTACCAGGCCGGCCGTGCATAAAGTAACATCGATGTTTGAGCTGCCATGAGAACTGGCATATGTCGTAAATTCAGAAGTTGTGTTAACTATGTTTAACCCGCGGGCAGCGATTAGCTCCTCCAGTTTTCGTCCATCCTCGTCGGTCGAATCCGAATGCCAGCAAAAAGACTTCGCATTTGCATCCATTACCACCATTACCCTTCGATCTCCAATCGTCTCGAGGCACTCATCCAGATCAGTAAGAAATTTGTCCATGGGTAGTGAATGCTGACAGTATAGGTTTATAATGTAAAACTTGAAGCTCCCGTACAGGAATTCAACTGTTAACATGTGGGCGCTCTGGAAATTGCTCAATACAAAGTAATCCAAATTATTCTTAGCTATAATGGCGACCCAAGGCCGCTCAACTGATGGGCTTATACCATTCATAGATGTTAAATTGTATCCGAAAATTTTATTTTTATTTGTGTAAGCCTCTTGCACGCACAGAATATCTATGTCTTCGTGAACTAACGTGTTTTTAAGTTCAGATGCAACCGCCATAGACCTCATTGCATTTATTTGAGCTATTTTTAGGTCCATTGTATTTTGTTTTTATATATCTCGACTTGGCGTAGGTATTCCGGACAGTTTTTACTTCTAAGACTGTGCGTTACGTCTTTTCTTTTGTGCCGCATGCATATGGGGCATTTCGGGTTGTCCTTATCTTTGCAATTTTCTCGGATATGCTCAGTTGAACCACATGTCTCACAAATCTGTTTGGGAGCCTCACAGTATTTAGCTATATGCCCATATGTATGGCACTTGAAACACCGAGCAATATTAATGTACTCTTTGAGCTTATACACTCGCCAAAGCATATAAACTCTTCCTTTCTCTTTAAGACTGCTTAAGTGCTTGCCAGGGATCTGAACGATCCAGTTAACTCTACTGTCATTCTTGGTTTTGAATGAGTGCCTGAAACTTATTAGATTCTTTAGTTCGCTTCTTTCGAGATCTGATATGCCTTCGAAGTTCTTGGTGATTAAGTCTTCTTTCAGTTCTTCCGGTTTCCACTCTTTCTCGACATCGTAAATTATTACACACGGGTCTAATTTCTTAGGCTCTGAAGCACAAAGACCAGCCTGGCCCAGAGACAGATCTTTGATAATTTTTGTATCATTTTTGTCACATATTGCTATTAGCACCCCCCTGGTGCGAAGCTGACGTATACCTTTCACTTTTAATTCTTTTCGCTTCTCTTTTAGGACTTCTATCAAGCTTTTGTTAAGCTCTTCATTTGTTCTCTTATCATTTTGTTCCGTGGGCTTTATAATCAACACCTCTCCTTTTTGTTTTTGTTTTTTAGGCCTAGCAGTGGGAAATTCCACACCGGGACCACGCCCCACTGGAGTACCACAAGCAGCCGCCATAGCGTAAGTAGGTCTCTTCGAACTTTCATCCAACGTGGACTGCAGTTTCTCTTTTTCCAGGATCTCCTGTTGCAGGCGCGTCTCCAGGATGCTCCATTTCGAAAGTACGTGTTTCATTACACCTTTGCTTACCTTATTAGCTTCGTTAAATAGGAAATTCTCCAAAGATTCGCGTTCCCTTCTTATTTCTTCCAGGACATTCGCCTGCTGCAAGACTTGACATGCTGAAGCACCCTCCAGGAATATTTTGCGCTTCGCCAAGGGCGTACCCTCGTCTACAGACGAAGCAATAGAGCTTGCTCTACTCCTCCCTCTCCGGGGAGTTCCAGTTCTATCAATTTCATCTTCCTCCACTTCCATGTTTTTTGTTTTATTTGAATTAGCCATATTTGTTCCCACGAGTAAGTCGGAATAGGTGGTCCGCCGGGGCAGAGCCGCTTTACCCCGGTAAGGCTGAATGCAACTGGGTTTCGCCAGGTACCCAGAGGTTGGTCGTTAACGGCTGGTGCACCCACCAACCACATCCCAGTGCCCTCGACTGGAATGCCCCTATTCGCCGCGTACCATAGCTTTGGGGTGAGGGATTTTTTATAGAGGTTATCATCCTCGCGGCCCGGCCAATGAAAGCAAGACCCCCGTTCCCGCGAAACATGACCACGGGTCTTACGGTATTAGGGCGGTGCGTACCTACACCGCCCGTTGAGGTACCACTCACTCTTTCGCACTCACTACCCAGCATGACAGCTGTGACAGGAGTCCCAGGAGGCCCCACGAGGAGGTGAGGTGAGTGGATTTGACCGGCTTCGGCCCCCGACTTCCCCGAAATTGGCCCATTGAACCAACATCAGTTTCATCAGAGTTTTAGTCCTCGTTGCCGTGGCATTCCAGAAGTCCTTAGCCAGTCTTCGCCTCCCAGTAGATAGGGACAGAGGGAATCTCGTTAATCCATTCATGCGCGTCACTAATTAGATGACGAGGCATTTGGCTAAAACCTGTGCTTATTCAAATTGACTAAGCATACTTCCGCGCGTGCTTATACACCAGCGCGTGAGGTGTTTCTACAACTAGTTAACGAAAACAAGAATGGTATACATACGCGAGCCTACTTTATAGCGTCCGCTGCCACGAGACCTGCCCGCGGTTCATGGAAAAACTAGGAACGGGGACCCTTGCGGGAGGCGAACTTAGCCGCACCGAGGTGCGTTTTCAGGGATGTCGCGCGAAGGCGTCGCCCCGGGCTCTCCATGCTTAGAGCCCGCCCCGCGCCCTATTATACAATAGTATAGTAGGACTCGCACCGCTTGGTGTAAATGGCCAAGACGGGCTAATAAATATGTTATCTGCTGGCAGCTGCTTCGTCAGTCTTTTTAAGATTTTAGTCGGCTTGCGCCTTGTCACGTATAAAATTGTCTAGAGTCTTTCTGGCAGTCCCAATCTGAGACATACTGCTCTGGTCGTCCGGCCTTCCTTAAAAGGAAGGTAGAGTTCCAGAGCAGCGCCTTCTTGACTCAGTCACCAGAAAATAAAATTGGTTAATATAGTCGTATTGGCTTGCGCCTCGTCAATTTTAAAATTAAGCAGTGGCTTCTCGGTAGTCCCATACTGAGACTTACCGCGCCGTTCATCCAACAATCCTTAAAAGGAAGGCGGAGTTCTGGCGCGGCACCGATCGACCACAGTCATCTGAAAGAATTATGTTAATAAATAGACGGCACAAATAAATAAATAAGTAACATAGATCGTGGTTTATACTGATCACCTTATGTGATCATAGTCAATGAATTGATTGGCTATTTCTAATGACGATCGGAGGGCTATGAGTGAGGCCGTCAGGCAGTCCTTTCGGCCGAGCCCCAGGTGCTTCATGTTTCTTATGGTAGCTTTGGGCATAGCTCCCCTGCATCCCACAACAATTGGAATTATTTCTGCCCTTACTCCGTTCATTTTAATACGTAAATACTCCGCGGTGTCCTTATACTTTCGAATTTTCTCTTTGTATGCCTGGGGGAGATTTTTCTTGTCTTCGTAGCGGATAGTTATGTCCACTACGTAAACCGTATCCTGGCCTTTTATGACCAGATCAGGTTTCTTCAACTCCCCCAGGACATTGATAGTCGGCTCCTGGAACACCGCGCAGTGTCCTGGCATTTTGTTCTTAACGAGTTCACATATCTCGTTATGCCTCTTTATTCTTTGGGCCTTCGTGTGGGTGCAATTGCCCAGTATATGCCCCAGGGTCTCGGCCTGGGCGCCACATCGTCGGCACTTTACATCAGGTGTCTTCTTGACTCTGTTTAATACGACTCTTGTATCAAACGTGTTGGTTCTTAATTTCAGCGCGTCTAGGTACCTAGACGGCCTCAATAATTCTGGTTGATAGAGCCAGGTGTTTCCGATCTTGTCTCCGAAGAATTCTCGGATCTAATTTGTATCTGTTAATGCCTTTAATTGCCTCGATTATGTCTGAGTTGGAGGCATGCCGAAGACCTTCCCACGGGTCTATTTGGATCCCCAGATATTTCAATCTAGTTTCGGGGTCCGCATATGGAATGGTTATGCCCCCTGACTCCAATTTTGGGTCAACCATGTGCCATGTTTTGTCACGTTGTATTATTTGTAGGGTATTACATTTGGAAGCCGCTATATCCATACCCAAGGATTTGATATAATTTGTAAGCATTTTCAGTTACTTTGCGGCTTCCTTCTTTGTTTTCGATAGCAGAATCAGATCATCTGCGAAGGCTAGGATGGAGACATTCTCGTCTCCCATCTCAATGCCCTCCGTCGCCGTGTCTATTTTATTAATGATTGGATCTATCACTAAGTTAAACAGTAGGGGCGATAGCGGGTCTCCTTGCTTAACCCCTCTTAGTATATCCATATCCAACGCCTCTTTGTTTCTGCACAGTATTTTGGTTTTACAATTGCGGTACATTTTCCGTATATACTGTGCTGCGATGATTGGTACGCCCTTGGCCCTAAGGCAGCTGGCCATCACGCTGTGAGGAACGGTGTCCAAAGCTTTGGAGATGTCTACGATGGTTACTATACCACCACCTTTTTCTTTCATGACGGCTAATGCGCTACTAAGGACTGCGATATTTTGCTTGCATCCGTCCTCCTTGATGAACCCCTTCTGCCTCCGGTTTATTTCCACTTTTGAACGTAGTCTCCGGTCAATCATTGCCGAATATACCCTACCCATCAGTGAGCCTATAGTGATGGGTCGCCAGTTGTTTGCATCTTCTACGCTTTTTCCCGGTTTCGGGATTAGCGTAGTGCGGTTTATCTTCCACTGGCTGGGGTATATTCGGCTCATTAGCAGAAGGTTGCACATCTTACTTAGAATGTGTAGCGCACCGTCTCTCTTGAGATGGGACTTTCTAATGCCATCGACACCGGCGGCAGTTGTGCTCTTAATTTTTCTTATTTTGGCTGCCATCTCCTCAACCATGATGGGCGTCCATATGCTTTCAATTGGGAAGCTATTACTCTCGCTGTCCCTTATTGCGTTCTTTAATTTCACTTGGGGCCCAGCTACACCCCAGAGGTCCCTGTATATGGGACCTACTTCTTCCATCTTAGGTACATCGATTGGAAGCCTGGCCTCGGGCTGTTTACCCGCTATCGCCCAGTCAATTAGCCGTTGGGGACACTTTTTATACATGTCTTGTGCTCTAGCGTACATGTATTGCTTGGCCCTTGCCTTATTCCGGCCTCTCGTGGTCCCCCGGCTATTACCTGGAGGCCCCCTCGGGAGCCTCTCGCCTCGGTGCCGTGACACCGGGCCTACGTTAGTATCATCTTTGATTGTTTCTATGAATTCTTGAAGTATAACTTCAACGTCTTCTGGGAGAATTCTTCTCCAGTTTGCGAGAAGTTCTAATTTCTTTTCGACCTCCCTTAACGGGTGGTCTTCGTTCAGTTGTCTCGCTTGAATACTGTCGCGGAGTGCTATCTCCCATGCTTCTCTTCCGAGGCTCCTTCGGGGGTCCTCCTCTATCTCCTCGGTGGCTGAGGCATACACTGAACTGTCTGAGGACGAGGAGTCCTCCTCAGCCACCGGGGTCCTTCTCCCCCGAGCGGGTAGGAGCCTCCTTTTGTCGCTAATTTGTTTGAGCGATTTGTGCGGCAGGAATTCCCGTATTTTCACGTTCGGGTATCGCTCGTTGTGGAACCTCCTATCTAATTGGATTAGGAGGTCCACTTCCTCTTTGGTCCAAGCCGAGGCCCTATTGCTTGGACCACTCCTGCCGCTTCCTGTCTCCTGCCTTTTTTGGTTCCGCGCCAGGGGGTGTCTGTGTCTTTCGTGTTGCGACAACCCCCTTGGGGTCCGGAACACTCTACCACATATTTGGCATTCTACTTGCGCTTCGCCCTCGGCTATGTCTTCAATTATTGTCTTTTTGCATTTAGGAGCATGACACTGCCAGCCGCGGAGCTTAGTAAAACTCCTATGGCAGGCAGCGCATCTCCAAATCGCTTTATGCCGAGGGTGTTTAGCTTCGATATGTTCTATGAACTTTGCTTCCTTTATGAAGCATACCTCCGGACCCTCGCCGGCGCAGAACTTGCAGGAAATGTACCCGCTCAGGGGTAAGTCCGTCCATTGTTCCATCTCATTGTACCCTGAAGTATTGCCAAAGTCGTCAACGATGGTCCTCCCGTCTATAGCGGACATGTCCGCCACGGGAGCCCCAGGACCAGGGGCCCCCGTGTCCGAGGCTTCTCTACTATCGTTTATATCCATTACTGTGGGATCGGGCGCCTCCATCAAAAGAACATAAGAGGAACAGAAGAACCACGTTGCCTAAGAAGGGGCCGTGGCGTAGATGGACTGATCAGTGCCTACCACCAGAAAGTCTCGGGTTCGATTCCCGATGACTCCCCTTCATTTTTCTAAAGTTCCTACATTTGGGGGCTCGTTCGGGATGGAGGGCAGCACCGACCACACGAAGCATACGACGAAAGACAAGAGAAGCACACGACGACGATGACGACGAACGAAGCATTGCAACGCACGACGGCAAAGCATGCGACGTTACACGATGGACGGCGGCAATGAGGGACACGAATTCAAGGTGTGAAATTGTCGTGCGTCTCAAGACGAAGCAACCGTCGGCAACGAGGTACACGAGTTCAAGGTGTGAAGTTGTCCGAGCGTGTTGAAAAGACGATGAAAGTTCGAGGACGAACTTGATTCAAAGAAAGGGCCGAGTGTGGGGTCGGGCGCCTCCATCAAAAGAACATAAGAGGAACAGAAGAACCACGTTGCCTAAGAAGGGGCCGTGGCGTAGATTGACTGATCAGTGCCTACCACCAGAAAGTCTCGGGTTCGATTCCCGATGACTCCCCTTCATTTTTCTAAGTTCCTACATTACTAGGTTATCGATATTTGATCCTTTTCATCTTTTCCCATCCGTATCCATGCTTAGTCCTTTTTCCTTGCCTGTTTCGTTGGACAAAGCTATCAGAATAGCAGGTGGGCCGGGCCACAGGCAGCGTTATAGAGTCCGCTGGGGATGTGGGCGTCAGGTTGCCCTGAATTTTTCTAAGTGCTGGCGGCGTATTGCTTTGCGCCACCGGGGCAAAAAACGGCACTGGGCTGTGCCGTTAAGCCCCGGCAGCACATCGCTCCACGCCGCCAGACAGATGGAATTTCTTAGAATTCTTTCTAAGTGCCAGCAGCGTATTGCTTTCCGCCGCCGGACGAGCAGCAAAATGCCGCCAAGTTCCAGCGGCGTATTGCTTAAGAGAGTCATAGTTACTTCCGCCGTTTACCCGCGCTTTCTTGAATTTCTGCACGTTGACATTCAGAGCACTGGACTGAAATCACATTGCGTCAACACCCGCGGGGGCCATCGCAATGCTTTGTTTTAATTAGACAGTCGGATTCATCTAGTCCGTGCCAGTTCTGAGCTGAGCGTTGAATGGCGGCCGAAGAGAACGACCACGACGGAAGATCCGCCACGGAAGCCTCGCAGCAAGGAAGATCCGCGGGAGGCCAAGGTACGGGACCGAACTCGGATCCCGGTTTCGCAATAATGCGTCCGTTCACATCGCACAGGCCCGTCACGTCGGCCAAACCCACTTCCCGACCAAGCCCAACACGCCCCGCTCCTCAGAGCCAATCCTTATTCCGAAGTTACGGATCCAATTTGCCGACTTCCCTTACCTACATTAATCTATCGACTAGAGGCCCTTTACCTTGGAGACCTGCTGCCGATATGGGTACGAACCGGCGCGACTCCTCCACGTGGCCTTCTCCATGTATTTCAAGGTCCGAGGGGAAGATCCGGACACCGCCGCAACTGCGGTGCTCTTCGGGTCCCATACGCTATCTCCCTGCTGGAGGTTTCCAGGGAACTCGAACGCCTATACAGAAACGAAAATTCTTCCCGGATCTCCCGACGGCGTCTCCAGGTCATTTGGGGTTACCCCGACGAACTTTCTCACGAGGGCCCGATTGGTATGCGGTTCCGCTGCCGGGTTCCGGAATAGCCAGTTTGGCGTCTTCGGAAACTAAACCACCAGCGGCGAATTGTTTCATCTATGCTGCAAGCAAACTTCCAGGGACGTATTGCTTCCGTCGATCATACGACCAAGTGCCAGCGGCGTATTGCTTCTGTCGTTCATACGACCAAGTGCCAGCGGCGTGTTGTTTTCGTCGATCATGCGACCAAGTGCCAGCGGCGTATTGCTTCGCAACGTGTGATATGAAAGAAACATTTATTTCCTGCGTCCACGCGCCTCTTGAACACGCTTCTTGCGGGCGCTGAAAGACGCGTAGTGAAACGCTTCTCCCTCGTTACACGCGATCGACGATCACGTCGCCGATCTTCGTGTAACGCACGGCGTGGTCCGGGGTCTCGTCTTACCGACAAGACGGATCCCCAAGCATAGGGCTGAGTCTCAACAGATCGCAGCGTGGTAACTGCTCTACCGAGTACAACACCCCGCCAGGTACCTAAGTCGTCTACAGACGATTCCGCGTCTCGACGTCGAACTTGGAGTACCCATGATCGACCGTTAGAGGGTCATGGCCGTCGTCCGGCGGGATCCCGATAACGGACCCAAAGACAACCCGGACGGCAAACTGGGGCCCGTGCGAACACCGGTCACGAGGGCCGGCCACCTAGTAGTGTCACGTTGTTTTCAGCCTTTCGACCCACACGAGACTCCTAGATATATCGTTGCCTCCTTTGACTAGAAAGGATACGGCCTTGGAGGCGTTCAGGCATAATCCCACGGATGGTAGCTTCGCACCACTGGCCGCTCGACCGAGTGCGTGAACCTAATGTCCGAACCTGCGGTTCCTCTCGTACTGAGCAGGATTACTATCGCAAGGACTAGTCATCAGTATGGTAAGACTAACCTGTCTCACGACGGTCTAAACCCAGCTAAACCCCCGGCGAATTCTGCTTCGCAATGATAGGAAGAGCCGACATCGAAGGATCAAAAAGCGACGTCGCTATGAACGTTTGTCCGCCACAAGCCAGTTATCCCTGTGGTAACTTTTCTGACACATCTTGCTGAAAACTCTTCAAGCCAAAAGGATCGATAGGCCGTGCTTTCGCAGTCTCTATGCGTACTGAACATCGAGATCAAGCCAGCTTTTGCCCTTTTGCTCTAAGCGAGGTTTCTGTCCTCGCTGAGCTGGCCTTAGGACACCTGCGTTATTCTTTGACAAATGTACCGCCCCAGTCAAACTCCCCGCCTGGCAGTGTCCTCGAGTCGGATCACGCGGGAGTATTGTCGACGATCGGCGCGAAGCCTTCACGCCACTCTTACACGCTTGGCTCTAGAACACCGTGACAACCGGGTCGAAACCTCGGCGCACGCGCTCCGCCCAACCGAGTAAGTAAAGAAACGATGAAAGTAGTGGTATTTCACCGGCGATGTTGCCATCTCCCACCTATGCTACACCTCTCATGTCTCCTTACAATGCCAGACTAGAGTCAAGCACAACAGGGTCTTCAGCTAGGTTTCGCTAGAAAGTAGATAGGGACATTTTTTTTTTTTCATTTAATTACGTATTGGTTTGCGACGCGAGCATTCAGCTCATTATCGCTTGATACAGCTGCTTATCAATTTGTCGAATTTTTTTATTATATAGGTTTATTCTTTTATTTTATTTATTACTCCAATATATTTATTTCTGTTTATTATTATTATTATTATTTTGAATCACTTAGCCGTCGGAGATGCTCACTCCGCCGTTGCCCGTCCCTGCCCCGAGGAGGCGGATTCTCTACTCTCTAGCTCCATGTCGAGTGTTAGTCTCTTTCGTTTTTCAAAAATTTTGGCTGTATATTCTATAAATTTTTTAAATTTTTCTTGTGTATTTATTAAGTTTACTTTATTTATTTCTGTGCCTGTATTTACTAATTCTTTATATCTAAACTCTTCGTACTGCGGACATCTGTATAGTATATGTTCAACTGTTTCTTCTTCTTCCGTTTGACATATTTGGCAGTTATTTATGTTGATGCTTCCCCGTCTGTAAAGGGAGCTGTTGATCGAACCGTATCCAGTTAACATGTAGACGCACTATCGTCCAGGTCTAAACCATTCATTATTTTTTGCGAATGTGACGTCTTTTATATACTGATATGTTATTCTTCCTTTAGATTCTAGGTCCCATCTTTGTTGCCATTCTTTGTAAATAATTTCCTCTATCGTTTTTGTTTCTTCCTCTATTCTTTTATTTTCAGTGTTTGGTCAATTGACTCTCTTTCTCGGTAAGTATACATTTTCCAATTTGTGTTTATATTTCTTTTAACTCTATTTATCAACGCTTACGCAATAATTTCAAGGTCCAACGGAAGTACGCCTGCAATTGCTTGCATTGCAACTGATGAAGTTTTCTTGCATGCTCTGGTCATAATTAATAATAATAATCTTTGTGTTGCTAAGAGATGTCTTAGTTTATGCGAATTTTGAAGAACGTCATACCAAAAAGATGAACCGTATTTAACTATTGGCAAAAACACCGCATTTTACATAATGTTTATAAGTAGATAGGGACTTTTTTTTTTTCATTTAGTTACTCAAAACTTGTTCCAGCGCGAGCACCAGCTCACAGCCGCCTTTTACTTATTATGCTTAATTTTTCTTTTTAATTTTTTATATTTAGGTAAATCAAAAGTAGGTAAGTAAGTTCAAGCTTTAACGAAATTCCAAATATATTAAATTGTTCTAACATTATTAATTAATTTGTTTTATTTTTTTTCAGGTAATACTTTATTAAGGAATTTTGACAAATCGGATCACTCAGCCGTCGAAACAAGTTCGACGTTGCCCATCCCCGCCGACGTAGAGGCGGATCCGCTACTTTCTAATTGGTTTAAAATCTCTCTTCTTTTTTGGAATGCTTTTACGGTAAATCTTGATAATTTTTCAAATTTCTCTTCAGTATCTAGTAATTTTCTTTTGTCTATTTCAATATTTAGGATTTCCGAGTATCTAAATTCGTTGTAGACTGGACATTTAAATAAAATATGATTAACATCTTCCTCTTCCTCTAGGTCACAGACTTCACAATATTTATTATTAGTACTTTTCCTTTTATATAACGTACTATTGATAGGTCCATAACTAGTTATTAAATAGACACAATACCTGTTAGGCTTAAACCACGTATTATTTATTTTAAATTTAACGTCTTGAATAAAGTCAAATGTGTCTCTACCTTTAATCTCATTGTTCCATCTTACCTGCCATTAGTCATATATCATTTTATCTATATTCGTAATTTCATGCTTAATTCTATTTGTCTCATTTTCTATTTGTAAATTTTCTTTTTCAACATAAAAATATGATTTCCATTTAATAGTTTTATTTATTTTAATTTTAGTTATGAGAAGTATTCTGACGATAGCAAGATCCAGAGGAATAGTTCCAGCCAATATTTGCAGTGAAGCCGTAGACGTCGTTCTACAAGCTTTTGTTAACGTTAGTAATAAAGATCTTTGTGTAGCTAGTAAATGTCTCAAAACATGTGTTTTCTGTACCTCACCATACCAAATACTTGAGCCATACCCAACAATGGGCAGGAAAACCGCACTATAGAGAATCTTGATAATGTGATATTTTAAGCCCCAAGTGTCTCTTACAACTCTCTTAGAGCCATAACTAAGTTTACTATTTTTGCTCTTATAAATTGTGCGTGTGAAATAAAATTCAATTTTTCATGCAGTATAATTCCGAGATATTTTATTTGTTCGGTATATTTAATTTTAACTTCATTAATCTTAATTATAGGAAGGCTTTCCCTATCTAATTTACCTTTAACTAGCATTGCTCAAGTTTTATTTGTGGATATTTTTAATTTGTGTTTTTTACACCATTTGTTCTGATCTTGAATTTCCCTTAATAATCATGGCAAGGTCATCGGCATATGCAATGATTTCGTTATCATGATCATTCATTTCAGCCTGGAAAGTGTCCAGGAACACGTCCATGCACCAGCACCAGGCTACTGGTCCAATAATCGAGCCCTGTGGGCAACCCTATTGCATCCAAATTTTGACCGTTTCAAGTCGTGAGCTCACAGTCATGCTTCTATTTTTCAAATAACTTCTAATTAATTTAATTATGTTCATGCTACATTCAGCCTTTATCGCTCTCTCTATGACAGTTGGCCACTACAAGCTGTCAAAAGCAGTCTCGATATCAATAAAAATAATGTGGGAGCTTCGTTGTATCGATGGTGGAAGTAGGAAGCGACGGGAAAAGAAAGGAAGGAAGAAGGTGTTTCGTCCTAGGCCTGCTAGCGGACTCGTCAGTAAGGCGTACTAGCAGGCCCTGCCTTAGACACTAGGATAGTTGGGAATTGTCGGAGGTTATATATATAGTCGTGGTGACTTATACAATACCCCCTATTTCCTTCCTTGGTAACGAAATTTTTCCAAGAATCTTTTTTGGATTTCCTAATGGTTGCAACATACTTATTCTTTATTATTCTAAATTTACGCTCATACTCTGGAATTAGTTCTATAAAATTGAACCTTCTAGCTCCTTCCAGTTGCTTTTTGTGCTTATTGGTTTTCAATCTTAATTTTTCAATATCATCGGACCACCAAGGTACTGAGCTCTCTTTTTTACCTCTTTTAGGGATATTTTGACTACAACACAGGGTGAGGAGCTTATTAAAAATTCTTACAGCTTCATCGGGTTTTGCATGTCTTAATCTTTCTTTAACTTCACTACTAAATATGGCTTTGACACTATGGTCGAAACCTTCCCAGTTAGCTTTTTTCAAATTGCAAGGTTACCTAAGATTAGGTAAATTATTCGAGCTAGGATTTTTTAAATGTGTGCCACTTAAAACTATTTTAAAAACAATTAAATTATGATCGCTAGCATTACAATCAATCACAACTTTCCAGTCATAAATAGATCTAGAAAAATTAGACCTGGCCAGCGTGATATCTATATTAGATTGTCCGTTTGAGCTCATATAAGTGGGAATACTGCATCGCTCATTTAATATAACTAAATCATTCGCCAGAATAAACTCTTCCACCAACTTCCCACGTTAATCTGTCTCATGAGAAAACCAAGCATCAAATTTGGAGTTTGAATCTAAAGTGATTACAAACTTCTTACCCTTTAGTTTTATTAAGATATTATTAATTATGTCTAAAAAGTGAGAAATTGGCAAAGAGTGCTGGCAATAAATATTTACAATGTAAAAACAACATGCGTTTGTGTATATTTGAAAATAAATAACGTGTTCAGAGGTGTCCGGAAAAACCAATACATTCAAATTTTCGTGCCTGACAACCGCTGCTATCCAGGGGGTTTTACAAACCGGCTGGATAATTCTCAAATGAGGAGAATTATATCCTCTAACTTTACTTCTGAAATTATACGGCTCTTGAATACATAAAACATCTAACTTAAATTCTTTAACGTCATATATTATTATAGCCGGATTAATTTTCTTAGGTTTTTCTACTTTTAGTCCAATTTGACTCATGTTACTTTTGTAGGAACTTTAGAAAAATGAAGGGGAGTCATCGGGAATCGAACCCAAGACTTTCTGGTGGTAGGCACTGATCAGTCCATCTACGCCACGGCCCCTTCTTAGGCAACGTGGTTCTTCTGTCCCTCTTATGTTCTTTGATGGAGGCGCCCGCGATCCCACACTTTTATTTATAATTTCTACGTCTTTTTTATCACTAACTTGTAAAACTATTCCCTTACTCTTCATCTGCCTAATGTTTCTGACTTTGAGGGTTTTTCCTGTCTCCTTCAACTTGTTTATTCTTTCTTTCTGTTCTGGATTCGCTGGTAGGGAGGGCGCTCGCTCGCTTCGCGCCTAGCGCTGTTCCGTGGCGACAAGCGCGAGTGTTCTTTCCCACTTATCTCTTCATGCTCCTTGCCCCGCGCAGCGGTATAAATACCGCTGCGCTAGGATACAATTTGTCGGGTTTACTAATATTAACAGAGAGATAAGAGGTTTTCAAGCGAGATTTGCGTCGGCGTTAGATTCATTACTACTATAATTTACTGGAGTTAAACGACTTACAATCGTTTAACTATTTCTACTTAAATAAGAGCTAAATAGCGTGCGGAGAAAAACTATACTTTATTCGTTACTTGTGCTTTATTGTTCTTATTGCTTTGTTGTACATTATTGTTCTTGTGCGGTAACGTTAAATACATGTAATTCGTGCTATACGTGGATTGTGCCTATTTTATATAAATTCCTAATCCGTTACGTGTTTAAATTAAGACCTAACGAGCTATCCGAAACACTTTCTTTAAATCTTCATTGTTTCTACTGTCGTTTTCATCCTCCGGTTTTAATAATATTACTTCGTATTCATCTTTTCTTTTTATTTTTTCAGATTCTAGTTTGCCGGCGATACTATGCGGACTTGGAGCTATTGCGGCAGCTGGCGCGTAAGAGATCTTATTGGTATCATGACAACTTTCTTTTGTTCTTAGTATTTCATTCTTAACTATTCCTTCTTGTAGTCTGTTCTCCAAAATAGCCCATTTATCCAGTATAAACCTGATGCTAGACTTTGTTAATTTATTATTTTCATTAAATAGGAATTCCTCAAGTTCTCTTCAATATTAATCTCTTCAATATTAATACCATCTAATCCCAATTCCCCGGTTTTTCTTCTGTTAGCCCTGGTAGGCGTACTTTTTACAGAGATGTCATCGGCTTGCAGGGATGAGGCAGAGCTCCTCCTGCTTTGACTTCGACTAGAAGCATCAGGTAAAGTCATTTCAACATCATCTAATTTTTTCTCCTCTCCTTCTCCTCCTCTCTCCTTCATTGTTTGTTTTTTATTTTTGGACGTCATCATACATGGTCCCACGAGAAGGTCGGAAAGGGTGGTCCACCGGGGCAGAGCCGCCTTACCCCGGTAAGGCTAAATACAACCGGGAGTCGCCATGTTCCCGGAGGTTGGCCGCTAGCGACCGGGGCACCCACCGGCTACGCTCCGGCGCAATGTCCGGAACGCACCCCTTCGGCGCGCCCCATACCTTAACCCTTCCGACCCGAAATCAGTACCGCGTACTGACCCACCAGCCGTCGTATGCGGCCGACATCAGTACCGCGTACTGACCCGGAGAATGAATCACCGCTTTCTTCGCGCGTCAGGCAAAGCCGAATTCGACACGCACTTATGTATAAATGTGTATCTCTTATCTCGTATCACATATGTATCTCCTAAAGATACACAAGACCTCAGTTTTAAGCTAAACAATCTGCAATGCTTTCATTATTGCTGCAGACACAGTTCTTGATCCTCGACGACACATAGATACAAGACATCAATCAGACAATACAGTAGCTAGACTACCCGAACGGCATTTTATAACAAAAATATCCCCAACGGAAAAAACAAAAACACAACAAAGAAGATGTGCGGTATGTACGAAATGTGGAAGAATGAAAGATAGTAGGTTCTCGCGCCGCGAATGTGATGTTGGACTTTGCTTAGAAAAGTGTTTCGAAATATGCCACACGAAGCTGAATTACTAACTGTTATTTAGGTAAAAACTTAATGAATTTCTTAATTATCCAGTACAATACTGCATATGGTAAAGACGCAAATACTTTAGGAACAATTCGATATGTTAGGACTCCAATTCTCGTCAGCCGGCTACGGACGTAGCGAGCGACTTACGGAAAACGCTGCCGGGTCGGAAGGGTTAAGGTGAGGGATTTTTTATAGAAGTTGTCATCCTCGCGGTCCGGCCGGTTAAGGCAAGACCCCCGTTCTAGCGAAACATGACCACTGGTTTACGGTATGCTAGAGCTCGGGTACCTTGGGCCCGCTAAAACCCATACTGTGTCCGTCCCTGACCCGGCCGGAGTCGGTTCAGGAACAGACACAGCCCCTGAGGGGAGTAGATAGGGACATTTTTTCATTCTTTCATTTTGTGCTCCTGACTTTTGCGGTGCGAGCTTAAACTCATTACCGCCTTATTCATAGATTTTTATAATTGTTCTTATTTTCTTTAAATTCTAGGGTGTGAACTATTATATATATTTATTTGCATATAGGTAAGTTTTTCAATAAGTATCAATCATTTTTATATGTATTTATTCATTATGTTTCGTTTTGTTATAATTTAATTTAGTTTAGCTTAGTTTTATTATAGTATTACACCATTTTTGCTTTAATTTGAATTTGCTTAGTTTGTTCTATTGTATTATATTGTTCATTTATTTATTTACTTAATTACTTTTCCTCTTTAATTTGTTTCAGGTAGCATCATTCGGATCTCTTAGCCATCGGAGTTGATACCCGACATTGTCCGTCCCTGCCACGAGGAGGTGGATCCACTACTATCTAGCTGTAATAAACATTCTCTTCTTCTTTCAAAGACCAATGTGGCAAACTGTGAAAACCTTTTAAATCTTTCTTGACAATCTATTGTGGGATCGCGGGCGCCTCCATCAAAGAACATAAGAGGAACAGAAGAACCACGTTGCCTAAGAAGGGGCCGTGGCGTAGATGGACTGACCAGTGCCTACCACCAGAAAGTCTCGGGTTCGATTCCCGATGACTCCCCTTCATTTTTCTAAAGTTCCTACACTATTAAGTAGCTTTTT
The DNA here is from genome assembly GCA_951802695.1 of Nomada ruficornis. Lineage (NCBI taxonomy): Eukaryota > Metazoa > Arthropoda > Insecta > Hymenoptera > Apidae > Nomada > Nomada ruficornis. The sequence goes on from OX637850.1 coordinate 9,506,190, forward strand.
TCGACGTCTAAATTCAAAATTTCAGGATATCTAAATTCTTGGTATTTTGGGCATCTAAATATAATGTTGTTAATATCTTCTTCCTCTTCCAGGTTGCAAATTAAACAGTTTTTATTTTCAACACTTTTTCTTTTGTATAGCGTACTATTTATAGGCCCATATCCTGTAATTATATAAGTGCTGAATCTGTTAGTGTTTCGGATAGCTCGTTAGATCTTAATTTAAACACGTAACGGATTAGGAATTTGTATAAAATAGGCACAGTCCACGTATAGCACGAATCACATGTATTTAACGTTACCGCACAAGAACAATAATGTACAATAAAGCAATAAGAACAATAAAGCACAAGTAACGAACAAAATATAGATTCTCTCCGCACGCTATTCAGCTCTTATTTAAGTAGAAATAGTTAAACGATTGTAAGTCGTTCAACTCCAGTAACTTATCGTAGTAATGAATCTAACGCTGCCGCAAATCTCGCTTGAAAACCTCTTATCTTTCTCTTAATATTTGTGAAACTGACTAATCGTTGTAATGCCGTCGAATAGTGTCCTCGCGCAGCCATATATACAGGGTGTCTCTTAACTTCTGTCCTTCCCGGAAATGGGGGGTAGCTGGGGTGATTCTGAACAACTTTTTCCTTGACCAATATGTGGTTTGCAGCTTCATTTTTAAGTTATTAACGAAAAACACTGGCCAATGAGAGCGCCCGCCGGCTGGCCGATGGCGCGCGCTCAGGCACGAACCTATCAGCTGTCACGATGGGGGGGCATCGAGGGTACCGACGGAAGCGTGCGGCAAATGTTACATCGTCATAATTGAGACTAATGTGGAATAATTCGTTTATACTTATGAAACTAATAAGTCGTTTAATAACCGTGTTCGATACGTTTATTCATTATCCGAAAGGAATAAACTGTTCTAATACTTATGAAAAAAAAATTTTATTTAACAGCGCGTTTTCAGGTGGATAAATTATGTGACAAGAAAAACGATTTGCAGAACTAATGTTAGAAAAAGCTAATTAAACTTACCCATTCGTCTACGAATTAATCTGGTTAACATTGTGCGAATCCTGACCTAGGCAACGGTCAACAGCTGATGTCACCGGCCGGGTCGGTGAACTCACTACACTCACGGTGAATTCACTTCAAGATCACTTCACTTCACGGTCACTATCACTTGCCACTGTGAAATGTGGGAATATTTGAAACCGATTTATTTTTCTTACGTTTAAACATTTCGTAATAGTCTGCGTTTTTACGATTCATGTTGTCCGTTCGGCTAGAGAACGACTCTGCCAGCTGAAACGTCGCATTCGCTTCCACACGCACACGCACATGTTCTTTAATGTGGATAACATTGTAGTGCCGACGCTCACACTGCGACGCACACTACGCAGGGGCCGATGCTGCCCTGTGTGATCGGTATCTGCCGCCGATTTCCACTAAATTTGGAGACAGGGCGTGTGCGTGTGCGTGTGGAAGCGAGTGCGACGTTTAAGCTGGCAGAGTCGTTCTGCTAGCTGAACGGACAACATGAATCGTAAAAACGCAGCTATTACCAAATGTTTAAACGTAAGAAAAATAAATCGGTTTCAAATATTCCCACATTTCACAGTGGCAACTGATAGTGAGCGTGAAGTGAAGTGATCTTGAAGTGAATTCACCGTGAGTGTAGTGAGTTCACCGACCCGGCCGGTGACATCAGCTGTTGACCGTTGCCTAGGTCAGGATTCGCACAATGTTAACCAGATTAATTCGTAGACGAATGGGTAAGTTTAATTAGCTTTTTCTAACATTAGTTCTGCAAATCGTGTTTCTGAAAACATAATTTATCCACCTGAAAACGTGCTGTTAAAAAATATTTTTTTCATAAGTAATAAAACAGTTTATTCCGTTCGGATAATGAATAAACGTATCGAACACGGTTATTAAACGACTTATTAGTTTCATAAGTAGAAACGAATTATTCCACATTAGTCTTAATTATGACGATGTAACATTTGCCGCACGCTTCCGTCGTTACCCTCGATGCCCCCCATCGCGACAGCTGATAGGTTCGTGCCTGAGCGCGCGCCATCGGCCGCCCGGCGGGCGCTCTCATTGGCCAGTGTTTTTCGTTAATAACTTAAAAATGAAGCTGCAAACCACATATTGGTCAAGGAAAAAGTTGTTCAGAATCACCCCAGCTACCCCCCATTTCCGGGAAGGACAGAAGTTAAGAGACACCCTGTATAACGCTGCGCGTGGCAAAGGGCATGCGGAGATAAGTGGGGAAGAACGCTCGCGCCTGTCGCCACGGAACAGCGCTAGGCGCGAAGCGAGCGAGCGCCCTCCCCACGAGCGAATCCAGAACAGTTAGGGATGAACCATTTATTATTTATCCTAAATCTAACGTCTTGAATAGAATCAAAAGTACATCTTCCCCATTACACCATCTACTTTGCCATTTACTATATACCAAATTTTCTATTTTTGCAGTTTCATCTTTTATCCGCTCAGACTCGTCAGAAATTCTTTTCTTTGTGAGTGTACGCATATAATTTCCAATTTACTGTATTATTATGTTTTACTTTGTTTATTAACGCCTGCCTTATTATAGAGAGATCCAGGGGGAGAACCCCGGCCAAGACCTGAAGCGCTATCGTGGACGTGGTTTTGCACGCTTTGGTGATAATTAGCAGAATGGATCTCTGGGCAGCCAAAATATGTCTCATGACGTGAGCCTTTTGCACCTCCTGGAACCATGCACTAGACCCGTAAGTAGTAATGGGTAGAAATACTGCGCTATATAGGATATTTACTATGCTTGTTTTTATTCCCCACGTATCGAGGGCAACTCTTTTTAAGGCCATTATTAGTCCAATTACCTTATTTCTTATAAATTTTGCATGTTCTATAAAATTTAACTTTCCGTCTACAATTACGCCTAAATATTTAATTTTGTCTGAATATTTTATTTTTACATCATTAATTTTTATTCTTGGCAGTCTTTCTCGATTAAGTTTCCCGTTTGTTAGCATGGCCAGAGTTTTATTCAGTGATATGCTTAATTTGTGATTTACGCACCACGTCTCTAATATTTTTAGTCCTCTTTCAGCAGTTCGTTCTAATTCAGCTCTAGTATTACCCTTTACAATCATAGCAAGGTCGTCAGCATAGGCTATAACTTCTGCGTCTTGTTCATCTATATTATTTTGAAAGTCATCTAAGAAGGTGTCCATACACCAGCCCCAGGCCATGGGACCGATGATGGAGCCCTGTGGGCATCCTCTCTGCATGAATTTATCAATTTTATCAAATTTAGATTGTATCGACATTCTTCTATTTTTAAAATAACTTTTTACTCTCTTGACTATTGGAGTATTTAAAAGCGAACGAACTGTATGCGTCGGGGAGTGTGCGAGAGAACGATGCACGGTCGCCGGCCAATCAAGCGCGCATCGCCGTCGCGTATGCGATCGTTGCATCAGAGGAGAGCGAATGCAGTTACGAGTTGCCCGCACGACGCATCAGACGATATTACCTTTGTTCTAATTACTAATTACATTGTTTTAACACCACTTATTCTATATTTAATAAACTCTATTTTATCCTACATTAATGAACTCTGTTTTATCCTACACTATTGTAGAACTACATTCAGCTTTTATAATTTTATCTATTATGGCTGGCCACCATAGGTACTCAAACGCTGCTTCTATATCTATAAAGATGGTTATAGTGTATTTTTTGTGAGAACTCTTTATTCCGGTTCTTAAGGCATTTAATGCATCTTCGGTGGATCTTTGTGGCCTAAAGCCAAATTGCTTTTCATTCTCTAGTTTTTGGTTTCTGTAGCATTCTTGTATTCTGTAATATCCGCTCAAATATTTCCCCTACTGCAGAGAGGAGAGCTATGGGCCTGTATGAGCTCAAAACAGATGGATCTCTTTTTGGGTCTTTTAAGATAAATTTCAATTTACCGGGTTTCCATTCCTTTGGGAAAAAACTATTTCTCATGCAGTTGTTGTATAAATTACAAATTATATGATTATCTATATTCCATAGTTCGATTATGATTTCAAATGGGAAGCAATCTATTCCAGGGGCTTTGTGTTTTTTGCATTTACTCAAAGATGCCGTTATCTCATCGTGAGAGATTTCAGATTCTAGATTACTGTTGTAGTACAAATTAATTTTCTTTTTTATCTCTTTTTGCTCTTCTGTCTCATCTTCTATCGTGTCCTCCGGTACGCATTTATATAGTAATTGTTCGGCCGTATCATGCCAGCTCAAAGTTAATTCACCTGACGGGAGTTTTAAAGCACTTAGATATGTTTCTTTATTTAATTTATTTCTTATAATTTTATATACTAAAGACCACGGGTCCCTATTCCCTTCCTTTGTTACGAAACTTTTCAACTTTGTTCTTTATTTTTTCTAATTGTTCAATAGCTGGACAGGAGCTATTGAGGAGAGAAAGATTTGTTCCCCGCGGTGGTAGAGGTGGTGAGGAGATAGAAGGGAAGTTTCCGGGACGGAACGGGAATAAGTGGACTGTATGAGATTTTTCAAATTGTTCAATTTACATTCACCAAAGACGACACTGATAACACTACGCACAACTTGGTCGTTAACGCGACGACGCACAGTTTTCTTTACTCGTTACGATGGCTTAGTTCAGTACTTGTACTCTCTTCACTCGTCAATTCGGAACTGAGCCGCGCGACGCGGGATTTCGGAGCTCCAGCGGAACACCGGGAGCAGCGGGGTAGTTCGCACTTACAGTCTATTTACCTTAATACTAAAGCTTATATAACTATGAACTATTCTAAAACTACCTTACATACTAATCGCTAACAAACCGCCCGCCTTGCGCGATCGTCGGACGCGCAACAAACGTGGTCCTGAATTTTACTCGGAGGAGATCGGCAAACGACACAGCTGAGCGATCGGTCTGGTCAGCCGAGTTTTTGCAGTCGCGATTTCTACGACGCGGACGAGTCCGTCCGCACCGTAAATACTTTTGGTAACGCGAGCTAACTCCCACTTCGCAGGAGGGAGGTTCGGGTTCCTTACCAGGACGAGCTCGCCGACGCGCAGGTTAGCGCGTCTTTCATTCCATTTGAAACGGCGCTGGAGGGAGACCAAGTACTCATTCGTCCAACGTCGCCAGAACTGTTCGAGCAGCTTTCTATAAAATTGCCATCGAGATAAACGCGAGTCCTTGGTCTCCAGCAGCGAAGGAGACGGCACGGTTTTGAGCGTGGACCCGATCAGGAAATGTCCGGGGGTCAAGGCGTCGAAACTCTCAGGGTCATCTTTAAGTGGTGCGATTGGTCTCGAATTTAGGCAACTCTCTACACCGCAGAGTAGAGTGGCAAACTCCTCGCTTGTAGGAGTCGCCGAACCCAGCTGTCTCCTTAGGTGATGTTTGACGCTCTTGACCCCCGCCTCCCACAAGCCCCCGAAGTGAGGAGCTGCAGGTGGCAGAAAGTGCCAAGTGATACCGTCCGAGGCTAGGCGAGATTGCGTGTCGGGATTTCTTGAGGCTGCAACGTAGGCACGTTGCAATTCGCGATCAGCACCTAGGAAATTGGTACCATTATCACTGTAAAGGTCTGAAGGGAGCCCTCGCCGAGCCACGAATCGGTCGAACGCGGCAAGAAATGCGCTCGTGGAGTAGTCGTGCACAAGTTCCGAATGCACCGCTCGGACGGACAAACACACGAAAACGGCTATATAACATTTATGCGCGCGACTGCCCCGGCCAGACCTCTCGCGGACCAGCATTGGTCCTGCGTAATCTACCCCGGTATGGGAAAAGGGTCGAGATGGAGAACAGCGGATTGCTGGTAGGTCGCTCATGAATTGCTGAGCTAGAGCTGCTCGTTCGCGTACGCACCGAATGCATTGGTGTATTTCCCTTTTTACGTGACCACGGGCACCCAATACCCAGAATCGTTCACGGAGAACTCTCAGAGTCAATTGAAGACCCCCGTGGAGGCTGTTTAGATGTGTTTGTCGGATGATAAGGGAAGTGACATAGTGCGATGCGAGGATCAGGGGGAACCTTTTCCTGTACGGGATAGAAGAATAGCGGAGACGCCCACCTAAACGTAAAAGGTTCGCCTCGTCCAAAAATGGATCGAGTGTCTTTATTCGAGAGCCCGAGGGTACCGGTAGCTTGTTCTTCAAAGCGGCGATTTCTAGCGGGAACTGGAGGTGTTGGAGTCGTCGGACCCAGAAGTCAGACGCGTCGGAAATTTCCTTCGCGGTCACATTCAAGGCGGAGGGTCGAGGGACGCGCCGGGATCCTTGAACAAATCTAAGAAGATACGCTGTGACGCGGAGTAATTTGGGCCACGAGCCGATCATCTCCGGTAGAACCCAGGGTTGATCGTGTATCGAATGATGTAGGTGAACTCGGGCTCGTCGCTCGAGCTCCGGAATGGACGGATTAAGTTCTTGAGCCGGCCAGTTTTCCAAAGAGTGCGAAAGCCAGTCCGGCCCCTTCCACCATAAAGGAAATTCGACTAACTGCGTGGGCGTTAAACCGCGAGAAGCGCAATCGGCCGGATTCTGTGCGGACGGTACATGATTCCACGAGGCAGTTGGCAACCGCGTTTGGATTTCCGATACCCGGTTGGCCACGAACACTCCCCAATACGCGGGCTCCTTGCGCAGCCACGCGAGGGTTATGGTGGAATCGGTCCAACAGTAGATGGGCACGTCCTCTAACCTCATTTCTTTAGTCAAGTAGGAGACAAGCCTAGCTAAGAGCGTTGCCGCATTGAGTTCTAGTCGCGGGATACTCAAGGTCTTAAGAGGGGTCACCTTGGTTTTGGCCATGAGAAGCCGGACCGTGGTGTCCCCGTCGAAGTCCGAAATTCGGATGTAGACGACGGCGGAAAAGGCGGACGAAGAAGCGTCAGCGAATCCGTGAAGCTGGTATGTGGAGCTGGCGCCTCTCTGTCCTGTCCATCTAGGGATGGAAATTTTCTCAAGGCTCGAGAGTTGCTCGTGAAAACTGGTCCAACGAGAGGTCAGGGAAGAAGGAATGGGATCGTCCCATTGTAATTTCTCGCGCCAAAGGTCTTGCAGTAGAATTTTAACGCTAATGATAGCAGGAGAAGCCCAGCCCAAGGGGTCGAAGATTTTCCCGACCGTGGACAGAATACTTCGTTTGGTCGCAACACTCGATCCCGGAAGAGAAATCGAAAACTGGAAGGAGTCGTCTCGGGGATTCCATAAAATCCCGAGTACCCTTAGCCCGTCGGTCTCTGCAGACGAAAAATCGTAGGCTAGCCCATGATCTCGGTGGTCGATCGTCGCCAGTAATTGCGGACAATTGCTCGCCCACTTGCGCAACCGAAATCCAGCCCTAGCCAAAAGTTTCTCGACCTGGTCTTTCATCTGGAGCAGGAGCACTCTATCTTCCGCTCCGAACAGCAGGTCGTCGACGTAGATGTCTTGTGAAAGGACTGGTACAGCGAGTGGAAACTCCGATCCTTCGTCAGCCACAAGCTGTCGAAGGACTCGTAAGGCTAGAAAGGGAGCGGAGGCCATGCCGTACGTGACCGTGGTCAAACGGAAGCGTTTCACGGAAGCTTGCGAATTCTCTCTCCAGAGGATGCACTGGTAATTTCGATCCTCTGGGGCAACCCGTACCTGACGAAACATCTTCGCAATGTCGGCGGTGTAAAGGTATCGATGAGCTCGCCACCGAAGCAGTATCGCTGGTAGCTCGAATTGTAATTTTGGGCCTGGCAGGAGGAGGTCATTTAGAGAAAGCCCGGTCGAGGTAGGACTGGACGCGTTAAAAACTACCCTTATTTTAGAAGTGCTACTACTTTCCCGGATTACGGGATGATGCGGAAGGTAGATCTGGAAAGAGCCCTGCTCCGTGGTGGTTTGGAGAAGGCACATGTGACCTAGTTCCTCGTATTCCTTTAGAAAGGCTTGGTACTGAGGCGCAAGAGTCGCCTCGCGATTGAAACGTTTTTCTAGTCTTAAGAGCGACGATAGAGCTGTATGTTCGGAATCACCTAGTTGGTGTTGAGGTGAGGACCTGAACGGTAGACGCACGACATATCGCCCATCTGGTTCGCGGGAATGCGTTTGCATGAAATGTTCCTCGCATTGCACTTCTTCAGTAGTACGAAGGGGTTTGCTGGGAATTTCTTCGAATTCCCAAAACCTTCGTAGGAGAGAATCGATTGACCAATCGATGGAGTGGTGCACCTTCACCGTAGCGGAAAATTTTGTCGCGGTATTTAAGGGACCGGAAAGCACCCAACCAAAAATAGTATTTTGCGCAGTAAGCGTATCAGCAATCCCCTTACGACGTCCGTCGCGTAAGATGGATCCGTACAGATCTGCACCTATTAAAAACTCGATTCTGTCGTCGTTGTCGGGGTAAGGATCCGCTAGATCCAGATTCCACAACATTGTCTGGAGAGGAAGAGAAGAGGAAGCAGGTTTTGTGTAAGACGTAACCCTTTTTACTACGAGAGCCCGGACCGGGACAGTCGGATCCGTTCGGTCAATGGGTCGCAATAGAAATGAGACCGCGCTGGTTACATTTCCCGATGACGTATCATTTAGACCGGTAATACCGATGTTAACGCGTTTGCGGGGGAGGCGAAGCTGCTGCGCGAGGGCTTCGTTGACGAACGAAGATTGAGACCCCGGATCTAGAAGAGCACGCACGACGATGGAGGATCCTTCATGAGTGGCTAAAGTTACTCTGAATGGTTCGGGTGCTGTAAATTCGTGCCCCGTCGAAGATTGCTTCGTTTTTCCCGCGGCGGAGGATGGTCGTGGTGTTGTGCTCGTGGCTGTTTCCTGGTGCAGGAACGAATGATGCCGCTGGCCGCATCTCGCGCAACTGATTGAGTTGGAGCACGAGTGAGCATTATGCCCACTGGAAAGACAATTGAGACAGAGTCCGGTACGCCTCGCGAACGCATAACGGTTTTCGATTGACATATTCTTAAACTTAGCGCAAACATAAATACGATGCTCAGCCTTACAAAAGGCACATTTTCTTTTCTCGTTGGACTGAGCAGAATGGAAAGATCTTACGGTATTTCCCTTCTTCGATGATACAGTCGGTTTGACGGAGTTGTTTGAGACGGCGAGCGCTTCCAGAGTGCGAATCCGCTTCTCCAGGAAAGACGTCAGTTGGGAGAAGTTCGGGTAGTCGTCTGTTTCCCCATGCTGATCCTCCCATTCCTTGCGGGTGATGCTGTCAAATTTGGACACAACGGAAAAAACGAGCAGGTCATCCCATTGGTCGACAGGTCGTCCAAGATTGCGCAGAGCGCTCGTCGTTTCGAGCGCGATATCTCTTACTGCTTTGAGTTCGCGGAGCGCGTCGTGACGGATCGGCGCTAAGTCGAAGAACTCCTGTAAATGAGCCTGTATCAGTACACGTCGGTTTTCAAAACGCGCCATCACAGACTCCCATGCGGATTGGAAATTGGCCGCTGTGACAGCTACATTTTTCAATAGAGAGCTTGCTTCGCCGCGGAGGCTCGCCTTTAGGTACACTAATACCTAACATTGTAACACTAATCAACGCAGTATACTTGTTTCTTAGAATTCTATATTTAAGACTATAATCCGGAATCAATTCATTAAAATTTAATTTTCTTGCTCTTTGTAATTGTTTCTTACATTTATTTGTTTCAATTTTTAATCGTTTAAGTTCTTCCGTCCACCAAGGAACAATTTTATCCTTAGCAACTTTAATTGGAATATTTTCTCTGCAGCATTGGGTCAAAAGTTTGTTAAATAATCGTACTGTCAAAAGTTTGTTAAATAATCGTACAGTTTACGGTCTCACTCGGTTGCTATCACGTGACTGGCTGCTATTGGCTGAAGACAGTGACGAAGGTTGACGATCAGCATATGGGGACAGAGTGAAATAGAATGATTCCAAAGCATTGGCGTAGCCTCAGGAAATCAATATATTTCTTAATACATAGTGTACACTTTGATGGGGAGGCTACGCCAATGCTCATTCTATCTCACTTTGTCTCGATATGCTTGTCGTCGTTCTTTGTCACTGGCCGTAGCCAATAACAGCAACGCACATGGTAGCAGCAGAGTGAGAACGCAATATGCTGTCACTCGCCAACTCTCGGCGAACGCAGAGTACAGCTTTATCAGGTTTAAGATTTTTTAGCTTTTCTTTTATTTTATTATTAAATGTTGTCTTAACGCTTGTTTCAAATCCATCCCAATTTGCTCCTTTTAAATTATAGGGTTTATCTATATTTAAGGATTTCTGAAGGTTGAAGATTTGTAGATCTGAGGCAATTTTAAAGGTTACTAAATTATGATCGCTTGTTGCGCAGCGGAGAGAAACTTTCCATTCTTTTATAAATCTGCCAAAGTTTGAGCTGGCTAAAGTTAGGTCGATGTTTGACTGTCCATTTGAGGTCATGAATGTAGGAGGGTTATTAGGCTCATTTAAAATAATGTGATCATTAGTCAATATAAACTCCTCGAGTAATCTTCCTCTTTCATCTGTCTCATTTGAATACCATAATTCAGACTTAGCGTTAGCATCTAAAGTTAAAACAAACCTTTCGCCCTTAATCTTAGTTAAAATATCATTAATAAAATCTAAAAATGCGTTAATCGGTAAGGAGTGTTGGCAATAAATATTTATAACATAAAAATTGCATGCTTGTGTATAAATTTTAAAATAAATTGCATGCTCGTTTTTACCCGGATGAACCAGAATTTCCATTTTATCATGCACAGCAACAGCCGCCACCCAAGGGGTTATTCCCATTGGCTGTATGACTCTAAGCTTTGAGGAGTTGTAACCGCGAACTACATTTTTATATTGATATGGCTCCTGAATACACAGGAGGTCTAATTTTAACTCGCTCATTAAGATCTCAAGTTCGGTGGCAGCAGCTGAAGAGCGTTGCGCGTTAATCTGACCAATTCTTATGTCCCCTTTATCTTCGATTTATAAATTTCCAGATATCTCTGGTACTCCGGGCATGATTTATCCTTAACGCTATGTTTCGTTTCTTTTCGTTTTGCCCTTACACAGTTAACGCACGTAGGGCTCTCTTTTTTAGGACAGTCATCCTGTTCAAGATTAGGAGCAGATTTTAAAGGATTAGAATAAGACGTAGTTTATAAGAACAAAGGTAGACTCGTTACACAAAAAAGGGGCCGCCTGACGACCAACACCTTAGAGCTACGTCACGCACGCACACAAGGTCCATCAGTTTCGGCATGACCAAATATGGTCATGCCACGCAAAAGTCGCACGCTGATTAGCGGACGCGGTAAGACCGCGACAAATAGGTGTAACGCGATGAGTCACCATAGTTTATAAAAGCCGCAGTCGAGCGGCTCTATTGCCTTTTTGATTCTATTGCCTTTTGTGATACTTTGATTCTATTGTATCCTTCACGCGTCTAGTCTATTCGGCTATTCGTCTTTGGCGTTTTGGCTATTTGTCTTTGCGTCTATTCTGCTATAACGATTAGCTATTGCGGCTAATCTGCGACGGTAACGCAAATAAAGTTCTTAGTGCCTCATATGTGAGTTTACTATTCATACCCTCGCCACTTAACACCACTCGGGAACCGCGGCATTATATTGCTGTGAAACAGCGGTTGCAACAGAATTTTCAACGAGCCGGATTCGAAACATTAGTGGTCCTTCGAGCCGGATTCGAAACACATCCCTATTATGGTCCTTAGAACCACAGGTCTCACAAAGCTGGTCCTGTGAGCTGCAGTACTTGGCAATGTGCCCGTGTCCATGGCACTTAAAGCATCTAACGGCCACGTCGAGGATAATCAGGAAGCACCTAGAAGAGAGCAAAGCGGATTCACCGAATAGAATTCGTGAGTCCGTTCGCGAAAAACTCGAATTCGACCGCGTGGCGAACCGTTACGAATTCGAAAAATCCATGACCTTCGGTCGAAGCGTTACCGCTTGTTCGAATCGATCGAGCAAGTTGTTTACCGCGAGACGCGCAAGGTCCCCTTTTTTTCTTTCGCGTACGACCACAGGCTGTCGTTCCGTTCTTTTAAAATTTAACCGCCGGCAAGATGTCGCAAACGTTCGTCGCATGGGCTCGAGCTCAGGAAGATCTCGCTAGCCGAATTAAAAGGTTTACCGCAAATACTGATAAAGTCGGGGTCGCGAAGCTCACAGTGATCGCGCTACACAAAAGGGTCAAGTTGTTGGACAACTACTGGCGTGATTTTACCGAAAATCATCGCGCGATGTCATCGATGGCAGATTTCGCCGCCAGTGACTACAAAAAAAAGGCCTATTCGATGAAGTCGAAGAAGCTTATCTGGAGAGTTCGACTGACTTGGCGGAAAGACTGGAAAATTTGAAACCAACCGTCGTAGCAGATCCGACTGAAGTCGAACATCACGAGTGCATCGGAGGGAACATGTTACCGACCCTTCATATAGAGAAGTTTTCGGGCGATCTACTTCAGTGGGAGGAGTTTCGTGATTCGTTTCGTGCTACGATTCATAACGCGAAACAGTTGCGAGATGTTCAACGCCTGCACTACTTGAAGGCGAACCTCACCGGTGAGGCCGCGAAGGTCATCGCGCGCACGTCTCTGACCGATGCCAATTATGCAACGGCGTGGGCGGCACTCGAACGTCGCTACGGAGGCATCCGCGTTTTGACCAAAGCGCACATCAGAAGACTTTTGGACTGTCCGGCCATAAAACGAGCAACGAAGGAGGAGTTAACCCAGGTACTCGATGAATTCTGTCAAGCTCGAGAGTTGGCCGCGTTGAGGAAATCAGTCGAGACATGGGACGATTGGTTTGTCACTCTTATCGTGAGAAAGCTGGATTCGACCACTAGCTTGGAATGGGAAAAAATGTTCCCGGATCCGACGATCATGCCGTCATTCGAAGAAATTCGAGACTTCCTCGAATCACGGATACATGCTCTGGCCTCGAACCCAGAGACGGAGATTTCATTGACGACTCCCAAGCGAGAGGAGCCGCGAAGGTCAGAGAAGAGGACAGCCATGACGGTCCAAGTGACGAAGGACCGAAGCTCCAGTCTGACCTCTGGGCCGTCATAACGAAGTGGCGGTTTCATCGACACGCCTTCTCCACGGATATTATAAAAATGTTTCGTCAGATTAAGGTGCACTCAGAGGATCGAGACTGGCAGAGGATCGTCTGGAGTACTGATCCAAGCGAGGAAGTACGAGATTTCCGCTTGACGACAGTGACCTACGGCACGACGTCCGCTCCGTACCCCGCCACAAGAGTGCTGCTTCAGCTTGCCGACGACGAGGAGGCTCGGTATCCGCGATGTGCAGCGATGCTCCGAACAAATTCCTATGTCGACGACATGCTTGCCGGAGGAGATGACATCGACGATTCAGAGAAGGCTCGACATCAGCTCACGGACATCTTGACGGCGGGCGGATTCCCGTTAGACAAGTGGGCGACGAATTATTCGCCGTCGAGTTCCGATTTCGTTGAATTGTTGCAGGGTCACCAGGAGAAAGGAGCACTGGGTCTCAGGTGGAGTACAGCAAACGATACGCTGTCGCTAGCGGCTCCAAAGCTCATGACTGCAGCACCGGGTCAACGATAGACCAAACGATTGGTTTTGTCCGAGACGGCCAGGCTTTTCGATCCATTGGGTTGGTTGTCTCCGATCACCGTGGCCGCAAAAATCTTGCTGCAGGACCTCTGGCTCTCTGGATTGTCGTGGGATGAGCCACTGTCTGCGCAGTTCTCCGCGCGATGGAAACAGCTTCGATTCGAGACGGAGAGGACCGATCGAATGACTGTTCCGAGATGGATCGGCTACCGTGCGGCGAGCAGCGATTATGTAGAACTACACGGATTCAGCGACGCCTCGGAAAGGGCATACTCTGCAGCCGTCTTCATCAGGGTGCCAGTTACCGGTGCGAAGGCCGAGACGCACTTACTGATTGCGAAAACCAAGGTCGCTCCAACGAAACCTCAGAGCATTCCCAGACTGGAGCTGTGTGGCGCTCTTCTGCTGGCCCGTTTGCTGAAAGCAGTGAGAGACTCGATGCAGCCTCGCAGTGCGACGACGCATGCGTGGACCGATGCATCTGTCGTTCTAGCCTGGGTGAGATCGCATGCTTCCAGGTGGAAACCATTTGTGGCGCATAGGGTGGCTGAAATCCAGCGCCTGCTGCCGCAGGTTGAGTGGCGACACACGAGGACGCACGAAAACCCTGCAGATCTTGCTACGCGTGGGATTACGGTGCAGGTACTGGTCGACAATGACCTCTGGTGGACGGGTCCCTCGTGGTTGTCGAGGCCGCAGGAGGACTGGCCTGGCTCACACGAGGTCGACGAGAGTGAAGCCCCGGAGCGCAGAGTGACGGTGACGACGACAACAATCAGGAAAACGAAGGCCTACGGGCATCCTAGCCTGTCAGCCGTCTTCGATTCGCCCTGGGATCCGCTTCGATTCTCGTCATCGTTGAGGTTGGTCAGGGTCACAGCGTATGTGCGACGTTTCGTTCACAACGCTCGCTCCATCGATACACCGCGACATAGGATCTTGACCGCTACCGAGATTAACGAGGCGTGGGTGAGCGTCCACCGAATGAGCCAAGCGGACGACTTTGGCGACGAACTTGCAGAGATGGAAAAGGATAGTCAAGGTGTCTTACGAGTGGGAGGACGACTGGACCACGCGGCGGTGTCATTCGATCAAAGACACCCTGTGATCATTGACCGACAGTCTCCATTGGCAACCTTGTTGATAAGGTCGGCTCACATTCGGACGCTCCATGGCGGAGTGACCTTGACGCGGGCGACGCTCAGGCTCCACCACTGGATTCCGCGGGACGAAACTCTGGTGAAACGGATCATAAAAAGTTGCGTCACATGCACTCGACTCCAAGGACGCACTGGTAAGCAGCAGATGGGAATGCTGCCTGCCCCACGAGTGCAACCAGCAAGGGCATTTTCGGTCAGCGGAGTCGATTATGCTGGTCCGATTGCGATGCTCATGACGAGAGCAAGGGGCCAGTGCACTACCAAGGGATACATTGTTGTCTTCGTGTGCCTGTGCACCAAAGCAGTACATTTAGATGCAGTTTCCGACTTGTCCTCAGCTTCCTTCATCGCCGCCTTCAAGCGCTTCGTAGCTCGACGAGGAAAATGCACGAAAATGCTGAGCGACAACACCACGACGTTTAGAGGTGCCGACCAGCTCCTGAAACCTATGTTCAACGCCGCTTCGACGTTTTACAAGGAAACGGCGGAGTTGCTGGCTACCAACGGGACGGAATGGAGTTTCATACCACCGTACTCTCCGCATTTTGGTGGCTTATGGGAAGCGGCAGTATAGTCGACGAAGAGGCATCTGCGACGCACGATAGGGGAACAACAGCTCACCTTCGAGGAGCTTTCCACCTTGCTGTGTCAAGTGGAAGCTTGCTTGAATTCTCGACCCCTTGCCGCTTTGTCCGACGATCCAAATGACCCTTCCTTCCTCACGCCGAATCACCTAATCAACGCTAATTCGTTGTGTGCAGTTCCAGAACCGGGTGACGAAATCACGTACGACGCTGGCAAACGGAGATGGAATCTTATATCCAGACTCCTGGAAGGCTTTTGGAAGCGCTGGCGTACCGAGTACCTGAGCCAGTTGCAGACACTTCCGAAATGGCAAAAGGCACGGGAGAATCTTGCTGTCGGAGCCATCGTATTGTTGAAGGATGACTTCGCGCCGTCTACGAAATGGCCGCTCGGACGAGTCGTCGAGGTGCATCGGGGGTCCGACGGACGAGTACGTGTGGCTATCGTGAAGACTGCTATTCGCACCACCACCAGAGCCATCCAATGCCTTGTACCACTCATTTCGGCATAAGAATCCGCGGGCGAAGAAACGTGACTCTTCTCACGGCGGGCGGTGCACCGATGCACTGAAAGTCGCTGAGACTTGTTTTGGCGCGCCCTTGAACGATGTATGTTGTATATAGTTGTATGTAGTTCACTTTGTCTGTCATCTTTGTTCACATCTAGCACTTAACGGGTAGAGTCGCTATTATCGATATTGTTCACCGCAACATTGTAAAATCATCAAAAATTCTAATTACTCACGTTGAACACACGTCCCGAAACCGCAAAATCGTATGCATTATTTTGTTGCCGACCCGACAACGAGGCGGGCGGTATGTTCGAGTAAAACAGATAACTGTCGAAAAGTATCTGTAACGAGGACTCGGACGTTGTCGTCGTTCGTCGCCCTCCCCCCGCACACTTCGGGCGGACTGTGTAGTTCGGGGCGCGCGGCGAGGGGGACTGGCCGCGACAATATACACGGTAATCAGCCGGTTCCTCTCTCCCTCTTCTAAGGACTCGCGCATCGGAAAGTTCGGCTTTACTGTATCGAGAGTGACGGTGACCAATCAAATAAAAACGCTCTCCCACATCTCAGATTATTATTTATTCTGATCGCATCTTCAAGTTTCCTTTGGAAACCAAGGAAGATCAAAACAAACTTTCTTTTGCTCTTAATATTTCATTCTTAACTATTTCTTCTTGTAGCCTGTTTTCCAAAATCGCCCATTTATCCAGTATAAACCTGATGCTAGACTTTGTTAATTTATTATTTTCATTAAATAGGAATTCCTCGAGCTTTATTCTTTCATCAAAAACCTCTTTCAACGCATTTCTTCTTTGTTTATCCTTTTCTACTATCTCCTCAATATTAATAGTATCTAATTCTAATTCTCCAGTTTTTCTTCTTTTAGTCCCGGTAGGCGTACTTTTTCCAGAGATGTCATCGGCTTGCCGGGATGAGGCAGAGCTCCTCCTGCTTTGACTTCGACTAGAAGCACCAGGTAAAGTCATTTCAACAGCATATATGTTTTCCTCCTCTCGTTCTCCTCCTCTCTCCTTCATTGTTTGTTTTTTATTTTTGGAAGTCATCATACATGGTCCCACGAGAAGGTCGGAAAGGGTGGTCCACCGGGGCAGAGCCGCCTTACCCCGGTAAGGCTAAATACAACCGGGAGGCGCCATATTCCCGGAGGTTGGCCGCTAGCAACCGGTGCACCCACCGGCCACGCTCCGGCGCAATGTCCGGAACGCACCCCTTCGGCGCGCGCCATACCTTAAGGTGAGGGATTTTTTAAAGATGTTGTCATCCTCGCGGTCCGGCCGGTTAAGGCAAGACCCCCGTTCCAGAGAAACATGACCACTGGTTTACGGTATGCTAGAGCTCGGGTACCTTGGGCCCGCTAAAACCCATACTGTGTCCGTCCCTGACCCGACCGGAGTCGGTTCAGGAACAGACACAGCCCCTGAGGGGAGTAGATAGGGACATAAGTCATTGAGGATTTTACGTCTCGTACCTGGCCGAGGCCTCACCAACACGGCCTCCATGGGCGAGGGATTGAGATACGCTCAATCAGCGCGCACCCAAGGAGATCCCTCCAAGGGTACTACCTGTTGATCCGAGTTGCAAGCCTCGTATCACCTCAGGCATGGCCGAGACCTTTCTAAATCTCTACCGGCTCTGCAGGACGGTACGCAAGTTGAAACGCAACTCACACGTCGAGTCATCGAACGCAACGAGGCACGCACTGCACCCCGAGACGCCGCGTCTCTACCCCGCGATATGGGGTTACCACTGCCACCACGTATCCAACCCAGATGTTCGCAGGTCGGATGGGGGCCCACGTCCTCCGAGAAGGTACGTGAGCGCACCAGGCCTGGGGGCCTTAACATCACCCGTGGTACCAGTGCTGGGGCCATACTGGTCATACCCTTCGCGTCTCGGCGGTCGACACTACCCACTTGAGGTCCTTGCAGCCTCGGTACCTGGGTGGGCCAGCTCGGGTACGAGGGGTCGCGACGCCCCTAAGGACACACGTAAGAGGACGGGACTCAGCCCGGCCCAGGGTCCCCCCGGCGGGGAGTAGATAGGGACATTTTTTTTTCCATTTATTTCGATTTAATGCTGCAGCTCGAGCTTTCGCTCATTGCCGCTTTATTCTAATGTTATGCAATATTTCTCTAACTGTTTAATTGGGTAAGTATTTCTAATTAAAATTTTTAACATATTTTATATTATTATAGTATCAAATTTATAAACTTATATTAATTTTGTGGGAATACAGGGTTCGGATTCCTGCTGCGATGGGTCGGGCACCGAGGCAATGACACCTCGGGCCCTCCGCGATATGCGTTGCCGTCTCGATGACGGCATTTGTTTAAAAGAGGACGCCCAATCCTCGGCACATGGCTTGTCGGCCAGTGGGTCGAGGATCAGTGGTACGACGAAGCGTCCTCGAGTAACTTGGTTTGAAATACATTGAATAGTTTTAAAAATACTGTGGTTTTTGTCTCCGGCTTTGCCAAATCCTGAATCCTTTCCCCACAATTTTGTTATTTTCTTTCAGGTAATTTTGTATTAAACTCATTTAGGTATAACTACGGATCTCTTAGCCGCTGGAACTGAGTCCAACGTTGCCCGTCCCTAGCCCCGTGGAGGCGGATCCTGTACTTTCACGTGATAAAAGGTAATTTAATCTTGCTTCAAAAACACTTGTTGAAAAGGTCATAAATTTTGTAAATCATTCTTTCGTGTTTATTAATATAGTCTTGTTATTCTCTGTATTATTCAATTCAACATATCTAAATTGCTCATACATTGGACATCTATAAATCATATGATCTATAGTCTCTTCCTCATCCAATCTGCAAATCTGACAAATAGGGCTTTCAACACTGCCTCTCTTATTCAAACTACTATTAATAGAGCCATATCCTGTAATAAAATAAACGCATAAGCGACCTGGTTTGAACCATTTATTATTTACTGCAAATTTAACATCTCTAATGAATTGATAAGTAATCCTACCTCTTGTCTCTGTATTCCAATTATTTTGCCACTCTATATATATATATATATATATTCTATATATTCTATATATATTTTGAACAGTACCATACCAAAATCCTGATCCGTAATTGACAATAGGCAAAACTACAGCAAAATACAAGATGTTTGTAATATGGGATCTAAGACCCCAAGACTCCCTGGTAACTCTCCTAAGGGCCATTACAAAATTGAGTATTTTATTTCTCAAAAATTTGGCATGTTCAACCAGGTTCAACCGATCATCTAGAATAATACCTAAATATTTAACCTTGTTCGTAAATTTTATTTTATTACTATTTATCCTCAATATTGGAAGTCTATTTTTGTTTAGTTTCCCTTTCAAAACCGTAGTAGTAGTTTTATCGATGGAAATATTCAATTTATGTTTTATGCACCACGAAGACAAAATACTCAAGACATGGTTGGAATATCTTCGTTGGAAACTTCCAGCTCGACTCTAGAGTTGCCCTTGATGACATGAGCCAGGTCATCAGCATAAGCCACAGCCTCAACATATTTATCATTAGTATCACTCTGTATATTTTCCAACAGCGAGTCCTTGCACCAGCCCCAAGCCATGGGGCCAATGATGGACCCCTGCGGACAACCTTTTTGCATTTTCTTTGTGACCGAATCAAACTTCGACAAAATGCTCATTTCCCTCCCAGAAAAGTAGCTTTTAATTATCCTAATCAAAGTAGAACTACAATTCGTATCAATCAATCGAGTAATAATTGTAGGCCACCAAAGATTGTCAAACGCAGCCTCGATATCAAAAAAGACCACAATCACGTATTTAATTTCGGCTTCAATTATTGCAGTCGTTAAAGTAACCAAAGCATCTTCCGTTGATCTGCCAGCTCTGAACCCAAACTGTCTACAATTTTCCAAACCATTGCTCTTATAAAGTAATTGAATTCTATTGACGATAATTCTTTCGAAAATCTTTCCCAGAACTGGCAGAAGTGCAATGGGCCTATAAGAGCTTAAAAGAGTTCTGTCCTTGTTAGCATTTTTCAAAATAATTTTTAACTTCGCCCTTTTCCATTCTTTAGGAAAAGTCATATCCCTCAGACAGCTGTTAATCAAGTTATAAAAAATTGCTCTATCAATCCTCCAAACAGCCTCAATGATCTCCAATTGAAACCCATCCATACCAGGAACCTTCCGCGCTTTACATTTCTTTATTGAATTTGATATTTCTTCCATTGTGATTTCAGGTTCCAAATTAAAATTAAAATAGTTATTATTACGCAGTCTAATATTTTTATGAAGTTCCAACTCAGATCCAACATTATCCGCCGGAACACATTTACCAATCAAAGCATTCATTGTCTCATTCCAAGAACTGGTATTAGCCCCAGAGGGGAGCTTCAAAGAGCTCATACATATATCTTTTTTAACACTATGTCTAATTATCTTATAAATAATACTCCAGGGATCATTGTTCCCCTCAGAGGTAACAAAACTTTTCCAGGTACATTTCATGGACCTTTTGATGGCAGCAGCATACTTATTCCTTGCAGATTTATATTTTTTACCATATTGCGGAACCAAATCATCATAATTCAATTTTTTAGCGCGTATCAATTGCTTTTTGCATCTCCTGCCATACTTCCTTAATCTAGTCAAGTCCTCGTTCCACCAAAGAACAGCACCAGAACTAATCCTTCTAACCGTTATTGCGGAATCGCAACAATGTGCTAGGCGTCGGTTAAAAACTTTTACAGAGTCATTAGAGGAGCCTTTAAATTTATCAATAATCTCATCATCAAATTTATTTCTTACCTCTTCTTCAAATTTCTCCCAATTTGCCTTCTTAAGATTATAAACTTTTTCCTTACGCCAATTACTAATGTTATTTCTAGGTTCCAATAAAATTTTAAAAGTGATCAAATTATGATCGCTTGTAGTGCAATCAGGACTGACCCTCCAATCAACTATTTCAGCAATAAAATTGGAAGTAGCAAGAGTGAGATCAATATTCGACTCACTATCCGGCGTAACGAAAGTAGGCACATTGTTCGGTTCGTTCATAATTATCAATCCATTGGCGAAAATAAATTCCTCCATAATTCTTCCACGTTCGTTTGTCTCACGCGAGAACCACAGCTCTGACCATGCATTAGAATCAATCAATATAAGGACCCTCTTGCCCTCCAGCTTCGACATCCAATCATCGACCAGATCAAGAAAATTTCTTAACGGCTTGGAGAATTGACAGTACACATTAATTATGTAAAATTCCATAAATCTAGTAATTACTTGGAAACACATAATATGCTCATGATTGCCCGAAAGTAATAAAACTTCAAAATATTCTGTATTTAAGACCGCCGCAACCCAAGGATAGCCTCCAATGGCTGTAAAGTTTTAAAGGTGGGGGATGAAAAACCCCGTACAATATTTTTGTAACAATCTTGTATTCTTGAATACATAAAATATCCAATTCGCGTTCTTTCATTATTACCTCTAGATTGGAGGCGGCTGCGAACGATCTTTGTGCATTTATATGCCTTATTTTCAGCTCCATTGAATCTTACTTTTATAGATCTCCAAATACTTCAGAAACTCCGGGCAATCTCTATTCCGAACATTATGACTAGTATCTTTTCTTTTGGCTCTTATACAATTTACGCATTTAGGTTTATCTTTGGAAGTACATTTATCTTTATCATGCTCTTTAGATCCACAAAATTCACAGATCTGATCCAAGGCATTACACACTTTTGCTACATGACCAAAACCATGGCATTTAAAACACCGCACAGTATTATAATTTTCCTTAATCTTGTAAGCTCTCCAAGCCATAAATACTCTACCCTTATTTAAAAGGTCTCCATACTTAGAACCTGGAACTTGAACAATCCAGTTATGTCTATTACCATCTCTGGTTTTAAAACTATGAACGAAGTTAACCTTTTCTCTTATCTCATTTAATTCAATTTCTGATTCAGTAACAAATTTCTTATTTATAAAGTGTTCTCTAATTTCCTCCATTTTAAGATCTTTTTCCACGTCATAAATAATAATTGACGGGCTAAGCTTTTTAGGTTTTTCCACCTTCAATCTTATTTTGTCCAGGTCACAGTTCTTTATCATTTCGACGTCATCTCCACTCTGCACCTCCAGAACCATCCCTTTCTTGTTCATCCGTCTGATATTTTTGACTTTTAGTTTACTCTCAACTTTTTTAAGTTTCTTTATTATTTCGTTTTTAATTTCATCGTTTATTGGAAAAGGTTAAAAAGGTGGAAGCAATAAGTGAATAAATAAGGCAATTAAGTTTCTATTTAGTTATACTTTAATAAGGCTGAGAGGCGACACCCTGTCTTTATTAAGGTTTTCAATATACTAACTGGGTCACTACCGACGAGCCCGCGATTACGATTCATTTGTTTATACTAGCGATCATATCGCCCTTGCTTCTTAGAACCGATATCAGAGATGTCCAAATGTATATTGGATTCTGTTGGGAGATGACTGTTGGTTCAGCCTTATCTGAAGGTTAGAAGACCGTGGCGGTGGAGGGCCAATTTGCCAGACAAACTCGTAGCACACAAACTTAGTGTTGGTGCACTGCACAACTACCAAGTGCTGCACTTAGTTTATTAACATAAGGGACGAAAAGAATACAACTCGCGAGGACCTTCACAATACAATAACAGCACAGAGTTAACGGGTCGCAATGCCGCGTTAAAACAAGGTACACAGTCACTGGTCACAATGCCGAGTGAAACAAAATGTGGTCGCAATGCCGGTAAAGATTAACGTGTTGTCGCAATGACGGTTAGGCGAAGAAGGAAGTGGATTCCCACATTCGGGAATTTCGGCTACCGGTCCATCGCCTCGAGCCGTAATTGGCGCAAGTCGGTGATTCGATTTAAGGGAGAGGTACCTAGTTTGCGCGTTAATAGGCTTGCTATGTCAGGTCCGTTTAATTAGTGAGCACGGCGAGTGTGTTCAAAAGGAGCTTCAGCCTCGCTGGCTGTGCCCTTCTCTAGTTCGAATTTATTATATTTATGGCCGCAATTCCGATCAGATTCATTTTCGTTTCTTAGACTTTGAGTGCATACTCGATCCAGTTAATCCAATATCGTTGTTTCTCTTTTCAGTGTCCTCATTCATAGGCTTAATAAGTAAACCTCACAAGCATCTTTTCTTTTTTCAGGACTGTCACCCACACCAGAGGCACCAGGCGAACGTAATGCAGCTTGTGCGTAAATAGATTTTGGAGTCTTATACATCCCTTTAGTTTTTAACACCTCATTTTCTAAAATTTGCTGCTGTCGTTTGCTTTCTAAAATCGAATTTAATGCCTTTGGTAATTGTATTGTTTTCATTAAATAAAAACTCCTCCAATTTTAATCTTTCCTCATAAACTTGTTTTAAACCTTCATTTGATTGTTTTTGTTTTATTAACTTCTCAGCTGCACCAATGCTTTCGACTTCCAAATCTCCAGTTTTTCTTCTTTTAATTCTAGCTAACGACCTGCCTTCAAGTGGCTCATCCGAGAGGTGGGACGAAGCAGAGCTACGCCTGCTGTGTCCCCTTATTTGTGCTTCCGAGAGCATCTCGATCTCCACGCTACACTCCTCGCTTCCTTCTCCCCCCTCCCCGTTTGTTTTTCAGATTTAGTAATAAATAAATCCAGTTTCGTCTCCTGTCTCCATACTCTCCTCTTCTGCATCATTACTTCTGCTTCTTCTAACTTGCTTTGGGTTTGTTTTTGTTTTATTGGTTTCCATACTGCGCCCCACGAGTACGGTGGAAAAGAGGTCGACTGAGGTAGAGCCACCATTACCCCAGCAAGGCTAGATAAAGTCAGGTTGCGCCAGGTACCTGAAGTTTGGCCGCTAGCAGCCGGTGCACCCACCGGCCACGCTCCGGCGCAATGTCCGGAACGCACCCCTTCGGCGCGCGCCATACCTTAAGGCAGGGCTCGGAATTAAGTGAACTTTCGAGCCGATTTTCAGAGGCAACGCCCCCTTTCTCCGGCCGCACGTCTTGGCCCCCACGATCGCCACACACCTCGAAGGTCCTCAGGCGCGTAACGTATGAACCGCCGCGGGTCGCATTAGGGCGACACCCGTATCCGTAGATTTTCACATCACCCATGGTGTACTATTATCGATGCGTTTTTCTTATCAATGGTAACCTCTGTAGGTCTATTCCACTGTGTCGCATGATAAGTTCTTGTGCAGGCATAATTTGTGACAAATCGTGCTCAAAAATTAATTTGACAAATGCTTTTCAGTGTCAAAATTGTAATCAAGTTTGGAAAAATTGTAGTTTTTCGCACACAAAAAAATGTTTTCTTCTGGAAGGAGATGACTTTGGAAACGTAATAGCTTCCTACGAAAAGAATCAACGTGGCTACACAGTTGTGTGATACTTTGGCCGGGTTTTAGTACCCCATGGGTGATGTGGAAACCTACGGATACGGGTGTCGCCCTAATGCGACCCGCGGCGGTTCATACGTTACGCGCCTGAGGACCTTCGAGCTGCGTGGCGATCGTGGGGGTCAAGACGTGCGGCCGGAGAAAGGGGGCGTTGCCTCTGAAAATCGGCTCGAAAGTTCACTTAATTCCGAGCCCTGCCTTAAGGTGAGGGATTTTTTATAGAGGTTGTCATCCTCGCGGTCCGGCCGGTTAAGGCAAGACCCCCGTTCCAGCGAAACATGACCACTGGTTTATGGTATGCTAGAGCTCGGATACCTTGGGCCCGCTAAAACCCATACTGTGTCCGGTCCTGACCCGACCGGAGTCGGTTCAGGAACAGACACAGCCCCTGAGGGGAGTAGATAGGGACATTTTTTTTTTTTTCATTTAATTCTCTTATTTATTGCAGCTCGAGCTTCAGCTCATTGCTGCTTTGTTCTTATTTCGTCTGTTTTACTTTACTTTTTATTTATCTTGTTTTGTTCTGTTTTCTTTTAATCTTTAATTATATTGTTTTATATTCTCTAATTTTCTTCCTTTCTTTTATTTTTAGGTCTCTCAGCCGCCGGGCCATTAGTCACAGCCCGACGTTGCCCGTCCCTGCCCCGAGGAGGCGGACCCTCTACTTTCTATTTCCAGGAGATGTTTATTTCTTAAGGTAAATATTTCGTTTATTAGTTTCATAAATTTTTTATATTTTTCTTCTGTTTCTATAGTTTTCTGTTTGTTTTCTTTTGTATTGTTTAGGTCTTCGTATCTGAATTGTTGATATTTTTCGCATTCATATATTATATGATCTATATTTTCTTCTGCGGATTCGCACATTGGGCATAGGTTTTTTGTTTCTAATCCTCTTTTGTATAGGGTACTTTTTATTGATCCATATCCGGTTAGCATATATACACCAAATCGTCCTGGACGGAACCATTTGTAATTTATTGCATATTTTACATCTTTTATAAACTGGTACGTAGTTCTTCCTCTATTTTCTCGATCCCATCTCGTTTGCCATTCATTTATTGTTGTTTGTTTTATTTTTTCTTTTTCTTCTTTTATTCTTTTTCTTTCGGTATTTAATTGAATGTTGTAACGCGACGGTATTTTCCGCCATCGCGTTCTACCCCTGGCGCTACGCGCTACCCCGAGCGCCAGTACGCCGGGGCCAGGTAGCTGGCCCAGGCACCCTACCCCCACTATGTGTACAGCCCCCACCACACCGCCGAGCGACCCCATTGGCCGTTCCGCCCGAGCGAGCGGGTATAAAAGGGCCCTGGAATTCCAGGAATGTCAGAAGAGTCAGGGGTAGCGAGCCTACTCAATACAAGCAAGAGTTCTTAGTACGCGGACGACTTTGGGAAAGTTGGCCAGTCCTGATCTCGAGTCTTGAACGAATAGCGAGCTACGGAACAAGCCCTTGAAACGAGGACAACTTTAGTTAAAGTGTGGCCAGTTTCAACCTTGTTCCCGAGACTGAGTATCCTGGGGTTCCAGGATCCTACTTCTCCCACCTACCCACCAGGACGAGGACGACGTTAGTCAACGTTGGCCAGTACTGGATTCCACCATCCACATCTCCTTTGAAAACACCATCCTCTCCTACTTACTACATTTTCTGGAACCTACACAAATATACGAACGAAAAGTTCTTTAGAGGAACACGCTGTGTTTTAATTCTTTGTACCATTTCACCATCCCTGCGTACAAAACAAGACCTCTAAAAGACGTGACGTTACAATGTTTTCTTTTTCTTGGTAATGGTAAGTTTTCCAGTTTGTTGTTTGGTTCTTTTTAATTCTATTTATTAGTGCTTGTTCTATGATTTTTAAGTCTAGAGGCATGGCTCCAGCTATTACCTGCATTGCCACGGAGGAAGTGGTTCTGCATGCTTTGGTAGTTATTAATAGAATTATTCTTTGTGTTGCTAATAGGTGTCTGATGATGTGAGATTTTTGTGCACTTTCATACCAAAATCCAGAGCCGTAATTTATTATTGGTATTACGACGGCATTGTACAATATTTTTAGGACATGTGATTTTAGTCCCCAGCTTTCTCTTGTTATTCTTTTAATCGTCATAGCAAAATTGACAATTTTTTCACGTAGATGTTTTGCATGTTCTACTAGGCTGAGTTTGTCATCTATTATTATTCCTAAGTATTTTGTTGTGTTTGCATATTTTATATTAACTCTATTTATTTTTATTATGGGCATTCTTTCTTTATTTAATTTTCCTTTTAGTAGCATAGCGACCGTTTTGTTCATAGAGATATTTAATTTGTGTTCTATGCACCATGTTTCTATTATAATTATTGCATTTCTTGCGTGATATTCTATTTCAGTTCTGGAATTCCCTTTTATTGTTAGGGCTATATCGTCCGCATATGCGACGCACCAGAGGCAGTCGAATGCAGCCTCTATGTCTATAAAAATTCCGACCACATATTTTTTGCTTGTTTCTAATATTCCAGATTTGAATGTAACAAGGGCATCCTCAGTGGACTTCGAAGGTCGAAAACCAAATTGTCTGTTATTTTCTAGGTTTTTGCTTTTGTAGTTTTCATCAATTCTTTTTAATATTATTCTTTCAAATACTTTGCCCATTACAGGGAGTAGTGCTATTGGTCTATAGGAGTTAATTTGTGTTCTATCTTTGTTTGGGTTTCTATTGCTATATTCTTGCTATTTTCCATATTTTTGGAAGTTTCCATTTCCTTAGATTATAATTAGATTAATTGTTTAATAAGTTCGTTA
Organism: Nomada ruficornis; assembly: GCA_951802695.1. Classification (NCBI taxonomy): domain Eukaryota; kingdom Metazoa; phylum Arthropoda; class Insecta; order Hymenoptera; family Apidae; genus Nomada; species Nomada ruficornis. Next base: position 9,533,281 of record OX637850.1, read on the forward strand.
TTATGTCTTTATTGTTTCTCCAGACTTCAAGCAGCAACTCTACCTGGAAGAGGTCCAAGCCAGGAGCTTTGTTTCGTTTACACTTTTTGAGTGAAGTATGTATTTCGTTTTCGGAGATATCTGGTTCTAAATTTTGGTTTTGGTATTTTTGTATTATTTTCCTTATGTTTACATGTGTTTCTATTTCATTTTCCTTATTGTCCATTGGGACACATTTATTTAATATAATTTCTATAGTGTCCTCCCAGTTTTTCGTAGTTTCTCCAGTAGGGAGAATTACCGAGCTGAAGTACTCTTCTTTTCTAATTTTGTTTCTTGCTATTTTGTATATTATGCTCCAAGGGTCCTTGTTACCTTCTTCTGTCACAAAATCTTTCCAAGTTTGTGTTTTCGTTCTTTTTATTGTTCCTGCGTATTTGTTTCTTATGCTTTTGTATCTTGTCGTGTATTCAGGTATTAGGTTTAAGAAGTTTAGCCTTTTTGCTCTTAATAATTGTTTCTTACAGTTATTTACTTCCATTCTTAAATTTTTTAGGTTATCATTCCACCATGGCACTGTATTATTATTTGTTCGCTTTTTCGGAATGGAATTTTTGCAGCATGTATATAATGTTCTGTTGAATATGTCTACTGCTTCATCTGGATTTTTATCTTTTAAGTTGTTTATTATTTGTTCATTGAATCTTTCTTGTATCTGTTTGTCGAATTTTTCCCAGTCTGCCTTTTTTAAGTTAAATAATTTTTCTGTTTTCCAGATTCTATTTTTGGAATTAGTTCCTTGTTTATTTATATTGAATACAATAAGGTTGTGATCGCTCGTTGTGCAGTCTGGTAATACTTTCCATTCTTTTATGCTTTTGGCAAAGTTTGAGCTGGCTAATGTTAAATCTATATTTGATTGTCCATTTGTTGCAGTATATGTGGGAATGTTATTTGGTTCATTTATTATTTCTAGATTATTTGCCGCTATGAACTCCTCCATTAATTTGCCACGTTCATCTGCGTCCATTGAGTACCATGTATGAGACTTGCTATTTGAGTCCATGGTAATAATATATTTTTCTCCTTGGATTTTTCTTATTATAATATCAATTTGTTCCAAGAAGGTTATTAATTTTATAGAGTGTTGACAGTGCACGTTAATTATAAAGAATGAATTATTCTTCGTGATGACCTTGAAGCATATAATATGTTCGCTGGTGCCCGGGAATTTTAATATCTCGACATTGTTGTATTTTATAATTGCTGCTACCCACGGGTATCCATTTTGTGGTTGTATTTTTCTTAAGTCCAGAGAGTTATATCCTCTAATTACATTTTTGTAGCTATATGGTTCTTGGATACATAATATATCCAAGTTTAGTTCTTGCATTATTTTTTCTAGATTTGCGGCAGCAGCAATTGACCTTTGCGCATTTATCTGTGCGATTTTTAAATCCATTTTATTTTTGATTTAAATAATTCGAGGTATTTTAAATATTCCGGGTAATTTTTGCTTTTAACATTATCTTCTATTTCTTTTCTTCTTGCTTTTATACAGTTTATGTATTTGGGATTTTCCTTTTTATCACATTTTTCTCTGTCATGTTCGTTTGATCCACATGTTTCGCATAGTTGCTCTTTCGCACCACAATACTTTGCTATATGCCCGTGCCCGTGGCATTTATAGCATCTCACCGTATTTAGAAATTCCCTTACTCGGTATACTCTCCACATCATATATACTTTTTCTTTTTCTATTAATTGGTTGTGTATTTCTGCAGGAAGTTGTACTACCCAGTTCATTTTATCATTTTTGTTTTTAAAGCTATGTCGTAATTCGATTTCATCTTTATATTTTTGCATGTCCCATCCTGGGTTTATGTCTATATTTTTGTTTATTAGGTTGTCTTTTAATTCTTCTTTCTTATATTCTTTTTCAATATCATATATTATAATTGATGGGTTTATTCTTTTTGGTTTATCCAACTTTACTCCTATTGATGTTATGTTACTATTTTTAATCATTTCTACGTCTTTTGCATCGCTTACTTGTATAACTATTCCTTTTTGTTTCATTTGCCTTATATTTTTGATTTTTAATTTATTGCTCACCTTTTTTAGTTCATTCATTACTTCCGTCTTTAGCTCTTCGTTATTTCTTTTGTCGTCATCTCTTTCAGGCTTGATTAAGATAACCTCATAATTCTCATTTTTTGTTACAGGATCCTTTTTGTTTCCGTCTCTATTGTTTCTGGCTGCTTTACCAGCGATTTGTGCATAAGTTATTTTTGTTGTTGAGTTTTTCTCTTTTATTTCTAACATTTTGTTCTCTATTACTTCTTGTTGCAGTTTGTTTTCTAGAATCGCCCATTTATCCAAAATGAACTTTATTGCTGATTTAGGAATTTTATTCTTTTCTTCAAAGAGATATTTTTCTAGTTTTATTCTTTCCGAATAAATTTCTTTTAGTTTTGTGCATTGTTCTTCTTTATCCTGTTCTTTTCCTTTTTCTTTATTTGCCATTTCCTGGACAATAGTATCCCCCATTTCCAGTTCTCCTGTTTTCCTTCTTTTCGACCTTGGTGTAACTCCATTCTGCGTGTCGTCAGAAACTAAGGACGAAGTAGAGCTGCGTCTGCTGTGTCCCCTTATTATTGTTTCGGGAAGCATTTCTATCTCAACGCTACACTCCTCACTACCTTCGCATCTATCCCTCACCGTTTGTTTTTTAGATTTAGATTCCATACTGCGTCCCACGATTAAGGTCGGAAAGGGTGGTCCGCCGGGGCAGAGCCGCCTTACCCCGGTAAGGCTAAATACAACCGGGAGTCGCCAGGTACTCAGAGGTTGGTCGTTAATGGCTGGTGCACCCACCAACCACATCCCAGTGCCCTCGACTGGAATGCCCCTATTCGCCACGTACCATAGCTTTGGGGTTAAGGATTTTTGAAGTGTAAACTTCTTTAGGCGCGCCTCGCACAGAATTTTGCTGGAGAGTGAATGAGTCTGATGCGCCACGCTCGGAAGCGCGTCAGGCTTCGGGTAAACTCGAGGAACCGAAGCGCGTCAGGCTTCGGGTAAACTCCAGGAACCGTAGCGCGTCAGGCTTCGGGTAAACTCGAGGAACCGAAGCGCGTCAGGCTTCGGGTAAACTCCAGGAACCAAGCGCGTCAGGCTTCGGGTAAACTCGAGGAACCGGAGCGCCTCAGGCTCGGCGCGACACGGTCAACGCGACATGCTCAGCGCTACACGGTCAACGCGACACGCTCAGCGCTACAGGGTCAACGCGACACGGTCAACGCAACACAGTTAACGCGACACGGTCAACGCGACACGGTCAACGCGACATGCTCAACGCGACACGGTCAACGCGACATGCTCAGCGCTACGCGGTCAACGCGACACGCTCAGCGCTACACGGTCAACGCGACACGCTCAGCGCTACAAGGTCAACGCAACACAGTTAACGCGACACGGTCAACGCGACATGCTCAGCGCTACACGGTCAACGCGACACGCTCAGCGATACACGGTCAACGCGACACGGTCAACGCAACACAGTTAACGCGACACGGTCAACGCGACACGGTCAACGCGACATGCTCAACGCTACACGGTCAACGCAACACAGTTAACGCGACACGGTCAACGCGACATGCTCAGCGCTACACGGTCAACGCGACACGCTCAGCGATACACGGTCAACGCGACATGCTCAGCGCTACACGGTCAACGCGACACGCTCAGCGATACACGGTCAACGCGACACGGTCAACGCAACACAGTTAACGCGACACGGTCAACGCGACATGCTCAGCGCTACACGGTCAACGCGACACGGTCAACGCAACACAGTTAACGCGACACGGTCAACGCGACACGGTCAACGCGACATGCTCAGCGCTACACGGTCAACGCGACACGGTCAACGCGACACGGTCAACGCAACACGGTTAACGCGACACGGTCAACGCGACACGGTCAACGCGACACGGTCAACGCGACACGGTCAACGCGACACGGTCAACGCGACACGGTCAACGCGACACGGTCAACGCGACACGGTCAACGCGACACGCTCAGTTCGGGTAAACTCGGGAGCCGAGATCGTCAGGCTCACGAGGTAGAACAAGAGAGCTGAGTTTTCCGAGGGAAGATCAGACAGTGCTTAGTAGTGGTGGAGAAATATCAATGGTCAGCACTATCGATAATTTCCGATAGTTGGACCATCGACCATCGATAATTTCCGATAGTTGGACCATCGACCATCGATAATTTCCGATAGTTGGACCATCGACCATCGATAATTATCGATAGTGATGGAATGTGATATGTATGCATATGTAGTACATACATAAGTAATGTAAGGCTGAGCGCTCTCTCTGGCAGCCAAGGAAATGACGTTAGGCGCAGAGGAAGAGAGCGCTCTCCTAAAAACGCGCAGATACAGTTCAATCCTGTACAAAGGATATAATATTCTTTGAATTGCAGATTCTTTCGTACGCAAGATCACACAGAAAGCCAGTCTTTAATGACTAAATACTATCGGCATCGTCAGTTATAGAACAAATGCTTATCATCAAATTACCAAACATTTTTAAATTCGCGGCATTACAAATGTTAACCCACATTTTCCATGTACTATCGATAGTAAACATATATGTAGGATTTTATTAATCGAAGGGTGACGGACGGGAACGGAATCAAACCCGCATCAATGAATAAATCAGTTTATTAATGATAATTTGGAAAGTGATACACTAGATTGGAACACGTGTTCGACATTCACCATTGCTCGCTGGACAAAGACTAAAGACTAATTCTTGTTCCTACGCAATTCGCGAAACAAAGAATAACGAGGCCCGCCACCTCTCCGACACTTGGCGGAGACGACCGAATAGATCGACGGCCCCGAATCGATCCCTCATTCGGCCATTCCTGCTCCTTCCTCTTCGTTCCCCGAAGAGATCCCACCATATGGTTTCATAAAGTCAGCTGATGTAGACGTGATGCTAGGGCCCTCTCCGTTCCCCATGCGCACAACTTCGTACCTGTCGTTTCGCTTCGTCTTTGTTACTTTATAGGGTCCCAAGAATTTCGCTTTTATCTTCAGACCGGGCCCAAACTGCGTCCTTTTAATTGCCACCAACTCACCCTCTCTATATGTTGTAGCTGCTTTGCTGTTTCTATTATAACTCTTTCGATTTTCCTCCTGTATTTTAATTATATTTTCTTTCGCCACCTCCCGTAACCTGTCCCTTTTTCCATTGTACCAGTTCACGGATTCTTGTTCAATAAGCTCGATAATTTTAAAATCTTCCTGCTGTTTTAGTTTGATCCCAAACATTACTTCGAAAGGGGACATTCCTACGCTTCGTTGGTGAGTACTGTTGATATTGCGTTGCACTTTATCCACATACCGATACCATCTGTCCGGATTATCTAAAGACAACTTGGTCAATACCGGTATTATTATCCTATTCATTCTCTCGACTTGGCCATTTCCCCGTGGCACTCCTGCGGTAATGAGTATGTGATCGATGTTTTCCGCAGCACAATACTCACGAAATTCACTGGACGTGAATGCGGCTCTTCTATCTGAAATTATCCGAGTCGGGTTTCCGAACGTCTTCTGCTGCAGTTTCAACTTATCCAACACTTCTGATGTTTTTACGGTTTTGGTGGGGTATATCCATACGAATTTAGAAAACGCATCTACGACTACGAAAAGGTACTTGTACGCTTTACCTGTAGTCGTCATTGGCCCCAGATGATCCACGTGGTAGGTTGACAGTGGCACATCTCCTTTAGGTATTGGTGTCAATTTCCCTTCTACCTTCCCCTTCTTCCTTTCCGATAGTATACACGGTATGCAACATTTTACGTACCTCTCCAATCTTTCTGTCAAATTCGGTATATACAATTCTTCTGATATTCGTTCGGCCATCTTTTTCACTCCAAAGTGTCCATTCTCGTGCTCCCTCCTGATGACCTCGACGTACATGGAAGCCGGTAGGACGATGATTTTCTTATCTCCGATTTGCTTCATGACCAGGCCCCCTTCCACGAAGTAATCCTCGTAGGGTCCATTTCCTAGAACCTGCTTGATTGCTCGAATTCTGTCGTCTTCTTCTTGTCTCACGCGCAATGTACCGATTAACTTATCTTCGACCACGCGAACGGGGTACCGACTTAACCCTTCCGACCCGGCAGCGTTTTCCGTAAGTCGCTCGCTACGTCCGTAGCCGGCTGACGAGAATTGGAGTCCTAACATATCGAATTGTTCCTAAAGTATTTGCGTGTTTACCATATGCAGTATTGTACTGGATAATTAAGAAATTCACTAAGTTTTTACCTAAATAACAGCTAGTAATTCAGCTTCGTGTGGCATATTTCGAAACACTTTTCTAAGCAAAGTCCAACATCACATTCGCGGCGCGAGAACCTACTATCTTTCATTCTTCCACATTTCGTACATACCGCACATCTTCTTTGTTGTGTTTTTGTTTTTTCCGTTGGGGATATTTTTGTTATAAAATGCCGTTCGTGTAGTCTAGCTACTGTATTGTCTGATTGATGTCTTGTATCTGTGTGTCGTCGAGGATCAAGAACTGTGTCTGCAGCAATAATGAAAGCATTGCAGATTGTTTAGCTTAAAACTGAGGTCTTGTGTATCTTTAGGAGATACATATGTGATACGAGATAAGAGATACGCATTTATACATAAGTGCGTGTCGAATTCGGCTTTGCCTGACGCGCGAAGAAAGCGGTGATTCATTCTCCGGGTCAGTACGCGGTACTGATGTCGGCCGCATACGACGGCTGGTTGGTCAGTACGCGGTACTGATTTCGGGTCGGAAGGGTTAACGCATCGACATGGCGCAATTGCGACCCCGACCGGTGCTCGACATCGTATTCAAACTCTTCCAACGTCAGCGCCCATTTCGCTATCTTAGGTGCTATATCTTGATTGTACAATGTTTTTTTCAACGCATCACAATCCGTAACTAATTTAAATCTTACTCCTAATAAATATACTCTAAACTTTTGTACTGCTCTTATAACGGCTAATAACTCTAGCTCATACGAATGGTAATTCTTTTCGGCGTCCGAAGTTTTCCTGCTCATAAAATATACTGGGTGCATCATTTTTTCCCCTACATCCTTCTGCAGCAGAACCGCGCCATAACCCTCCTTGCTCGCATCTGTGTGCAGCTCGGTTTCTGCCTTTGGGTTGTAAATACGCAACACCGGTCCGCTCGATAGCGAATTCTTCAACGCACTGAACGATTTTTGTTGTTCCGTCTCAAATAGAAATTTCGCTTCGTTTTTTAACAGTTCCGATAGCGGACGGGCCAGCTTAGCATAATCGCGTATGAACTTCCTAAAATATCCTGTCAACCCCAGAAAACTCTGTATCTGTTTCTTATTTCTCGGTGTTGGAAAACGTTGCACCGCTTTCGTTTTCGTAGGTGAGGGATACACGCGTCCGCCCTCAATTTCATGACCTAAGTATTCTACACGCGTCTGCATAAATTTAGATTTCGACCAATTAATTTCTAACCCGTTTTTCGCTGCTATTTCTAAAGTTCTTACTAACTTTTCGTACGCTTCTTCATCGGTTTTTCCTGGAATTATCACATCGTCAACGTATATGATAACGCTCTTACTCCTGATTAATTCTTTATAAATTTCCGTTATAAAACGCGTAAAACTAGCCGGACTATTGGAAAGACCAAATGGAGTTCTCGCAAACTCATACTGCCCATTTGGGGTCACGAACGCTGTATACTTTCGACTATTTTTCTCTACTGGTACATGTAAAAACCCGCTTTTTAAATCTATTAACGAGAACACTCGCGCTTCCGCTAGAGAGTCTATACTTTCCTCTATGAGAGGCATGGGAAATCTGTCGCGTATCATCTGTCTGTTTATTTTCCTATAGTCTATGCACACCCGGTATTCTCCATTCTTCTTCGGCACAATGACCACCGGACTCGAAAATTCACTGGTACTGGGATATATTACCCCATTCTCCAACCACTCGGCAACTTGTTTATCCAGCACCGCTTTCTCTCTCGGAGCCAATCGCCTCGGACGGTGACTGATCGGCTCCTCGCTGCGCAAAACAATCTTTGTTTCTACCGACGTACTTACATTTTTGGCTGGCCGATAATTCGCAATTAATGTATCTATTTTCTCGCGGTCTGTCGCACACACGTTTGATTCGTTTTCTTGCACGTAATTAATCTGCATCAGCTCCCTTACTACGTTTCCTACGTGGTCTGATACGGCATCGTTCACTCCATCGCATTCGCGCTTTTCTTTGAACTCCGAAACCACGGTATCCACTGGTCTTATAGTGATTTCACCCCCGCGAATGTACACTTGCACTTGAGCTAAAAAGTTCTGCCCCAGAATCACTTCCGACGTCATCGCTCCCGACGGCACTACTAGAATTTCGGTATTGTACTCACCCCCGTTCACACTTAATTCAGCGTCGAATTGGCCCATCGGTATCGTTTGCAAATTTCCGAAGCCCGTCAATACTCGACGCGTCGCACACAACTTCGCACGAGCTATCTTGTTAAAAATATCCTCTCGTATTAAATTTACATCACTACCCGTGTCTATTAAAGCGTAGCACACAACGTTATTAACCTTTACGGCCACGAGTTTGTCGTCCGCACTTCGTACACAGTTTACTGACTTACGTACTTCTTCTTCACTCTTTTTCGGGCATGCTGTCGAAATATGTCCGAATTCGTTACAGCCGAAACACCTCGGGCCTTTGTCCTTGTTCGTGCAGTGCTGCACTATATGCTCCGTCGATCCACATGCGTAGCAGCGCGCCTTCGCGTTGCGCCTCGACGCTGGCGTCTTTGTTTCCCTTCCTTCTTGCTTCTTCGTTTCTTCTTTCTTCGTCACTCCCCTTTTCCGATCGCTTCTTTCTCTCAATCGGTCATACACCTCCAGATTTTTCTTTAGCTCCCGCAGGTTTCGAGAACTATAAAGAACTGCTTTATTAGACTCATTGCTATCCGGTATACCGTCTATTATGTATTGTATAAGAGCCTCTTTATCGACCTCCCCCTGCGCGGCTATCTCCTGCATTTCATAAACGTATTGCCTACTGCTTTCGCCGTGCAATTTCCTTCGTCGATACAGTTGGGCATGCACTTCCGCGTTGTTTTTCCGAACGTGAAACTCGCGGATTAGGCAACGCTTTAGTTTTCCCCACGACGTGATTCCCTTTTCGAACGATACGAATTTTTTCGCCGACCCTTGCAACATTTTCTTGCCGTATATGAAATTCTGTAAATAATTCCAGCCCAATAATTCGCTTGTATCTTCGAAGTCCGATACCCACTTTTTAACCAGCATTTTATCGTCTCCATTGAAATGACAGAGGCTACCCTCTACATCTTTGATGGTAAACGTGCTTTGGGTTCGGTTTCTATTGTTTCCCGTACGCCATCTTCCATGTTCTTCCGTTGGATCGTCTCTTCGTTTCCGGTCACGCTTTCGGTACCGCCGTCCTCCATCTTCTTCCTCTTCTTCAGAATTCTCCTCGTCACCATCCGTGACATCCTCTTCGTCACTATCCGTGACATCCTCTTCGTCCTCAGATTCGGCCTGTTCATCGTCTTGTATGGCTGATAACAATCGCCCACGCAATTCCTCTTTCTTCCCCGTTGTTGATAAACCGAGGTTTTTCAACTCTTCCCTCAATCGTGCCACCTTCATCTTATAAATCTGCTCTTCGTCCAGTCTCTTCACCGCACCAGTCTCATTTAGACAAACTATCGTCCTGTCCCCCTCCGTGCTGGACACATCTCCGACGCTTGTCTCCCTTTCCGCAGTACTTCCACTTTGTTCCTCCATCGTTTTCCTCGCACTCTCTCGATCGTTTCCTCACGGGTGCCGCAACTTAGGCACAACTTATTGGCACGTGGTCAACTTTCCACCGCACCGGACAACTGTAAAACCCGACTGATTCGATCGCGCACAGTACGACTGTCGTACAACGTTACACCACGTTTTTAACCGCTTTCCAATTTCACGATCCGTCCAATCCTTTCGATCCCGGACGAGCCCCCAAATGTAGGATTTTATTAATCGAAGGGTGACGGACGGGAACGGAATCAAACCCGCATCAATGAATAAATCAGTTTATTAATGATAATTTGGAAAGTGATACACTAGATTGGAACACGTGTTCGACATTCACCATTGCTCGCTGGACAAAGACTAAAGACTAATTCTTGTTCCTACGCAATTCGCGAAACAAAGAATAACGAGGCCCGCCACCTCTCCGACACTTGGCGGAGACGACCGAATAGATCGACGGCCCCGAATCGATCCCTCATATATTACCGATAGTTTTCGATATTCGATAGTAGCAACCATCGATATTTCTCCACCACTAGTCCCCACTAGACTCTAGAGAAAGTAAGAGGAAGGTGCATTCTTATATAAACGAATAATTTTTGAGAAGGCGTGTCGGTTTTATGCATTGTATAAAACCCAGTTAATCAAATAATTATCTCTTATAGTTCTAAGAATATATTGGGGTATAGAATTCCATTGCTTGTACAAAAGTGTTTATATTAAGAGGGACCGATAGGATCCGAATGCTCCACGCTTCTCTTCTATATTCATTCGTTAGAGTTTCTCCTCTGAATAAGGACGTGCCTTCTTTTACTGTATAAAATGAATTACTTTTAGTAAACTGAACTGTGCATTATATATTATATATTATCACACATCCTCATAATCTAGTTTTCCAACAGATTCGTCCAAGTAATAAGACCCGTAATAATAATATTCGTGTTATTTATGTATATATTAATTAGAATGGATTAAAATCGCCATCGAAGTTTACACTTCGGTCGTGCGGTCTTAAGCGCACACAATTTTTTTTATAGAGGTTATCATCCTCGCGGCACGGCCGATGAAGGCAAGGCCCCCGTTCCCGTGAAACATGACCACGGGCTTACGGTATTTGGATGGTGCATATCTACACCACCTCTTGAGGTACCGCTCACTTCCCCGCTCCCATTGCCCGACCAAGTGTCGTGGCAGGAGTCCCGGCGGGGGCCTCTTTTTTCTTATTCTTCTTTCTCTCCTCTCCATTCTTCTTTTTCTCTTCTCTTTCCATTTCGCAATTTCTTCCTCTTCACCATTTTGGTACCCTAACGCCCTACCACCAGGAATACCGCTTCTGCTCCCGACCTCTAGGCTAATTCCGGAGGCCCCCACAGAGCGTTGATTCCCACTCAGCTATTCTGAGTGCCTGAGACAGGTGTGCCGCCCCTTCACACACCTGCCGGTACAGGAGCGAATTTCCACGTGAGGAAGAGCTTTCTAGTGAGCGGCTGGCACCGTGGTTTCCAGGCCACGTGGTGACCCCCTGCACCTAGGGGCCCCATAAGATCTGCATTGCCCACCCCCGCCTTGACGTCGTAACCCCTAGGACGGGAATGGGCCCCCTTCGTCCGGCACGGTAGTTCCAGGAACAGAGATATCTCCCTGAACCCGGCCGCCCCGAATATAGACATTTCTGCCTAGTAAGCCTTGGGTTTATCTCCCAGAAGCAATGCAGTCCTTGTAAGCCGCGGAGTCCGAAGACTCCCACCAACTCCAATGTACTTGCTACCTCAACACGCTTCCACCCGCTGCATACATGTGGAATCCATTTGGTCCGAGGGGAACAAGTCCCCCTCGTAAGCCCCTGTGCCACGTCAAGGCAGATTCCAATGACAGGGGAGTAGATAGGGACATTAAGTCGAAATTGTGTTTATCGTGCTGTACCTGGTACATGACCTTCACCAACAAGGCCCCCATGGGCGCGGGATTGGGGTACGCCCAATCAGCGCACACCCAGGGAAAACCTCCCCGGGTGCTACCTTTAAATCCTGAGTTGCAAGCCTCAAGAATAACCAAGGCGGGGTCGGGACCTTTCCACATCCCTACCGTACTCTGGAGGACGGTACCCGAGCTGTATCGACGCAGCTCCCCGCCGAGGGGTCAGCCCCTCTAGCCTGCGACGTAGGCTACACCACTACCCCCGCGAGTCCAACCCAATTGGTCGACGACGGGGGGGGCAACCCCCCCCCCGTGGGCTCACAGTCAACCCCCGCGGTACCAGTGCCCGAGCCTTACTGGCAGTACTCTTCGCGACACATATGCCGCTACCCATGAGGTCCTTGCCGACCTCGGCATGGGTTGGTCAGCTCAGGTGCGAGGGGTCGCCACTCCCCTGGGACACCAAAGGATGCCGGCCCAAGAACCACCATCCCTGGGTCCCCCCCTGCGCCCCCAGGACATCATCCTATACTACATGCATCATCTCACGCCTCCTCCTAAAAATCTCAACCGCAAATCTACTAAAGCATTCATATCTTTCCTTGCATTCTAAGACACCACTCACATCAACCATACCATTCTCATCCACACACACACCACATTCTCTTAAATTTCGCAAATCATTATACTTGGTACATTCCATCAACACATGCCTCCAGTCCTCACGCGCAGCCCCACCCATGCAAGTCTCACATTCACTCAGTCCTCGATCATACAAAAAGCCATTCAAACTCCCATGTCCAGTCAGCAAAAATGACGTACTAATACCTGGCTCAAATGCATAATTCCTTTCCGCAAATCTAACATTCCGTATGTACTCATACGTTACTCGTCCATTCGCACACCCATTCCATCTATTTTGCCACGTTTCATATTTCCTATCGTTCACCAACTTCACACATGCATCTACGTCCATTCCACACACATCCTCATCAGTCAAAAATTCATTCACACCCAATATCCTACCATGCTTGATCTTGTATATTGCCGCACGGCGAACACACTCCAGGTCCCAAGGCAGAACCCCCATTAACACCTGCATTGCCTCAGTAGAGACAGTTCTACACACATTCAGGCAAGCATACATTGCCACCCTCTGACACCTATTGATGAGCCGCCGTCCGTAATCAAAGTTCATCATATCGCTCCACACACTCGCTCCATACATCCCACACGCCACAAACAAACCCTTATACACAATCCACATTGCCTTTTTCCTCATACCCCATTCACATTTCAAAATCCTTCTCATACAACCCACAACATTCACCATCTTCTTCCGCAAGTACTCCAGATGCACTTTAAAATTCATTCTTTCGCTCATCCATATACCAAGGTACTTCATAGACTCAACATACTTAATCATTTTTGCATTCATATTCACACACGGCCGCCTTGTACTAGCAAAGTTTCCCTTCAGCATCATGACAGCCGTCTTACTTTCAGAGACACTCACACCCACTGATTCACCCCATTCGCATACCATCCTCATCCATTCCGTGCCACCACTCTCCAATGTTACTCTGCTTTGGCCTTCAACAATCAACAATAAATCGTCTGCGTATGCAACGCACTTACAACCACTATCACTTAAACGCCACAGGAGCCTGTCCATCATCAAATTCCATATAAACGGACCACACACAGACCCCTGCGGGCAACCTCTCTCGACATCCTTCCACACGACCTCATTCACACCCTTCATGCACACTTTCCTACCACTAAAGTAGGACATCCACAATCCAATCTCATCGCATCCAATCTCATTCAATAACTCAAGCACTCTAGCCCATTCAAGGTTGTCAAACGCACCCTTGAAATCAACAAACACACCCAAAACATACCTACACTCACTCATACACACATACTCCTTCGCCATCATCCACGCACTTTCGGTCGATCTTCCCCCGCGAAATCCATGCTGAGCACCATTCATAGATACATTCATCTTGCATTCCAATCTCTTAACCATCATCCTTTCTAAAACCTTACCCAACACAGACAACAGACTGATCGGTCTATACGACGCAGGGTCCGACCGAACCCTCTCCGGGGACTTCAGGAGATCAACAACCCTCGCTTTTTTCCACTCATTCGCAAAACATTCACTCGACAGACACGCATTATACATTCGCACTAGCCATTCCGGGATCGCCCTCCACACTGCTTTAACCATTTCGGTGCTTATTCCATCCATGCCAGGTGCCCGTCTCATCTTACATGCATTCACAGCTACATTAACCTCATCCCATTCAAAACTTCTAACACTCATCGCACCATTCATTCCAGAACCTCTTACACACACCATGCTTGCCCTCGGGAAGAATCCATCCAGCAACACATTCGCACATTCTTTCCATGTACTCACCGTCTTCTCATTCACACTTAACGCACTCATTCTATTCCTTGCATGCCTACCTCTGCATAGTCTATACACCGGTCCCCATGGGTTCGCATTCGTCGAGCTCAGAACAAACCGTCTCCAATTATCCTCCTTCGACTTCCATATCAACTTCTTATACTCATTTAGCCATTTCTTATATTCCTCCATTCGTACAGTCACATTAACACCATTCCTATTCCGCGCTCTTTGAAGCGCCCGTCTACATCTCCTCACTCTTTTCTTTAACGCATCCAACTCTTCTGTCCACCACACAGTTTTCCCCACGTCTTTACCTTTAACTACCTTCATGCGTTTATCATTCGCTGCCCATATCCATCCTCGTATAATCTCATGCATGTCATTCACGTTCATCTCATCACTCACTTCATTACCATGCAATTGTGCACTCTCTCTTAGATCATTTTCATATTCTTCCCAATCCACATTCTCCAGCTTCCACATCCTACATCCACTCATATCTCCCACATTCTCATTGTCATACCACAGACGCATTAAAATTACATTGTGATCGCTAACACCCCAGTCATCCTTCACCATCCACTCCACACGGTACTCAGCAAACGCATCGCTTGCCAGAGTGACATCGATGTCACTCTGGCCTCTGGGCCCCGAAAAGGTATACCACTCGCTTGGTTCGTTTAAAACATTCATACTACTCGCTAAAATCCATTCTTCCAGTATTCTTCCACGCATCTCATTCTCACTACTGCGACCCCCACCCTTACTATACCATAAGGGGGAGGCCGCATTCGCATCCATTCCATAAAGCACCCGCTTACCTCTAGTGCGCTCATTTACTGCGTTCGCGCAGGCTGGCGAGATCCCCCCCTCCAGTGGTGTAAAAGCGGTGACGGTCCGAGGGGCGATCGGAGGTGTCCCCCCTCCCGTCTCTCGGCTGACTGTCACCGCTGACTCAGTGGACGGGCGGCCCTGCTGTGGGAGGATTATGTCCTCCCGGTATCCCGCGGGGCTGCCCGACAGCCAGAAATATGGCGTCGGATGTTAAGGAGGGGCGGACTCGCTGGCCGTTTCCGCTGGCGAGATTCCCCCCCTCCCGATGGTTGGTATGGCTGACGGGTCCGAGGGGCGTTGGGATGTCCCCCCTCAACCCCCTGTGGACGACCGTCGCCAGCTCCCGGATGCGGGCGGCCCTGCCGGGAGGAACTATCCTCCCAATTCCCGCAGGGCCGTCGGAGAGCCGTGGGCGACTCGGGTGGGGGCCCGAGTCGTCCCTTATCACGGTCTGGTGGAGGTGGGCCGCGTCGGGTGTTACCCCTGGCGCGGCCATGTGCGATACGGCGGAGTTTTTCGGAGGGTCCTTCTGACCCTCCCGAGGATGGGGCCGCAATGGCCGGGCGTGGGGAGGCACCGGAAGAGTATCCGTAGGTCACGGGGCCTCCCCTACAAGCGCCGAGGTTAGGTAACCGCGGTGGTTTTAGCCGGTAGAAATCCGGCACTACCTCCTGCTCTCCCCCAGGGCAGGGGGTGTCTTTCGAAGATTTCCACCTCGTAAAAAAAAAAAAAAAAAAGCTCAGGATCGAGGAGTCACCACTCTCCTGGGGCCCACAGGCATCAGCCCATGGCCTTTTTAACCTGTGGTTTCCCCCCCTGCGACCGCAGGACACACTTCATTCGCTCAATCGCATTCGTTCACGCCTTTTCTTAAATAGCAATACAGCATACTTACTGAACCGCCCATACTTTTCCTTGCATTCTAGCACACCACTAACATCAATCACACCATTCTCGTTCACACACACACCACATTCACTCAGGGCTCGGATATCCTCATACAGCACACATTCAGTCAACACATGCTTCCAGTCCTCACATTCCACACCACACATACAAGCCTCAGTCACAGTCAACCCACGTTTATACAAAAATCCATTCATGCTACCATGGCCAGTCATCAGATACGATACACTCATTCCAGGTTCAAACCTGTCATTTTTTTCAGCAAATCTTACATTCTTTATGTACTCATATGTCACTCTACCATTCATATCATTATTCCATCTACTCTGCCATTCCTCATACACTCTATCATTAATCATTTTCACACACATTTCCACCCCATGCGCACTCACATCCTCATTATTACCTATATCATCCATACCTATACTTATTCCATGCTCAACTTTATAAATACACGCACGTCGCATACACTCCAAGTCCCAAGGTAGAGCCCCCATCAGGACCTGTAACGCAGCGGTGGACACCGTTCGACAAGCATTCACACACGCAACCAGCACCATACGCTGACACTTATTAATCATTCTTCGTCCATAACCCAATCTAACTATATCACTCCATACACTGGCTCCATACATACCACACGCTACAAACAATCCCTTATAAACTATTCTCACTGCACGCTTCTTCATTCCCCATTCTTTCTTCAACACACGTCTCATTTGCCCTACAGCATTCATAATTTCCTTATACACATACTCTAGATGCACCCGAAAGTGCATCCTCTCACTCATCCACACACCCAATGTATTTCTTTTTGCATTCATATCTAATTAATTTCCCATTCATTCTTACACACGGTTTCCTCGTTTCGGCCAACTGTCCTTTCAACAGCATTGTGGCTGTCTTTTCTTCTGAAACACTTACACCTACAGACATTCCCCATTCACACACCAATTTCATCCATTCTGTACCCTTTCTCTCCAATTCGATTCTGCTCTGTCCTTCAACAAGCATCAACAAATCATCCGCATACGCCACACACTTACATCCATTCCCGCACAGCCTCCATAGGAGCCCATCCATCATCACGTTCCAAATGAACGGACCACAGACGAACCCCTGGGGGCAGCCCCGCTCAACATTCTTCCATACTACATCATTCACGCCTATCATACATACCTTTCTCTCACTAAAATACAATCTCCAGAGGTCGATTTCATCGCATTCGTTCGAAGCCAGCGTCTCGAGCACTTTCATCCATTCCAAATTATCAAACGCACCTTTAAAATCTACAAACACGCCTAAAACATACTTCGCACCACATTCATTCACATATCCTTTGACACACGCCCATGCACTCTCGGTTGAACGGCCCCTCCTAAAGCCGTGCTGGGCCTCGTTCATACGCTCATAAATTCTACACTCCATTCTTCTGACCATCATTCGATCAAGCACTTTACCCAGCACTGGCAACAGACAAATCGGCCTATAAGACCCAGGGTCCGATCTAACCTTATCTGGGGACTTTAGTAATACAGTCACTCTCGCAACTTTCCACGCCACCGGGAAATATCCACTCAACAGACACGCATTAAACAACATCAACAGGCACTCGGGAATCGCTCTCCAAATCATTCTCAACATATCAGCATTCACACCATCCAAGCCGCGTGCTCGCTTCAATCTCATCCTTGCAATCGCTACATTTACTTCATCCCAGTCAAAATTCCTTATACACCCTGCCGCTATATCATTCACGCAATCACCAATCATACTCGTGGCTGGGAAGAATTTTTCAAGCATCACAACAGCACATTCCCTCCACGTATTAAACGTACATTCACCCACTTTCAGCGAGCTCATTCTCTGCCTCATATTCTTTCCTCTACACATTTTGTATACCTTACCCCACGGATCCAGGGATGATTCACTTGCATACTTCTTCCAGCTATTCTCTTTTTCTTTATACCCTTTCCTCTTATACTCATTCATGCATCTCTTATATTCATTCATTCTAGCTTCCATACACTCACTATTTCTGTTTCTCGCTTTCTGCCATTTTCTCCTACTCCTCCTGACTCTTGCCTTCAGGATTTGTAGTTCACTCGTCCACCATTCAAGCTTACCATTCTTTCTTTTACCATGCATCCTCATTCGCTTATTATTCACCCCCTGGATCCATTTCATAACACATTCAAGCATCCTGTTTGCATCACGCTCATCTCCTCACTATGCTCAACTACACAGTCTCTCAAATCATTCACATATGCTTCCCAGTCCACATTCTTCATATTCCATCTTTTACACACAGCATTCTCTCTCTCATTTTCCACCTCATACTTTAAGCATACTAATATCACATTGTGATCACTCGTACCCCAATCATTCTTAATCGTCCATTCTAAGTGGCACCCGGCTAGGAAATCGCTTGCCAGAGTGACATCAATATCGCTCTGGCCTCTCGGTCCAGAAAACGTGTACCATTCGCTTGGTTCATTCATCACAATCATTCCGTTCACCAAAATCCATTCTTCAAGCACTCTACCACGCATCACATTCTCTCTACTGCGACTCCCGCCCTTGCTATACCACAAGGGGGAGACAGCATTTGCATCCATCCCAAACAGCACACGCATTCCCCTCGTAGCTTCACACACTCTATCCATGTATGCCAGATAGGGCTCTATGTCGGCCCCATACCGGCAATACATGGACACCACATACAATTCACCAAAGTCCCCTTTCAACCAAACACACACACCCCATTCATCGGTACATTCACGCACACATACCACTTCCACATTCGGATCATTCACAATTATTGCCGCTTTCGCACTATCATTCATGAGGACGTCCCATGTAGATGGGAGCCCCCGCACATACCCACTCGAGACGTACGGCTCCTGCAATAAAGCTACACTCACCCGTTTCTCCTTCATAACTTTGCCCAAATCACTCATAACCACATACGCTCTCTGACAATTACACTGGATTACATTCATACTCTTATCAATCATCACTAATTCTAATTCTTTCTCTCATCAGCATTCTTACATATTCCGGGCACTCCACGGACAGAACAGAATGACTCGCATCCTTCCCTTTCATTCTACAGTTTCTACACACGCTTTCCTTCTTACACTTATCTTTTAAATGACCCGTCTCTCCACATTTTTGGCACAGTCTCTCAGTCATGCTACACTCTCTCATCATATGCAATGATGAACCAAACGCAAAACATTTATGACATCTTAAGACATTCACAAATTCTTTCACTCTACATGCACACCATCTCACATACACTCGTCCTTCCTTTAACACTATATCACGCACACTTCGACTCATTTCTACAATAACGTTACCCACACACGCATCCTTTTTATTGTTTCTACTAACTACTTTCACTCGCTCCATGAATTCTTCCCTCGACACTCCACAATCAACATTCTTCACATTCTTCTCATACAGTTCTTTCAAAAAGCATTCATTCGTCAGATCGTTCGGTACATCAAACACCACCACTTTCGGTCCTATCTTTTTGGGGGGCTCCACCTTGAGTCCCAGTTCCGCAAACTTGCTACACTCACTAATCATTCGCACTTCTTTCTCGCTTGCAGCCTCAATAGCTACTCCACCACTCCTAGTCTTTCTCACCGCACACGCACATTTACCTCGCCACGCACATTCTTCATCACACTCTCTTTCACTTGCTCGCTACTCATTTTCGCACTTTCATCCAACGGTTTGACCACCACGGCATACGTTTTTGGTCTAACCCGTTCATGCACAACATCTACACCTTTCTGCTGTCCTTTCGCACACACATTCGATCTGGCCACACTAGCATAACTCACATTGATACCTTCTTTCACTCTTTTTTCACACTCCTCAATCCTGCCCTCTAATCTTTCATTCTTTAACATCAATCGCACTAAAATCTGTTCATACTCACTAACCCACTGGAGTATGTACTCACTCCCCGCTTTGGAGATACGGTTCGCTTCCGCAAAGACGTACCTCCTGAGCTTCGCACTCACATTACCCATTTCATTCACTTCATTCATACCCACACTCACACTTACATCCATACGCTCACTAGTCGACGCACCAACACTAGCCTCCATCTCAAAGCGCCTCTTGGGCCCTCTCATAGGGCTCGCGCTCTTGCGTCTCACAGACATGGGTCTTCGTGTAGAGGCATCTCGCATCTCTACACTGCCACCGCTACTACTTTCCCCTATCCCGATATCCCCGAGTTTAATAGGATTCCGCCATAAGATTCCCACGAGTTGGGACGAAACTAAACGTCACTCCCCGGGTGACGCCCTTTCCAGGGAAAAGGCTCACACGCTCAGAATGTCGCCAGGTGTCCTGAGGTCTGGCCGCTAACGGCTGGTGCACCCACCGACCACGCCCCAGTGCCCTCGACTGGGACGCCCCTCTTCGCCCCGCGCCATAGCTTGGGGTTAGGGATTTTTTATAGAGGTTGTCATCCTCGCGGTCCGGCCGGTTAAGGCAAGACCCCCGTTCCAGCGAAACATGACCACTGGTTTACGGTATGCTAGAGCTCGGGTACCTTGGGCCCGCTAAAACCAATACCCGACCGGAGTCGGTTCAGGAACAGACACAGCCCCTGAGGGGGGTACGACGTTATACAGGAGTGCCCTTATAGATGACGGAAGGGCCCTCCACTGCCGCACTTAAACGCCGTCAGGACCGGGGCCGAACTGAGTGACAGGGTAGCCCCTGTCACTTCCTCGCAAGACACCGGATACCACAGGTGGGCCAATTCTGGCTTAGGCCTACTGTTAGGGCCAGGTAACCACTTCGTGGCTCAGTGACTTAAACACGGAAATACCGAGGTCCCAAGTTCGAATCCCGATACCTAACTAGTGTTTTCATATCGCTTTTTATTCTCAATGGCCGCGAAAGAAAAGATGCGGAACAGAGGTTTTTAAAACAAAATTTCTCTACTTCTCCCCAGACGTCGTGTCCCCCTCCCCCACCGACGCAGAAGGGCGCCAACACGTGGGCCACGGTGGACGGGAGGAGGAACAAGAAAGCGGAGGCGGCGACCCAGGCCCAGGGGCGCCCGGCCCCGTCACCGGCCCCTCCCGCGGCTGCCATGAAGCTGCCGGCGAGGCCGCAGAAGGAGCATTTTTTTTTTTTTTTCTTCTTTCTTTTCTGCAATTTGTAAGCATCAGCTTATTACTGCCTATGTTTCTATTTTGTTTTTAATGTTTTCTATGGCTATTTCAGCTTCTTTTTGGGTCTCTTCGCCACTGAGTATCAGTCAGTGTTACCGTCCCCGCCACGTGGAGGCGGACCCTCTACTTTCTATGGTTATATTTTCTTTTATATCCTTATCTTCTTGTGTCTTTAACTTCTTGTCTTCACCATCTACTCTTCTTCTTTCTTCTTCTGCTTGTCTCTTGTCTGTTAAGTTCTTCTTTTCTTCTCAGGTTTTTATTTATTCCGTAGTGTAATATTATATAGTATAGTGGTGTCTGGTTAATGTGGTGAGGTAACACACTTTTGTCTAACAGGTAAGTAATATTTATTCTTTAGCATGTATTAATGTTCTTTCTTTTCTTTTTTTCAACTTATCAGCAGTTGAGCTCATCCTGTGAATTCCGAGATGAGTTTCCAGTCTCTGAAAGGTATGTTCTTCTTTCTTTAAAGACTTTTGTTGCAAATTCTACAAATAATTTATATTTTTGTTCTGAGGCAATTAGTTCTCCTCTGTCCAGTTCTGGGTGTTGAAGTAGCGCGTATCTAAGTCGGTCATAACCCCGACAGTGAAACAATACATGTTCCACGGTTTCCAGGTCTCCGCAAATCGGGCATGCAGAAGAAGTAGCCGCTCCTCGGTCGTGAAGCGTAGAGTTCAATGGTCCGTAGCTGGTGATGAGGTAAGTTGCCGCTCTAGGCGGCTTAAACCAAGGTCGAGTCTTAGAGAATTCAACATCCTTTATGTACCGGTAGGTCTCTCTCCCATGCGGGTCCGAGTTCCATCTACTCTGCCATTCCTTGCTTATCTTGTCATTTATTATATTTAGATTGGATTTTATGGTCTCTGTGTCTTCGCTGTTAGCTGGAGCGATTCTTAGCTCTTCCCAGGAAATCGGGTGTCTTCTTCTGGCTCGTCGTGTAAGGGCACTTTTGATTATTTCGAGATCAATCGGTAGTGTTCCGCTGATGGTTCGCATCGCTGCAGTGGACACGGTCCGACACGCCTTTGTCATAATTATTAGAAAAGTTCTTTGCATTGCATTTACGTGCCTTTGTATCATTCCCATTTTCAGCTTTTCATACCAGATTATGGCTCCATATGTTATGATTGGAACACAAACAGTCCCGTACCAAACATCGAGGATAGCTCTCCTTACGCCCCACTCCTCGTGGGCTTGTCTGGTAACCTTCATTGCATATTTCGTTATATTCTCTCTTAGCCTTTTAACATGGGGAACAAATGTGAGTTTGTCATCCAAAGTGATACCTAGATACTTATGTTGGCTTGTAAACTTAATGCTTTTTCCGTAAATCCTGATTGTTGGCGGCCGGTTCGTGGATAGTCTTCCTTTTACTATCATAGCTCTGGTCTTTTTCTCTGAAATCTTTAGCTTACAGTTGTTGCACCATTGTATAAAGCCTGTTAAGATTCTTTCTGCTCTTGTTTCTAGCTCAGCTCGAGATTGACCTTTGACAAGAAAAACCACGTCGTCTGCGTATGCAAGGGCAGATCAAACGTCCGCATCTACTGATGTCTCAAATTCTTTTAGGTACTTGTCCATGCACCAATTCCAAGCGGCCGGTCCGAAGATCGATCCCTGTGGGCAACCTCTCTCAACCTGGTACGTCTCTTCGTGATAGTTGTTTCTTATTTTTCTTTTTCTTTTGTTAAAATACCTTTGAACAAGCTTCATAATCGTGGAACTACATTCTGCGTCAACTAGTCGGCTGACTATTGCCGGCCACCAGATGTGATCAAAAGCTCCTAGGATATCAATGAAAATAGCCATTGCGTATTTTTGCTCAGTAAGCTGGATTTCTGTAATTAAATCGAGAAGGGCGTCCTCAGTGCCCACTTTTCTTCTAAAGCCATATTGTTTCTGACTAAGCAATTCTTTGTGTTCGGAGGTTTCGCCCTTTCCCTTGAAAGGGTTGGAAATCCGTCGCCTAAAAAGAGAACGCCGGTTTTGCCTGGTGAAGCCTACCGTTGTTGGAGCAAAAGAAGCGGTTTTGTCACAGTACTATATTATGAAATTTAAGGTATCAACGAAGTTGTTTCTTCTCGGCTTGCTGGAAGACTAAATCGTTCGTCGAGCTGGCTCGAAGACTGCCGATGTCTCAGCTTGAATAGGGAATATTCCCCCGGTTCCCGGCGCCGCACACTGTCATCGGGTCCCCGTTCTCTCCCTCTAATAGCCGGCCGGGCGAGAGGGACAGCGCGATGGCAGCGGCAATAACGCCAATTTTAAGGTGTGGTGGTCGAGGTGCCCCAAACGGTTTACTTTTGATATAGAAGAAAAATCCAAACAAATAGAATTCCTTAAGTTTCTTGTAGTTCTAACCCTTAATTTTTGCCTGTTCTCCATTAGTGCCTCCGTTATCTGTTTGCTGATTTCATCATTAGTTCTAGTGTCAGAGTCACTGTTTTGTCTAATAATGATTACTTCTGATTTTTCTTTTTTATTTTCAGGTTGGAACCTTCTTGCGACCCGTCCCTGAGGACCGCCGCCCGAAGCAGCCGCAGCCTGAGCGTAGGTATACCTTGGAGTCTGCTCCGCAGCCTTGCTTTTAATCTTTAAGAGCTCGCTGTTAACGATCTCTCCCTGAAGTCTATTCTCCAGTATAGCCCATTTATCAAGGATAAATTTAATTGCATTTCTGGTTATTTTATTACTATCGTCAAACAGAAATTCCTCCAACTTTGTCCGTTCGTTATATATTTCTCTCAGTGTTAGGTTTGTCTCTCTTTGGTTCTTTTCTAGGTCTACTTCATTGTTCTGATTGATGGTCTGGGTCCTTCGCCTTTTGGCTTTGGTTGGTGTAGACCTACCCGACGCGTCCTCCGCCATCAAAGATGAAACAGAGCTACGTCGGCTATTCGCTCTGCTATGGCTCTGAGATGCTGGATCTCTCATCTCTATTTCCGTTATTTCTTGCTCCTCATTCCTCTCTTCATTCTTTGCTTTTGTTTTTATTTGTAGTTTCCATAATTGGTCCCACGAGTAAGTCGGAATAGGTGGTCCGCCGGTGCAGAGCCGCTTTACCCCGGTAAGGCTGAATGCAACTGGGTTTCGCCAGGTACCCAGAGGTTGGTCGTTAACGGCTGGTGCACCCACCAACCACATCCCAGTGCCCTCGACTGGAATGCCCCTATTCGCCGCGTACCATAGCTTTGGGGTGAGGGATTTTTTATAGAGGTTATCATCCTCGCGGCCCGGCCAATGAAGGCAAGACCCCCGTTCCCACGAAACATGACCACGGGTCTTACGGTATTAGGGCGTTGCGTACCTACGCCGCCCGTTGAGGTACCACTCACTCTTTCGCACTCACTACCCAGCATGACAGCTGTGACAGGAGTCCCAGGAGGCCCCACGAGGAGGTGAGGTGAGTGGATTTGACCGGCTTCGGCCCCCGACTTCCCCGAAATTGGCCCATTGAACCAACATCAGTTTCATCAGAGTTTTAGTCCTCGTTGCCGTGGCATTCCAGAAGTCCTTGGCCAGTCTTCGCCTCCCAGTAGATAGGGACATTTTCATTTTCATTTTATTGCTCGATATATATGCAGTTCGGGCGCTAGCTCATTACTGCCTTGATCGTATTCTTTTAATTTCTCTTTTCTTTCAGGTTTTTAGGGAATATACTTAATTTTAGGTAAATAGGTAAATTTACAAGAATTTTTAATGTTTCTTTTCTTTCTTTTCAGGTTTATAGGGTATTTTTCAAACTTTAGGTAAGTATGTGATAATTATTTATATATATACTGGTTTAGTCCATGACGTTTATCTTAATATTTTATTTGAAAGTTTGCGTTGTATTGTTGTGCCGGATGACACTTGTCGAATGTTGGGGGATGTCGTAGGTGCGTGAGCGTCGAAGAATTGGTATTCACCGGTGTTCGAGTAATAAAGGAGTAAATTTATTGAGACTTAGTAAATACACAGTGCTCAGGAGTAATGGTAGAGCTTGATGGACAGCTGCACTGAGACTGACGTGACGAGTAGTTTGTTTAAGATAGCGCGACGGCTGTCGTGCTATCGGGGTTTTATACAGTGCCGATGCAGGAATGTGCTGTGTCTTTTCGGTGGTGTGCAGTCTCCTTGGCGTGCCCTTAGCCTGGCGCAAGTTGTTGGATCAACAGTAAATGGATACGCTGCTTCCTGCGCGTATCCCTCCACTATTCCTCGAACACGGCCTTGGCTGCCACGTGCTGCTGAGTCGCGCTTATCGTGGTTAGCTTGGAGGAACGGTTAGGGCACAACATCCCTCCCCCCCTGGGAGAGAGCGCGCTCCCAGTGCCAGCTCAATATAATACAAGATGATACAATAACTTAATATAGTAATACAATAGTTTAACATGATACATATGATATATATAATAATATATATGATAATAATACAATATATCCCAATATAGTAATACAATAGTTTAGCATGATAGACTGTAATATAAGTTTATATAGTTCTCTTTCGGTCACGTTTTTGTTTAACTGTCACCGAGATTGGTGCTTCGCTCGGTACTGCGCTAGCTACTTGATCCGTTGTTTGAATCTGCGGGTTGCTTTCTTGTAGGGCACTTTTTCTATTTTTGACGCGTACAATGTATTTATAACAAATTATTACGACTGCGGAGAGTACAATTATTCCGCTTATTTAAAAGGATGAGATGAGGCTGTAATGATATTCTACCGGTATTCCGCTATTGTTATTGTTTAATTCGGTTTCCAATTCTAGTAGGCTTTTGCTTACTGCGCGCAATTCCTCCTGGATGCTTAATTATTCTCCGTAGTTTGCAATGTTCTATATATTGAAGATGAGTTACATTAAATGTTTTTGGTATATCCGGCAGAGATAGGTTGTACGTTGGCAAATAGCTTAGTGTTTTTTCAGATTTGTAGCTTTTACTAGTTTCTATTGTGAATTCGGGAGTGACGATGAAACATTTGCCTTTAGTTGATATAATACCAGTGTCTTGTATTGACGTAATTTGCGCGGAGTGCTGTTCGCATGTGATTATCAATTGTATTGGATTCGGTGCGACATATATCCATGCTTCTGGTTTGTTTAATTCGATTAGGATTGTTTGATTGATAGTTATGAATCTGATATTGCAATTATTCGGTTGTTTAACTAACTTGGTGAAAGTTTGTACTTCACATGGGCCGTGAGGCAAGATTTTGAAAACAGGATGGTGTAGCTTACATAGGTAGTTATTGTGCAATACCTTACAATTCTTTAGGTCTTCTGTGGAAACATGGATATAGTCCAGATTTGATACATCTACTGTTACATAGGTTTCAGTAGTGTCTAGATACGCATAGATTGAATCGTTTACTTTAGTCGGTACGGGGTAAGGTTTGTTCAATTTGTATTGCTTCGTTCCGAGAAGCGGAACTTCGATAATAGTGTTAATAGTGTGCGGCGCAGAGTATGCCGTTAAATCAATTATATTGAAGAGTTCGTGAACGTTTTCCAATGTGAGCTGTAGCGGAAAGTTTAAACCTTTTGGTAATTGAGAAAGCGCCGAATGAAAGTATGCAATGACTTGATTTGGAGGTAAAACGGTAGGATTGAGAATTCCTTTTTTAATATTCTGCGTGTAGTCTAACAAGTTTTTAACGTCTTCGGCCAGATCTCTTATGATATTTTCGAAGATTATCGCGTTTTTGTCTATTTCGGATTGTAGGTGTCGGCTAGCAATGTCTGTCTCTAATAGTCGCTTGAGTACCTTTGTCGTTCGTAGGAGTACTTCTTCGTTATGCTTTATGTTCCAGATCGATTCATTAAATAATTTAATGTTTGCATTAGTGATTTGCACTTGCTTTGACAAAGACGCGCGCAGTGTGCTATCCTCGCGTTTAAGAATGTCAATTTGTTTGTTGATTTCTCGTCTGTCGTCTGCGTCCATTGTACCGAATAGAACTTTTTCTAAACTACCTAACCCGTCTATTAACCCTCGGCGTACTCTTGGTACTGTTTCTATTGTTTGGTGCAGGAACTCGAGGTTCGCTAAAATACGATCCAGTTCGTTACGTGATGTTTTGTAAAACCGTGCACAGAAAGCAACCAGGCCGGAATCAGCTGTGTTCCGGCATTGTACCGTAGCGTCGGTGAGTGTATTTAATATGGTTGTATGTTGAACTTCTAGAGGCGTTATGTCGATATGGATTACTATTTTCCAAGTGTTGCTCTATGTTTGTAGAATTTCTGGATCTCGTATGGTTCGTCCGGGTGAATCCCTTGTGTTAATGTTATTGTGAGGCCGACCAAAATTGGCCAAATGATGTATGATAGGGACATCCTGTAAAGACAGGGTATATGTGAGAAAATACTCCCGCGACGGTATTTTCATCGTCGCTGTCAGAACCTGGTGCTCTCATCAAATGGTACGGTGTAAGCGTTGACTGGATCGGGTGTCGTCGCTTATCGGTGTTTACGGTAAGGCGCCACGGAGTCGCCGTTGCGACGGAGGGGTGGTGTGGCTCCGACACGGGAAGGGACAGTGTTCATTGAGAGGGCTCAGTCCTGTCGAAGCCACAGACGAATAAACACAGCATTTTACTTTAATTGAGGGAGCCTATAATCATTGGAAGACTCTTCCATCCCACAAAGGGGATGTAACCCTTAGTCAAAACCAAGGGAGGAAGAATCACCTCTGCCGCATGGGCGAAACGAAATGTTAAGCATGGGGAAATGCTAACGATTGGCTGGATGAACCGAAATCGATAGAACATGGGAAATATACTAACTTGGTTAGTATAACAAAACCGACAAAACGTGAAAACAGACTAACACTTGGTTAGTGAAGCAAGTGCAGACTGTTTGGCTTTGGACCCACCGCTGCCACCAAAATTGTTGTGCCGGATGACACTTGTCGAATGTTGGGGGATGTCGTAAGTGCAGGAGCGTCGAAGAATTGGTATTCACCGGCCGGTTCATCGTCCGCTGTGTTATTGTTCGTACACACGTCGGGTGCCGTATCGGTTACCGTCTGAGTGTCTTTAGGTGCATTTTTTCGTGGTCTTCCCCGTCCGCGTTTGATAACCTACATTCTACTTAGTCCATCAGCGTTTTTATTCATTTTGCCTTCCTTGTATCGAATTTCGTATTCATATTCTTCTAATTTTAGTCGCCACCTGACTAACCTGGAGCCTGGATCCTTTACGTTAAATAACCACGTAAGAGGTTTATGGTCGGTGACAATTTAGAATTTAGTTCCGTATAAATAAGGTCGAAAATGCTGCGTTGCCCAAACGATGGCTAGCAACTCCTTTTCAGTCGTGCTATAATTTAATTCGGCTTTATTAAGAACTCTACTCGCGTAAGCTATCGGTAGGTCATTGCCTTGATGCTGCTGAGATAGCACTGCACCTACTGCTTTACCGGATGCATCAGTTGTCAGCGTAAATTGTTTAGAAAAGTCCGGGTATTGTAAGAGTGGTGCTGACGTTAATTTATCTTTTAGAATTTCAAAAGATTCTTGCTCCTGGTTAGTCCATCTAAATTCCGCGTCCTTTTTCAATAACTGAGTAAACGGTTTCGCGGTGCTTGAGAAATTTTCTATGAATTTCCGATAATATCCTGCTAAACCGAGGAAGGATTGAACGTCTTTGGCCTTTTTTGGAATCGGAAAATTTAGAACTGACTCTAATTTAGACGGATCTGGCTTGATTCCCTCTTTAGTTATTACGTGTCCTAGGTAGATGGTTTCTTTTCGCAAAAATTGACATTTGTTCGATTGTAACTTTAGACCGCTATCTTGTATTCGATCAAATATTTGTGCTAATCTGTCCTGGTGTTCTTGAAGTGAACGACCGTGAACTACTATGTCATCAATATATACAAAGCATTTAATTCCGCGCAATCCTCCTAGCAGCGCTTCCATTGCTCTTTGGAAGGTAGGAGGGGCGCCTTTAAGCCCGAATGGCATGCGCTTGTACTCGAAATGACCGTACGGGGTAGAGAATGCGGTTTTTTCGCGATCCTCAGGCTCCACATCGATTTGATGGAAACCTGACGCTAAATCTAGAGTCGTGAAATATTTGGCTCCACCTAGCTGGTCAAGAATTTCGGAAATATTGGGTAGGGGAAATGAATCCCCTACAGTTAAGTCATTTAATTTTCTGAAGTCGACTACCACACGATATCTCTTTTTCCCCGTTTCGTCGGGTTTTTTCGGGACGACTAGCAGCGGAGCGTTCCATTCGCTAGTGCTAGGCCCTACTATTCCCTGGTCGATCATTTCGCGTATCTGCCTATTTACCTCTTCCTTGTGTACTTGCGGTAATCTGTACGGTTTCACGTTTACCGGTTTCGCGCCTGGTATCAAACGTATCTTATGCGTGACTTTATCAGTATGTCCTAACTGGTCGCCTTCCAAATAAAAAATATCGTTGTATTTCTCGCAAAGTTCTAGTAGACTGTCTGTTTCTTCCGCGTTTAAATGCTCGGTCCTGATACTATCGCGTAGAGCCTTCATTCTATCCTTTCCGGTTAGCGCGCGGATATCGTACGTACGCGTGCTGACGCAACCTAAGTCGACGTCGTTATCACGTAGGTCAGTGTTCTGTACCGTCGGAAGTGTCTCAAGTTGCACTGACGGCGGTTGCAGTTGTATAGCACGGGTGTTCAGATTTATTATGGGGATTGGACAGGTGCCATTGTCCGCTCTAGTTAGACAACTTCCTATGTAGACTCCTGGTTCTAGCATTTGTTTCTCTATTAAATCCTGTCCGTAGTCATTAGTAAATGCCCGTACTATTGTTTCTGTTCGTGGTTGCAAGCTAATTTCTTCGTCTCTAACCAGTGGCCAGAACGTGTTCAAAATTTCTACACGTTCTCCTGGTCTAATTATCGCTTTATATTTAGTGATAAAATCGTACCCTAATATGCCGTCAACTTGTAGAGGCAAATCGTCTCTAACTACGTGGCAAGGATGAGTAATAAATCTGTCTCCTATCTGTACGTGAAGTTCTATCCTACAGATAGTGCGAATTTCGGAATGCCCTATGCCTTTCAGCATTATTACTTCCGGTGTGGTGAGCACGTCTAAATCGATTTGACCGTATTTTAATAAGGTAACGTCTGCCCCCGTATCGACCAACATACGGACCTTTGGTACTTGCAGTTCTTTTGCCTGGATTTCAACTATATTCCTGGACCTATACGCCTCTGTAGCACAGTTTACTTGATATGAACGAATCGACGGCTGACCGTCCGTGCCTGATCGGTTAGATCTATTGGCCCCTGAGTTTTCGCGCGGTCGATTGTCTCTGTTTCCGTCCGTGTCACGTCGGTAATTAGTATTTCGCGGGTTATTTCGGTTCGATGACTCGCCGCTTGTCGTTTGTTTGTCTCTTATCAGCGTTCTGCAATCGCGCTGGAGTTGCCCGGGCCGGTTGCAATAGCTACACACAACCGAGGTGTGACGCACCTCTCGTTTAATACCAAACGTTTGTCGATTAGACGAGGAACGATTGGGATTAGGTTCTGCTCGCGGCATACTCAAACGCGCGTAACAATTATCTGCAATATGCCCTTGTCTATGGCATCTCCCGCATTGCGGAACGTTGGACCTTTGCCCGGTTCGTCCCCTGCCATAGCTGGAGGTTCCCGGATTTCCGAAATTACGCGTGCTGTTTAACCCTAGTGCTTGTTCTTCTCCCAAAGCCGTGGTAATTGCTGCTTTTAACGAGTCATATGTTCGCGACCGAATTATGTTCCTTAGTTTGTCATTCAGTCCCGTGCTAAAGATAGTTATTGCTTGCTCGTTCACCGCGTCTAGCAACGCCTGATTTACTACTTTGCTGTTCCCGGGTTTTGTCGTCAGTTGCGATAATTCCGCGGTCAGAGTCTCAAGTCGTGTCGCAAAGGATTTAACACTTTCGTAACCTCTTTGTCGGCATGCGTTGAATTCGGTCTGGACCGTGCTCAACGAACGTGTTTCCGTGAATAGGGACTGTAAAGTTGATTTTAAAGTTTCGAAATCGTCTATGTCGCGGTATTCGAGTTGGACGGCTGCTTGTTCTTTAAATTTTGTTCCCAAAATCGCTCTCAATAGCAAGGGGTGTTCTGACGGGGGTACTAACTCCATCGCGACGTCGCATGATTTTATAAACATGTTCACTTCGCTCACGGAGCCCCCGCCGAATACCCCTATTAAGGAAAGCGCTTTCAGTACCGGTCCACTGCCACCTGTAGCCATGTTCTCGGTATCGAGTAAGCTAAAGTCGTTCGCGTCGATTGGGAATTCTCGTTCCTGTACTACGCGGATCTCGCTTCCGCTATCGCTCGATGAATCGGTGTCAAGACTAAAGTGCGGTGCGCGTAATTTCCTCCGGGTCGAATGCACTGGGTCGGATTAAGGTGTATAGATATTTGCGTTTCTCGTAAAAGTAAGAAAGTTGTCAAATATGGACTCAAAAGATCTAGAATTGACTCGACTGTTAGGCAGTCGGAAACGGTTTATGTCCACACCTTCTTGCGACATACAAGACGCTGGTTTACAATGGTATTAAAAATTTTTCTTGACTTACAGTTGCTGGCGCATTTTCGCTTGCCTGTAGTAGCTTCGTTGATGTGTCTCTTTGATCCGCTCCTTGTCCAGCTGCCGGTCCTCGAACTGCAGTAGGCTGGTCACTCGAACTCCGTTTGCTCCTAACGTCGGCTGCGAAGGATAGCCTGGGGTAGTCGGTCTCCTCGGATGATCGGCTTCCAGGACCCTTCCTTCGGTCGGTCGCTTCAGTCGCGTGGTCCACACGGGTCGCCTCTTAACTGGTCGTTGGGACTGATCGTCGTTTCCTCAGAATACAATCTGAATCAGTCCTTGATGCCACCTCGATGACTGACGGCAACTTTTTTAGTTATTACCGTCGACGAACCAGAGCTTCTCGGTGATTGATGGTAGAATTGCGTTTTGATGTTGCAACTCTACCTTGTCCACGCACTGTTTCCAACGAGAGTATCCCACCGCTGCCACCAAAATTGTTGTGCCGGATGACACTTGTCGAATGTTGGGGGATGTCGTAGGTGCGGGAGCGTCGAAGAATTGGTATTCACCGGTGTTCGAGTAATAAAGGAGTAAATTTATTGAGACTTAGTAAATACACAGTGCTCAGGAGTAATGGTAGAGCTTGATGGAGAGCTGCACTGAGACTGACGTGACGAGTAGTTTGTTTAAGATAGCGCGACGGCTGTCGTGCTATCGGGGTTTTATACAGTGCCGATGCAGGAATGTGCTGTGTCTTTTCGGTGGTGTGCAGTCTCCTTGGCGTGCCCTTAGCCTGGCGCAAGTTGTTGGATCGACAGTAAATGGATACGCTGCTTCCTGCGCGTATCCGTCCACTATTCCTCGAACACGGCCTTGGCTGCCACGTGCTGCTGAGTCGCGCTTCTCGTGGTTAGCTTGGAGGAACGGTTAGGGCACAACAGTATGTTATAAATTACCTATTTATTTATATATAATTATCTGTTTGTTTAGATCACTTTGCCACTAGGATGAGGTCCCAGCGTTGCCCGTCCCAGCCATCGGGGAGGCGGATCCACTACTCTCCAGCGCTATTATAGTCTCACTTCTTTTTTCGAAGGTACGGGTGATAAAATATAAAAAATTTTCAGATCTCTCTTTTGAGCTAATTAAATGGCTTCTTTCATTTTCTGTATTCAAAATTTCATTATAACGGAACTCTTGGTATCTAGGGCATCTATACAGGGTGTCCCGTAACTACCGCAACATCGGGAAATGGGGGGTAGCTGAGATGATTCTGAACAACTTTTTCCTTGACCAAAATGTTGTTTGAAGCTTCGTTTTTGAGTTATTAACCAAAAACACTGCCCAATTAGAGCGCTCGAAATCCCGGGACTCAGGCGCGCAACGTTTTGTGGCGCTTCGTCGTGTACGGGGGCCTCGACGGTATCGAGAGAATCGTACGGCAAATGTTACATCGTCTTTAAGCGAGGCTAATGTGGAACGTTTGGTTATTAAATAATGAGAAATAAACTAATCGTTGTTCATTAATAAGAAATAAACTAATTATTCTTTTATTTAAGCGAGCAGAGTCGTGGCCGCGAAAGAACGCATTGACACGCCGTGTTACATCGTCTTTAAGCAGAGATAATGTGGAATTTTTGGTTGTTCATTAATAAGAAATAAACTAATTATTCTTTTAATTAAGCGAGCAGAGTCGTGGTCGCGAAAGAACGCATTGACACGCCGTGTTACATCGTCTTTAAGCAGGGATAATGTGGAATATTTGGTTATTCGGGAATAAGAAATAAACTAATAAATCGTTTAATAACTGTGTCCGATACTTTTATTCGTCATCCGAAAGGAATAAAGTGTTTTAATACTTATGAAACACTTACCCATTCGTGCACGAATTAACCTGCTTCGACTCAACAGCTGATGTTACGGCCGGGTCGATGAACTCACTTCACTATCACTTTCATTGCACAGCCACTTTAATATCCAATGTAAGATTTTGAGATGGTGCGACAGGATTTATTATTCCCACGTGTAACGAAGTTAGTCACTCACGAACGAACGAATTCAGTACTGTGTAATGAAAAGTTGATCTCACTCGCGAATCAAGATTTATTCGATTTATTCCTCCGATCCGAACGTTTCTGCAGTCGATACAAAACTGATAGATTTGCTAAGCATTCGCTTGCACACGCACACGCACAGACACATGTTCGTTTCGGTAGCCCACATTCTTGTGTCCACCGTAATACCGCGTCGTTTTGGTTTAGCAAAAAAGGAGGGCGCGTTCAATTGGTAGTGAGGACTTGGTGGTCTTTGGAAGAGAAAAACTTCGTTGTCCCTGGCGTCTGTTTATTTACAACTGCCCGTGTCCTACGACGCGGTACTACGGTAGACACAAGAATGTGGGCTACCGAAACGAACATGTGTCTGTGCGTGTGCGTGTGCAAGCGAATGCTTAGCAAATCTATCAGGTTTGTATCGACCGCAAAGACGTTCGGATCGGAGGAATAAATCGAATAAATCTTGATTCGCGAGTGAGATCAACTTTTCATTACACAGTACTGAATTCGTTCGTTCGTGAGTGACCAACTTCGTTACACGTGGGAATAATAAATCCTGTCGCACCATCTCAAAATCTTACATTGGATATTAAAGTGGCTGTGCAATGAAAGTGATAGTGAAGTGATTTCATCGACCCGGCCGTAACATCAGCTGTTGAGTCGAAGC
This sequence comes from Nomada ruficornis, assembly GCA_951802695.1. Classification (NCBI taxonomy): domain Eukaryota; kingdom Metazoa; phylum Arthropoda; class Insecta; order Hymenoptera; family Apidae; genus Nomada; species Nomada ruficornis. The sequence continues at coordinate 9,567,672 of OX637850.1, forward strand.
AGGTTAATTCGTGCACGATTGGGTAAGTGTTTCATAAGTATTAAACACTTTATTCCTTTCGGATGACGAATAAAAGTATCGGACACAGTTATTAAACGATTTATTAGTTTATTTCTTATTCCCGAATAACCAAATATTCCACATTATCCCTGCTTAAAGACGATGTAACACGGCGTGTCAATGCGTTCTTTCGCGACCACGACTCTGCTCGCTTAAATAAAAGAATAATTAGTTTATTTCTTATTAATGAACAACCAAAAATTCCACATTATCCCTGCTTAAAGACGATGTAACACGGCGTGTCAATGCGTTCTTTCGCGACCACGACTCTGCTCGCTTAATTAAAAGAATAATTAGTTTATTTCTTATTAATGAACAACGATTAGTTTATTTCTCATTATTTAATAACCAAACGTTCCACATTAGCCTCGCTTAAAGACGATGTAACATTTGCCGTACGATTCTCTCGATACCGTCGAGGCCCCCGTACACGACGAAGCGCCACAAAACGTTGCGCGCCTGAGTCCCGGGATTTCGAGCGCTCTAATTGGGCAGTGCTTTTGGTTAATAACTCAGAAACGAAGCTTCAAACAACATTTTGGTCAAGGAAAAAGTTGTTCAGAATCACCTCAGTTACCCCCCATTTCCCGATGTTGCGGTAGTTACGGGACACCCTGTAGATTATATGATTGACATCTTCTTCTTCGTTTAAATTACATACTATACAGTTTTTATTGTCAATCCTATTTCTTTTGAACAGCGTGCTGTTTATCGGTCCATAACCTGTAATAATATATGTACAAAATCTGTTAGGAGTAAACCATTTATTGTTCAATTTAAATTTAACATCTTTAATGAATTCAAACGTGCTTCTTCCTCTTTCTTCTCCTTGCCATCTGGTCTGCCATTCTTCATAAATTATGTTTTCTATTTTATCCATTTCTGTTTTTATTCGGTTTGGTTCATCTGCGATCCGTAAATTTTCTTTTTGTATATATAAAAATGATTTCCATCTTATTGTTTTGTTATTTTTGACTCCATATATTAAAGAGCGTCTGATTATTGCCAGGTCCAACGGGAGGACTCCTGCCACAACCTGCAATGCAGCCGTGGATGAAGTTCTGCACGCCTTAGTCATCAGGAGCAACAAAGATCTCTGAGTGACAAGTATGTGCCTCATTATGTGTACTTTTTGAGTTTCTCTAAACCAAATATAGGATCCATATGTCGTAATAGGAAGGAACACAGCTTTATACATGATATCTATTATGTTATTCTTGATGCCCCAGGAGTCCCGAGCGACCCTCCTAAGCGCCATTGTAAATTTTATAATTTTACTTCTTATATATTTAACATGCTCTATAAAACTTAGTCTATTGTCTATAATTACACCTAAGTATTTAATTTTATCTACATAGTTGATTTTAATATTATTAATTTTTATTACTGGGAGTCTCTCTTTATTCAGTTTGCCTTTTAATAAGATTGCCGAAGTTTTACTAATAAAGATATTAAGTTTATGATTTTTACACCATTTACTCAGAATTTTTAAACCTTTATCAGATATTATCTCTAATTCAGATCTAGCATTGCCTTTAACTATCATTGCCAAATCGTCGGCGTAAGCAATTATTTCCGCATTTTGTTCGTTTATTTCTTTTTGAAATGAATCTAAAAAGGTGTCCATGTACCAGCACCAGGCGATTGGACCGAGTACTGACCCTTGCGGGCAACCTTTCTGCATATGCCTACTAATTTTTTCAAAATTTGACTTTACTAGCATTTCTCTATTTTTTAAATAATTTTTGAATAATTTAACTAGCGTGGTGCTACACTCAGCTTTTATGACTTTTGCAATGATAGCCGGCCACCATAGGTTATCGAATGCAGCTTGAATATCTATAAATAGAGTAACTATATATTTTTTATCACAATTATTAATACTAGTTTTTAAAGTAGTCAAAGCGTCTTCTGTGGACTTATGCGGCCTGAAGCCAAATTGCACGTCATTCTCAAGTTCTTTATTTTTATAATATGTTTGTATTCTGTTTACAATGACGCGTTCAAAAAATTTACCTATGGCAGATAACAGGGCTATGGGCCTATATGAGTCAAGAAGAGCTCTATCTCTCATGGGATTTTTTAAGATTATTTTTAGATTAGCCTGTTTCCATAAAACCGGAAATACTCCATTCCTCATGCAGTTATTAAAAAGATTATAGATAATATACTTGTCAACATTCCAAAGTTTAGAAATTATCTCAGACTGGAAGCAGTCTAGGCCTGGAGCTTTATTTTTATTACTTTTAATTAGTGAATTAAAAATCTCTTCAAGTGAGATGTCAGGTTCTAAATTACTATTATGATATAAATTGTTATTCGCTTTTAACTCCTTCTGTTCATTTGTTTCATCTTCATCTAAATCTATTGGCATGCATTTGTTTAAAAGTACCTGTACGGTTTCACGCCAACTTGTGGTTAATTCGTCTGATGGAAGCCTAAGGGCACCCAAATTTTCATTTTTATTTATTTTATTGCGTACAATCTTGTAAATCATGCCCCACGGGTCTCTATTTCCTTCTTTAGTTGCGAAATTCCTCCATGACTGTTTTTTAGTTTTTTTTTATTGTGGCAACATATTTATTTCTAATTAATTTATATTTTAATCTATAATCCGAAATTAAGTCGTAAAAGTTTAATTTTAATGCTCTTTGTAATTGTTTTTTCCGCTTGCGTGTATCATTTTTTAATTTATGGAGCTCCTCGGTCCACCAAGGGACTGCGTTGTCTTTGGACCCTTTCTTGGGAATACTTTCTCTACAACATAAATTTAGGAGTTTACAAAAGATCTTTACCGCATCATTTGGTTTCGAATTTTTAATTTCCTCATTCATTTTTTTATTGAATTTTTCTTCCACAAGTGTTTCAAATTTTTCCCAATTAGCCTTCTTAATATTATACGGTCTTTCCACAAATGAGGTCCGTCTTAAGTTATCATTTTGTTTGTCTGATACTATTTTAAAGATGATAAGGTTGTGGTCACTCGTGCCACAGTCCAAACTGACTCTCCAATCTTTTATGTGCCTCCCAAAGTTGGAACTGGCAAGTGTCAAATCGATATTTGACTGACCGCGTGAAGTCATAAATGTGCAAGGATTATTTGGCTTATTTAAAATTATTAAATTATTAAATAATATGAACTCCTCCATAAGCTTCCCCCTTTCATCCGTCTCATTCGAAAATCAAGATTCAGATTTAGCGTTGGAGTCTATGGTTATTATAAATTTTTTGCCTTTCAGTTTTTCTAAAATATTATTACTTCGTTCTAAAAATTCGCTAATTTGTAAAGAGTACTGGCAATATACATTTAAAATATAAAAATCGCATGCATTATTAAAAACTTGGAAACAAATTATGTGCTCATCCATGTCTGGTAGTGTAAAAGTGCTTAACCTATCATGCATAAAAACCGCCGCCACCCAAGGTGTTTTGTTAAAAAGTTGTATAATTTTAACTTTTAAGGAATTGTAACCACAAACGATGTTCTTAAAACTGTACGGTTCCTGCAAACACAGGACGTCTAAATCATACTTAAAAATTAAATTTTCTAATTCAGTGGCGGCTACAGCTGAACGCTGCGCATTAATTTGGCCAATTTTTAGGTCCATTTTATTTTTGATTTATAAATTTCTAAGTATTTTAGAAACTCCGGACACAGTTTGCTTTTAACACTATGGCCTAAATCTTTGCGATTTGCTCTTGAACAATTTATACACGTAGGCTGATCTTTTTTAGGGCATTCCTCTCTTGCATGCTCTTTCGAACCGCATGTTTCACAGAGTTGGTCCAAAGCGCTACAATATTTCGCAATATGGCCGTGACCTTGACACTTATAACACCTAACGGTGTTTAGGTATTCCCTGATTCCATATACACGCCAATGCATGTAAACTTTACCTCTTTTTAATAGTTCATTATAAATTTCACTGGGGACCTGTACCACCCAGTTAACTCTGTTCTCTTTGGTTTTAAAACTATGTCTAAATTCTATTGAATTTTTCAATGCTTGTATGTTTTGTTCTAGATTTACGTCCAAATTTTTGTTTATAAAATTTTCCAAAAGTTCCTCCTTTTTATAATCTTTCTCCACGCCATATATTATTATGGAGGGGTCTATTTTTTAAGGTTTTTCCATTTTTATACCGATTGATTTTAGATTACTATTTTTTAATATTTCCACGTCGTTTTTATTACTGACTTGCATCACAATACCTTTTTTCTTCATTTGGCAGATGCCTCTGTGTTACGGATAGCTCGTTAGATTTTAATTTTATCACGTAACGGATTGGGAACTTTTATAGAGTAAGCACAATTCACGTATAGCACGAATCACATGTATTTAACGTTACCGCACAAGAACAATAATGTACAATAAGTGATTAGACCAATAAAGAACAAGTAATGAATAAAGTATATAAAGTCTCTCCGCACGCCTTTTAGCTCTTATTTAAGTAGAATGGTTAAACGGTTGTAAGTCGTTTAAACCGAGTAAATTGTCTGAATTTAACGCTGTCGCAAATCTCTGTTTAAAACCTCTTATCTCTCTCAAAAATGTTGTAATACCGTCGAATTGTATCCTAGCGCATCGGTATTTATACCGATGCGCGGGGCAAAGAGCATGAAGAGATAAGAGGGGGGGAACGCTCGCGTTTGTCGCCACGGAACAGCGCTAGGCGCGAAGAGAGCGAGCGCTACCCCTACCAGCGAATCCGCAACACTCTGACTTTTAGATTTTTACTGTCTTTTAATTTTCCTATTATGTCTTTTTTTATTTCATCGTTATCGCGTTCATCGTTTTCTTTTTCTGGTTTTAGCAAAATAACCTCAAATTCTTCTTTCTTTTTTTGACTTACAGTGTTGTTGCGGATTCGCTGGTAGGGGGAGCGCTCACTCGCTTCGCGCCTAGCGCTGTTCCGTGACGACAAGCGCGAGCGTTCTCCCCCTCTTATCTCTTCATGCTCTTTGCCCCGCGCATCGGTATAAATACCGACCGGAGTCGGTTCAGGAACAGACACAGCCCCTGAGGGGAGTAGATAGGGACAGAAGGAATCTCGTTAATCCATTCATGCGCGTCACTAATTAGATGACGAGGCATTTGGCTATTTTCTTAGGCGAACACACACACCCAGGTGACCCGCAGGTGATCCGCGTCAACCACACCGGGGGCTTCCCCTTACACAGCTGGAGAGGCTAAAAGCGTACCCGTCCAACCCCAGCTGCCGGTAGTCTCGAAGACGGTGGAGGCGTCCAGATCACAAGGGGGACAAAGTCGCCCTGGGGGGTGTCGGAATTGTGCACAATACCCGGTGCAGACGGGACCCTGAGGGAGGCGGCGAGGGCAGCTTAGCAAAAGAGCAGTCAGCGTCTCCCTCTACCGCCGACATCCCTCCGGGCGGGATTCGGCCTTGTCCCTTAGCCTTACCACCTTATACCTCCTCTGTCTAAGCCACAACAACCATGTCAGTGTTATAGTACGCAAAGACTGGACGCGCTAATTTCGGCCCAGGTTAGTTGTGGCTACCGGTTAGTTGTAGATGTCGAGGCATTTGGCTATGTATCAATACGGGCACCGTGAGGAGAAGTATGGTTAAAACTAATCCACGGTTTTGGGTCCGTATTGACATTGCTGGGCATTTTTGCTCTTTGGTGTTTCTCACCCAGGAAATGCGCAAGGGAGACCTCCCGTGAGGCTCTAATAATTAGATGCGCTACATTCATATTTGATTCATACTCACCCTATACCCACAGCAGCCACAGTTCCCGGCACCGCCAGTCTCCTCGATGGTTGGTATCGCGATGTTATGCTATTAAATCTGCGCCAGTTCATCCACGAGCCCCACAGCACTCGAGTAGTTAGACTCCTCATCTGGGACTTGGTAAGCCCCAGATGACGGAGCTCCCTTTCGCTCTGGGGACTCCAAACTCCTCGCCAACTGGTGGTTATAGCGGAATAAGCGACATTTTCTTGTGCCACTCCTGCATGGGCTGCAACAAGTTGTCTTAAATTGGAGACTGTCTCATACTTAGCCACCTTCCGACCGTGAGCCAGATCTAAAGCCTGTTCGCTGGATACTACCTGCGCGTCTACGACGACCGCAACTCCTTCCCTTGCGATCGTGAGGTCTGGCCTCCGGAGCCCCTCGGACGTGGAGAACCCAAGTTCTTCATCCACCGTCCATCCCTTTTGTCTAAGAAATTCAGCGGCTCGACGACACACATCGTTGTGTCGCAGGATCCGCCCACCGTGCGTTCGGAAGCAACGCTGAACGCAGTGCGACGGGGTTTCCTTTTCAGGGCACCCCGCGCGACAGCGAACATCGCGCCCCTCGCGCCCGCGAGAGGTCCTCACTCGAGACGGTAAACAGTTGGCGCGTACGTGGTGATAATGCACGTAATCAGCCCCTGGAATGGCGGATGAACCCTCCGCCACCCAGTGCGTGCTCAAGGAACTAGCAGCGGACTCACGTAGCCCACTGCCGTCACAAGAGCCGTGCAACGCAGCAGCACAACACCGTCTGAGTTCGGCGGTAGTGGAGACCCTCTCACCTCGGAAGAGCATCTGTGATTCACACCAGACGAGCTGGCGTGCAACATAAGTTGACTCAGCAGATGCCCTTACCGGGGGGAAGGAACTTCTACATAACCGCTGGAGACGCTGATATTTCAGTATTGGGATAATGTTCTTAAATAGGGGTAATCCGAGACCTCCCTCACGCATAGGCGCATGGAAGTATCCAGAAGGGACACCATGGGGCAATCGTAGCCATGTGCGCACCGTGTTACGCACACGGACGTCCGTCGCCTTCAGAGTCCTGGCACTCACATTTCCGACTATTCAGCGGTGGAAAAACCGTGGAAGTAGGCAGTCCCGGAGCAACCGCAACCTTTGTTGGGGTTTGAGCGGTGCCCGAGAGAGGCGAGCCAACGCAGGCTCCAAAGGGACAGACTCTACGTGTTCCCTAGTACCCTCATATTCTGTTCCCAGGTACTTCCAGACGTCGGTCGTAGACCTTTGCGGTAGGGTTACCCCATCGAGATGGAATGATGGGGTAGTAATCACCCTAGATTTCTTGTCTCGTCCAGACGGCACAAGGGACAGAATTCCGCTTTTCTTAGCGTTTATCTCTAGCCCAGATCGTTTGAAGGCGTTAGCAAGCCGATTCAGATTCTCCTGCAGACCCATAGGTGTTTTAGCCAGGAGGACAATGTCGTCAGCATAGGCGAGTGCGTCGATCTTAACGCCTCCCAGTTCAAAGCCAACGTCCTTTGAGAGAGTTTCTATTGCTCTATCTACTACGAGATTAAACAACAGAGGCGATAGAGGATCGCCCTGCCGTACACCACGACCTAAACGAATAGGCATTCCATAATCCCCTTGGGGTGACTGCAAGATCGTAGTTGCGTCACTGTAGACTGACCTCACATACTCGAGGAAGGTGGGTGGAAGACCCACCTCCTCGGATGCTCTGAGAATGGCCCTGTGTGAAACCGTATCAAAGGCTTTTGACAGGTCCACACAGGCGACATGCACTTGTCGGCTCATCTTGCGGGCTTCCCTCATCACCGTCGTGAGAATCGTGACGTTCTCGAAAACACCATCGACGGGACCGAAGCCGCGCTGGCGCTCGTTCCAGATGTTAAGCCGGGCCATTCTAGCAGCTAAAATTTTATGGAACTGCCTTATCGTGACGGAACCAACACTCAGGGGCCGATAGTCGGCAGGTGAAGGCCTGTCCGGCACACCAGCCTTTCTGAGGAAGACCGTCCTGGTCGAGGACATACGCGCAGGTACCTCTCTTGCAAGGAGGAGCAGGTTGTAAAGTAGTGCTCGCACCGCGGAGGGAACTGACTTCCACAGCCGCGGGGACACACCATCCAATCCTGGTGCTGAACCGGCCCTTACGGCGTGCTTCTCAACATCTTTCGATGTGATCGGCCACCATAGGGAAGACAAATCAGGTGGAGGAGAACAGTCCTCATCGCCTGCGCTCTGGCCGATGCCTTCGAGGTGTATACCCCGGGCAGTCGGACCACTGGTTCTTGTGTACCTCACGCTGGACGGACATCTGGGGAGACCCGTATTGTCCCCATCGGCAGGACTGACTTGTTCAATGAGCGGTCGCCAGTAACGTTCAAATTTGCCGAAGGACGGGCGATTCCCTTCGATATCTCCTTCCAGTATCTTACTGAGGCAAGCGCGCAAGTTCTTTCTAAAAAGAGTCTGCATCTCGGCATACTCTTTTCTGTGCCTCTCCGCCCTACCCTCTCGCTTGGTATCAGGACGACGCTGCTTTCGTCAGGGGTTATGACGAGGCCGCCTCCTCTCTCCTTCAGGAAATACATCACGTAGCCATCCGGAGATGGCATCAGCAACTGCATCACCCTCGAGAGCTGACTGTGCTATTTCGCGCAGTCGACCAGGCTGAAAGCTTTCGAAACGCGCCGTTTGCTCAATGAGCCCACGGATCGCGTCTCTCAGCCGCTCCAGATCTTGTGGAGGGTCAGGACTGGGAGGATGAACGCACATATTGGGTGAACCGATGGTCGAGGGAGCCGTTCTCCGTGCTCCCGTGCCGTCCTCGACATCACCCGGAGAACCCGGGCTAGCCTGCTGGCAGAAACTATGGACCAGATCGCGGTAGGCGGCCTGACGCCGCTTTCCTTTGATGGCCTCAATAGTTCTGTGGGGGAACTGGTCATGTAGATGTTGGTTCATGAACCTAATCCCCCCGGCTAAGGTTGCGGTTGCATCAGCCCGAGCCATCAGTCGCTCCTCCTCGTCACACTAACGGGCTTTCACCCGTTCGACGTTGACAGCGTCGTTGGCCTCGACAGGGTGTGCTGTGGATATATGCACACCTCGTCCTATGCTCGTCGAGAATCCCCTACCGCAGTGTTCGCAGATGAACTCACCGGGCACAGCGGAACCTACACCGCTATTGTGTGCCCGAGACTGGGGACCTGCTTGGGCAGAGGCACTGCTACTACCGTGGGCGGGTGCTTCACTTTCTCTTAAATGCACTTGTAGTGGCCGGGCCATCCGAGAGCCCGGCCGTGGAGCTCTTTTATTCATTCTTTCCATTGTTTGCTACAAGTGGGGGGATCTATCAGATTGGCAACCGATAGTCCCCCATATAGCCTATCCCGTTTTTGGTCACACATCTTCCGTGGGATTAGGCACTTAAGCCGAGGCCCTTTGTGACGCTCTCGCAGAGGCAGTTCTTGGTTTCCCTCATGGTGGTCAGAGGTACTTACCGGGGGAACCTCGAGAAGGTGACTGCTTGCTAACTATGACCGGGGGTTTTCTCGGATACTAGTACCGGCAAGCCGGCCCAACACTTCATTGATTGCCCCGTACTATGCCTAGGGGGACTTAGTCTCGGATACTAGTACCGATAAATCGGACCGACACCTCAAACGACTAGTTCCCTCACGCCCGGAGACCTAAGCCACCAAGTCACCGCCACAGCCGCTCAATACAGCATGGTGTTATAGTACGCCGCGGCTAAGTGCCAGCGGCGTATTGCTTTTTAAATTCGAGCAGGACATTAGCTCGTTTCTAGCGGCGTATTGCTTTGTCTAGATGTTAGTAGCCTCATTATTATGCCGCGGCTAAGTGCCAGCGGCGTATTGCTTTTTAAAATCGAGCAGACGGTAACTCATTACCAGCTTTGACTAGATGTTGTTAGTTACAAGCCTAGCAAGAGGTGAAACTTTTGCAGCTGGGAGGCAGTTACTGGCAATAACGCGGTGTTTTTAGCTGACCACGGCTAAGTGCCAGCGGCGTATTGCTTTCAAAAATTGAGCAAGTCATAGCGGCAACATGGCAGCTTGTGGCCATAGTACAAATATATAACACCACTAATAAGATGGCGAGACCTTTAAAAACCGATTAAGAGAGTCATAGTTACTCCCGCCGTTTACCCGCGCTTTCTTGAATTTCTTCACGTTGACATTCAGAGCACTGGGCAGAAATCACATTGCGTCAACACCCGCGGGGGCCATCGCAATGCTTTGTTTTAATTAGACAGTCGGATTCCCCTAGTCCGTGCCAGTTCTGAGCTGAGCGTTGAATGGCGGCCGAAGAGAATGACCACGACGGAAGATCCGCCACGGAAGCCTCGCAGCAAGGAAGATCCGCGGGAGGCCAAGGCACGGGACCGAGCTCGGATCGCGGTTTCGCAATAATGCGTCCGTTCACCTCGCACAGGCCCGGCACGTCGGCCAAACCCACTTCCCGACCAAGCCCGACACGCCCCGCTCCTCAGAGCCAATCCTCATTTCGAAGTTATGGATCCAATTTGCCGTGTTGTGTCCCCCTCCCCCACCGACGCAGAAGGGCGCCAACACGTGGGCCACGGTGGCCGGGAGGAGGAACAAGAAAGCGGAGGCGGCGACCCAGGCCCAGGGACGCCCGGCCCCGTCTCCGGCCCCTCCCGCGGCTGCCAAGAAGCTGCCAAGAAGCTGCCGGCGAGGCCGCAGAAGGAGCATTATTATTATTATTATTATTCTCATCCTTTCATGCAGCATTGCGAGCATCAGCTCATCGCTGCCTTATGCTCAATATATTATTGTTGTTAATTCAAAACATAGCATGAATATTTCAGACCATATTTTTCTTTTATACCGAATTTTTGTTGTTCGTAAAATTATTCATGTTATTCTAGGTCACTTCGCCGTTGCGACCAGCGCAACGTTACCGTCCCCGCCACGAGGAGGCGGACCTTCGACTTTCTGTTTCCATTTTTAATCAAACTATTTTACTACTATTTATCTAAACTTATTTCACTTTTCTTCACTATATACATCTCTTCTGCACTACTCCAAAATCTTCCTAACCTTATATACTTTTGCGACGAATGCTACTAAATTTCTATATTCTATCTCTGTGTCTATTAATTGGTTTAAATCCATAGTTTCGCTTAACAGTTTCTCATATCTAAATTCCTGGTATTTTACGCATCTAAATAATATGTGCTCCACCGTCTCCTCCCCCGCTTTGCATGACGGACAGGTCGCCGACTCTTCAAGTCCTCTCCTAGCCAATGATGAATTTATTGAGCCGTAGCCGGTGATTATACCTACAACCCTAGCTGAGGGTCTGAACCAAGGTCTTTCTTCGCAGAATTTAACACTACGAATAAATCTGTATGTATCTCTCCCATGGTCGTTTTCATCCCAGTTTTTCTGCCAAATGTCGAAAATTTTTCGGTCTATAAGTTTAAGTTTATCCTCCATCCATAACATTGGGGGAGTATCCATAACATTATCTTGGCTCATACAATTCATTCTCAATCCATTCCAGTTTACGCTCATATTTCTTTTCACCCGTCTTCTAAGCGCTGACCATAACTTCCAATTCGATCGGCAACCGCCCCCCAACAACTTGCATCGCGGCAGTCGAGACAATTCTGCACGCTCTCGTAATTACTATTAATATCGACCGTTGCATCGCCCTAATCTGCTTCAAAATTTCCGCAAACATGACTCTATGATACCAGATCACAGATCCATACGTAAAAATTGGCGCGCAGACCGCACTGTACCAAACACTCAGGATTGGATTCCTTTTTTTTTTTTTTTTACGAGGTGGAAATCTTCGAAAGACACCCCCTGCCCTGGGGGAGAGCAGGAGGTAGTGTCGGATTTCTACCGACTAAAACCACCCCGGTTACCTAACCTCGGCGCTTGTAGGGGAGGCCCCGTGACCTACGAAGACAACTTCCGGTGCCTCCCCACGCCCGACCATTGCGGCCCCATCCTCGGGAGGGTCAAAAGGACCCTCCGAAAAACTCCGCTGTAATAGCACCTGGCCGCGCCAGGGGTAACACCCAGCGCGGCCTGCCTTCTCCAGGCCGTGATAAGGACGACTCGGGCCCCCACCCGAGCCGCCCACAGCCCTCCGACGGCCCTGCGGGATTGGGGGATTGTTCCTCCCTGGCAGGACCGCCCGTATACGGGGTATTGGCGAGGTCAACCAGCAGGGGGTGAGGGGGAACACCTCAGCGCCCCCCGGGTCCGTCAAACCATTCGCACCGCTGGAGGGGGGATTTCGCCAGCGGAAAACGGCCAGCGAGCCCGCCCCCTTTATTTTCAACGCCGTTTCCGGCTGTCGGGCAGCCCTGCGGGATACCGGGAGGACATAAACCTCCCACAGCAGGGCCGCCCGTCCACTGAGACAGCGGTGACAGTCGTCCGAGAGGCGTGAGGGGGGACACCTCCAATCGCCCCGCGGACCGTCACCGCTTTTACACCACGGGAGGGTAGGATCTCGCTAGCCTACGCGAACGCAACCGGCGAGCCCTTTCCCTCCACCTTTCGCGTCGTACGGGATCGGTCAATTCCCGATCCCGCTCCGATGCCTCCTTTCTGTGAAGAACATCCTCGCAGAAGGAGGCCACCGCTATCCAGGCTCTCTCGCTGCCCAGCATCGCACTAACGATGCGTGGCAGCGAGAGATCGGCCCCCACCTGAGCCCTCAACGCCCGGCGCTCAGCCGCCCATGCCGGGCACTCCTCCAGTGTGTGCTGCGCTGTGTCCAGCGCAGCCCCACACTCGTGGCACTCCGTCGTCGCCTCCGCCTGTATCCGGCACAGGTACTCACCGAAACAACCATGCCCAGTGAGCACCTGCGTGACTCGGTAGGTGAGCATCCCCCTACCGCGGTCCAGCCATTCATCCAGGCTGGGCAGAACCGCCCCGACTGCTCGCTGCGCGACTCCTCGATCGAGGAGCTCCCTCCTCCATTTATTTTGCGCAGCCAGCCGGGCCTGGCATCTCACTTCCACTTCCTCCTCAGCGGACACCATCGCGCCCCCCGGCGGAGTTCTCGGAGACGCTCATAGATCGAAGCGTCTCCCTCCGCCAGAAGATCGAAGGACACGGTGCCCGCCAAGGTCAGCGCCGCCTCGTGGGATATCGTGCGGTATCCCCTGACCACCCTGATGGCCATCCTCCTCTGTACGCGGCGCAGCGATGTCTTGCTGCGCCGCGCGACCACCAGGGCCGACGCCCATATCGGGGCGCCGTACAATGCCATGGACCGCACGATACCAAGGTATAGGCGGCGCACCCTCTCATCCGGTCCACCGATGTTTGGGAGGAGGCGACCAAGACCAGTCGCCGCTCTCTCCAAACGGGGAGCCAGTCGGTCGAAGTGGACCGTGAAACGCCAGTGGCTGTCCAGGAGGAGACCGACATAGTTCATCCGATCCCCAACCTGAACGTGCTCACCCCCACATGGCCTCGGTTTTTGGAGGGGAGATCCGCAGCCCCAGTCCCCGGATACCGTCGACGACGGAGGCCAGTCCCGTCTCCGCCAGACGGATGGTCCATTCCCAATCCCTCCCGACGGCCATCAGCAGCGTGTCGTCCGCGTAACGCGTCAGACTGACGCCGTTCGGGAGGGCAGCCCGCAGCACTCGATCGTACCCGATGTCCTACAACATGGGGCCCAGGACCGACCCCTGTGGGACACCACGATCCACCTCCCTCGTGCACAACCGGCCGTCTCTGCCCGGATATTCGATCCACCTGTCCCTGAGGTAGTCCCTTAGGACCTTCCTCACGTAGAGGGGCACTCCGTGTTCGGCGAGTGCCCCCCCTATACGCCCCCAAGGAAGGGAGTTAAAGGCGTTGGCGATGTCCAGACTGACCGCCAACGCCACCCCTCCCTGGGACGTGGCCGAGTCCGAGAGGGACCTGACTCGACTGATAGCGTCGATCGTCGAGCGTCCCCCTCTGAAGCCAAACTGGGACTCGGCCAGGTCGGGACCCACCCGGGACAGGTGCCCCGAGAGGCGGGAAGCTAGCACCCTCTCGAAAAGCTTCCCCACCTCGTCGAGGAGACATATCGGCCGGTACGCCGAGGGAGAATCGGCGGGCTTGCCGATCTTCCTAATCAGGACCATCCGTCCCCTTTTCCAGCGGAACGAGACGCGCCCCAACCTCAGGCAGCCATCGAGGCGCCTGAGACGGGGCCCGAGGACGCGCAGGGCAAGGGCCATGACTCTTCCCGGAATGCCGTCAGGACCCGGGACCGTATTGCGGGAAACCTAACCAAACCTAACGGCCCGGGAGAGCTCCTCCTCCGTGACCCCCATGTCGTCGGACCAGGTGTTCGGGTCCGACTCCCCGAGCTCCGGTGGCTGTTCTCCCCCTTCGTCCGGGGGGAACAGGGTGTCTACCACCCTGTCCAGGAACTCGGGGTCCAAGGTCTCCGTCACGGGGGGCGCCCAAGGGCGAAGTTTTCCCATAACCATCTTGTACGGGCGCCCCCAGGGTTCACTATTCAATAGCTCGAGGAGCTCCGACCATGCCCCCGCCTTTGCCCTCTTGATGGCCAGCTGGAGGGCCACCACCTGCTCCCGGTAGCCCTCGTACAGCTGGTGCTCCCTCGCCAAGTCGCGACGCCGTCTTCGACGGGCTCTCTGGAACAGTCGCCGGGCACTAACGCAAACGTAGCGCATCCGCGCTATCTCCGGCGACCACCAATACGTTTCCCGTCGATCCGGGGCGCGGGACCAGGGCATGGCAGCATCGCAGACCGCTACCATGCCCCCTTGGAACCGCGCCGCTTCCCCCTCGACGTCCACGACCGGCCCAGCCGGAAGTCCGGGCCAGGCCACCACGAGGGAGGCGGCCATCAGCACGTCCTCGTCCAGACGCTTCAGCGCCCACCTCTTCTTAGAAGCAGGGGAAATAGAAGGGGACCCATAACCCCCACCCCTGCCAACCCTCCCTGGCGGTCCCCGGCCCAGGGTGGCGCGCACCTCCATCAGGATATAGAGGTGGTCACTCAGCGTTTCCACCTCCTGCGCCACCCTCCAGCCCCTTACACGATCCACCACCGAGGAGGAGGCCCACGTCAGGTCGACAATGGACTCCCCCTGGTAGCGGACGCAAGTGCTGACTGACCCCCGATTAAGCAATCGGTGGTCGGAGCCGGCCGCCCAGTCCAGCACCGCCTCGCCCCTGGGGTCCGTCCTGGGGGAACCCCAAGCCTGAGACTTGGAGTTAAAATCCCCCAGGACAATAACCGGACGGGGCCGACATCGCGAGATGCATCTCGCAACCCCGTCCAGGAACTCCTCAAAGGACCTCAGGTTCCACCGAGGCGGTGCATAGATCCCTACCACCGCGACATCCCCCCACTGGACCGGGGCGTAGCCCTCGCCGCTCTCGAGAAGGGAGAACGGCATAGGCATCGAAGCCCCTCCAAGGATGATCGCTACCGAGCCGCCCGGGTTTCCCACCCAGTTCGGGTGGTCCGGGATTCTGTATGGCTCGGCAGCAATCGCCAACCCCACACCCCACTCAGCCATGGACTGGACAAGCATGTCCTGCGCCCTGGCCGAGTGGTTAAGGTTGGCCTGAAGCAGCAGGGCCATAGCCCCTTCACTGCTCCAGATCCATGGCCCCTTCCTCCACGGGCCTCGTCTCCAGCGTTGCGGGAGGAGCAGATGCTGGCTCCTCTCCTCCCTCCTCAGCCTTCTTCTCCGCCAGACCAGATGCAGCTGCCGTCGCCACCTCCTCCGGTCCGTCCAGGCTCATGGCAGCCAGTTTGGGAGCCAGCTGCGTCTGCTGGGCCCCCTTGGCACCCTGGTTCCTCCTTGCCTTGGGGGGCATACACCCTTTTGTCCCCATCCGGTGGCCTGAGGGTTTCCCAAGGTCGGCGCACAGGGGGCATCGAGGAGCACTCCGGCACTCTGCTGCCATGTGCTCAGGGCTCCCACAATTGTGGCAGCGCCCGCTGCGGTCCACGGTGCTGGTGCACCGGATCAATCACGTGGCCCACCTCCAGGCAGCGGAAGCACTGCAGCGGGCGGTCCGCCAGCGCCTCTACCCGGGCAGTGGTCCAGCCGACGCAAATCCTTCTTGCCGCAACCACCTTTCTGGCAGTCGCCAGCGGGCACTTCACCCAAAGGGTGCCGAGTCCCAGCGGAGATGACCGGATTTCCCCGGACTTCACCTCCGCTGGCGCACACCCTCCGGCGGCTGCGATGGCCGCGGCCACGTCGGTGGTGGTGGTGGCCGCCACCAGGTCCCTCACCCTTACCTCCGCCATCTTCGTTGGGCGGGCCACGGACACCTCGTCTTCTCCGCCAAGTACCTCCCGCATCCTTGCGGCAAGGGCGTCCGCCTTGGCAGCGCCCTCCGGCCCGGGAATCTCCAGGAGAAGGCCCCCCGTCACCGCTCTTTTGGGACGCAGCTCCGTTATATTGAGCTCCGCCAGATTTATTTTACTGGCGGAGCTCATTGCTTATTATCATTGCTTATACGCCTCCTTCCCTTTGTAGAGGTCCGCCTCTGATCGGACTCACCAGAGGATCGGGGCCTCTTCTTCCTGGGCGCGGCGGTTTGCACACTGGAGTCCGAGCCTCCATCCGTATCGCTAATTTTTAAGAAGTGTGCACTACTCACCGCCGTCGCACTCCTGCTATTCTCGCTGCCCCTCGATGTTCCAGGAGCAGCCTCCCTCCGCAGCTCGCTGTCCCCCGTCGTTCCTGGGGCAGCCTTCTCCTTCCCACAGTCCGTTAGTGACACCACGAGAGTGGCCCTCCCTGCTTTCTCTATTTTTTGTTTTGTGTTTGTTGAATCCATAATAGTTCCCACGCTTAGGTCGGAAGGGGTGGTCCACCGGGGCAGAGCCGCCTTACCCCGGTAAGGCTAAATACAACCAGGAGTCGCCCAATTCCCGGAGGTTGGCCGCTATCGGCTGGTGCACCCACCAACCACGCCCCAGTGCCATCGACTGGGACGCCCCTCTTCGCCGCGCGCCGTAGCTTGGGGTTAGGGATTTTTTTATAGAGGTTGTCATCCTCGCGGTACGGCCGGTTAAGGTAAGACCCCCGTTTGAGCGAAACATGACCACTGGTTTACGGTGTTCCATGAGCCGCTACTTAGTTTTCGCCGCTCAGCCCAAACCCGTGTTGTACCTGCCGGGAATGCATCTCCCGCCGGCATGGTCTTGGGCCTCATTGCAGCTACTCAAGCCCCTACACCACGACAAGGTGGCGGCTCCTAGCAGGGGCAGGATTGGATTCCTCACCCCCCATTCCTCATGCACATGTTTTTTCACTTTCATGATATATTTTAAGATCTTTTCTCTAACCCACTTAACGTGTGGTAGGAATGTTAGCCTCGAGTCAATTAATACGCCCAAATACTTATATTTCGTTAAAAATTTAACAGTTTTGCCATAGATTTTAATTTGAGGTGGTCTATTTATATCCAAATTTCCCTTTACTAACAGCGCCCGCGTCTTTTCTTCTGAAATTCTTAATTTATTGTTTTCACACCAAAGTTGAAACATTTCTGTTGCTCTATTTCCGCTATCCTCTAATTCTAATCGCGATTTTCCTTTTATTATAAAAACTACATCGTCCGCGTATGCTATAACACTAACCTTGTCTTCATCAAAATTGTTTACAAAGTCCACTAGAAACTGATCAAGACACCAATTCCACGGCGGGCTCGCTGGCCGTTTCCGCTGGCGAGATCCCCCCTCCCGTTGTTTGTATGGCTGACGGGCTCGAGGGGCGTTGAGGTGTTCGCCCTCAACCCCCCTGTTGGACGACGGCCGCCAGCTCCCGAATGCGGGCGGCCCAGCCGGGAGGAACTATCCTCCCAATTTCCGCAGGGCCGTCGGACCCGTGGGCGACTCGGGTGGGGGCCCGTGTCGCACTTATCACGGTCTGGAGATGGTAGGCCGCGCTGGGTGTTAGCCCTAGCGCGGCCAGGTGTTATTATTATAGCGGAGTTTTTCGGAGAGTCCTTCTGACCCTCCTGCGGATGGGGCCGCAATGGCCGGGCGTGGGGAGGCACCCGAAGTGTCTTCATAGGTCACGGGGCCTCCCCTACAAGCGCCGAGGATAGGTAACCGGGGTGGTTTTAGTCGGTAAAAATCCGACACTACCTCCTGCTCTCCCCCAGAGCAGGAGGTGTCTTTCGAAGATTTCCACCTTGAAAAAAAAAAATGGTGTTAGGGCCAGGAGGGGAGCTAGTCAGGATCGTTGGCTCACCACGCCTGCTGCTGGATGGTGTTGAAGCGCCAGCCGGGGAGGAGTGAGGCGCAGCGACCTCAGCATCAGTGGCAGTTTCGCTGCTGAAACTGAGCGCTAACGCCTCAATATCTTGAATGGCTGCCCCGAGGAGGGCCCGGTATCTCTGGCCCCGGCGGACACCCTTGATTGGTTCAACGGTCCTACCGGGGACCAGAGTCGTGAGATGTTGGTTCACGAACCGGACCCCACTCTGCTCAGCCAATGCCCCCTCTCTAGCCATGAGGCTCGCTGTGCGAAGCTCTTCATCGCCCCATCGGGGCTTAGCAGCAGGCAGGTCTATCTCCTCGTTGACATTGACCGGATGTGCTGCCCTAAGGTGGATACCCAGCCCGATCCTTGTAGCAAACACTCGATCACAGTCTGCGCATGGGAATGACGTCGGGGGTGCTGCAGTGGACACATTTTGGGGAACGAGGTGAGGTGTCGTCGTTCTGGACGACAATTGGGCCGTAGGACCAGCGGGCCGGGGCCCCCTCCGGAGATCATATTCTCTTGTTCTTTTTGGGCCTGCGGTTGCCAGGTCCGGCGGGATGGCAACCCGACGGACCGGGACAGGGGAGTTTCCTGCCCCGCCAAGCCAGAGCCCCGTTAGCCACCAGCAAGCTGGTGCCCAGGTCCCACCACGAGGAGGGGGGTTGGCACATGTTGTGGCTCAGCATACACCTCGCCACAACTTTTTTTTCATCATTGGCCGTGGGGGCAGCACTATATACAATGGGGGGGGGTGGAGGCACGGCTAACCCCGGTGGCTTAGGAAGCCGAAGTCATAGCGGCGGCATGGCAGCTTGAGGCCATAGTATATGTATATAAAACAGCACTAATACGATGGTGAAACCTGTACAGACCTTTGTTTGTGCCCATATTGGGCTACCGTACAGCGGCTGTGCCTGCGGACGGCACATTGCCTGCCTAGGGTGTTATGGCGACGGGTAACCCGGAGCAGCGCCGAAGCGCCTGAAGGACTCTTGTGGTAATACCACAGAGTAGCCTTCTGGTGAGCCCCGGACCTAGGAGGTGTCCAGCGGATCTGGACGATCACGCGCCTCTCCAAGAGGGCGTGCAGGTGGTGAAGGAGACCCTAGGTGGAGGACGCGTTGTGTCCTCCATTAGCTTATGGAGGATATCGGGGTTCTCCGCGTAGTATCTCCTCTTCCTCTCGTGTTAGTCGTCCAAAGCTGTAACTCCGCTGACCACCTGCGCATCGATCACGCTTATGTGACCGCTCCTTCTAGCGACCAAGCCCCACTGAGGTGTGGAACCAAGGCTCTACGGCGACAGTCCACCCGGCATCCTGGAGACCAGAGGCTATAACCTTACACACGGCGTCATGTCACTTGACGCGACCGCCGTGTGTTCGGTGGTAGGACTGTATAATGTGGGCGGCTGTCTCGGTGACACTACCGCCGCCCCGGCACTGCAACTCCCTGGTCTCACGACGCATGCCACGCGATGTACGAATTCGCGTGGGTAGACTGTTTACCAGGACGTGGTGGTATTGGACATAGTCCCGTCCAGGTACCCCATAGGAACCCGCATCGACCCACCCGGTGGATAGGTTGGACCCTCCACACTCACGCAGTTCGAAGCCATCCACCGACTGGTATAATTTTTGTGCCCACCACCTCGCCCTCCGCTCTGCGGACGAAAATAAGACGCCGTCCTTTGTGAGAGCGCGCTCCGCCCAACTCACTCAATCTTTTCTGGAACCAGTCGGACTCGGCGATCGCGCTTACAGCGGGGGAGGAAGAGGTTGCCAGGTTTTTTAGGCGGCTGAGTATCATACCGGGAACGGTGGTGTCGAAGGATGGGATACCCATCCCTCCCATCCTGTATGAGGTGTGGAAGTATCCAATGGTGGTGTAGTGCGGAAGTCGCAGTCATTTGCGGATAGCCCCACCCACTTGCCTGTCAAGTGCCCTGAGTTTCCCCAGGGTTGTACCGGGCAGGACAAGTGCGTGGTAGAATCGCGGGATGAGGAACGATCTCAAAATCTTGAGCCGCTGTTGCGGCCTGAAGGGGGCTCTCGTTAACCTGTCCATCTCGGTGTTAAGTACACTGCCGGCTCGCTTAAGTCCTACAGGCCTGAAATCGACCCGCAAGTATCGCCACTCTTCCAACGTGCGCCAGCTGTTCGATTGGATCGCCGTCGGCGAGGGCGTACTGGGGGTCGACCAGCACCTTGTATTTCTTTTGCTTGCCGGCAGGTACGATGGGCAGGCTTACGCTCTTTCGCGCGTTATATGAGAGCTGTTCCTAAACCCGCGACTCGACTCTCTGCAAGACTGCGATCATGCCTGGCTTGGTCAACGAGATCAGGACAATGTCGTCCGCGTATGCAAACGCGTTTACGCGACACGCCCCGATCTCGTAACCGACGTCGCGAGGTACAGGTCTAAGTACCTCATCCACAACGAGACAAAACAGAAGGGAGAACAGGGGATCACCCTGTCTCACCCCTCTGCGTACGGGGAAGGGCTCCGACCGAGCACCCTCGACCTCCAACATCGAGCTACTATTCGCATATAGCCTGGCGACATAGTTGACTAGTCCCTCCGGCAGACCGGTTGGCCCCAAGGCGGCGGCAACGGCGTGGTGGCTCACCGCATCGAAGGCTCTCGCGACGTGTAGGGTGACCAAATGGATCTCTCTGAGACGTCGACGAGAGTCATCGAGCAGCGAGGCCACCACCGAGATATTCTCCGCGCACCCATCATCCACGCATCGTAGCCTCAAATCCCCAAGGTCTGCATCGCGCAAGCGCTTGGTTATGACCACCAGGGAAACCGCCAGATGTGAGCACGATGTTGAGAGGAGGATTTTGACACTCGGTGGAACTGCCATCCACTGTCTCGTTGTGACACCATCAGCCCCTGGTGCCGAGGAAACAGCCAATGTGACGTTCATGACTTGGTCACATGTCACCGGGTGCCATGTTTACTAGAGGGAGGGCCAAGGTGGTAGTCGCCTAGATTCCGGTACACGGGATGATTCTTGAGACACGAATGGACCCCAGTATGCATAAGTCGATAGTGATTTAACGTGCTGTACCTGGCGCGAAGCTCTAACCAACACTAAGCCCTAATCCCCCATGGGCGAGGGATTGAGATACGCTCAATCAGCGCGCACATGGGGAAAACCTCCCCCTGTTATACCTATTAATCCTGGGTTGCAAGCCCCATGGATACCCAAGGTAGGGTCGAGACCTTTCTATATCTCTACCGTACTCTGGAGGACGGTGCCCGAACTGTTTTGGCGCAGCTCCCCGCCGAGGGGTCAGCCCGTCTAGCCCGCGGCATGGGCTATACCACTGCCCCCGCGAGTCCAACCCAATCGGTCTACGACGGAGGGGCAACCACCCCTCCGTGGGCACACAGTCAACCCCCGCGGTACCAGTGTTTGAGACATACTGGCCATACTCTTCGTGACACCTATGTGCCACTACCCAAGAGGTCCATGCCGACCTCGGCCTGGGTGGGCCAGCTCACGATCGTGGAGTCGCCACTCTCCTTAACCTGTGGTTTCCCCCCTTGCGACCTCAAGACACACATCATTCATTCAGTCGCATTCGTACACGCCTTCTCTTAAACAACATTACTGCATACTTACTAAAACACGCATACTTAACCTTACTCTCTAACAGACCACTCACGTCTATCATACCATTCTCTCTCATACACACACCACATTCACTTAGGGCTCGGATAGCATCATATATCACACATTCAGTCAACACATGCTTCCAGTCCTCACACGCCGTGCCACACATGCATATCTCAGTATCACTCAGTCCGCGTGTATACAAAAATCCATTCATACTGCCGTGTCCAGTCAGTAAATATGACACACTCATACTAGGTTCAAACATGTCATTTCGTTCAGGAAATCTCACATTCCTAATATATTCATATGTCACACGACTATTCACCTCGTTATCCTATCTATTCTGCCATTGTTCATACACTCTATCATTAATCATTTTCTCACACCCATCCACACCATACATACTTACATCCTCATTAGTCACAATATCATCCATACCCACACTCATACCATGTTCGACTTTGTACACACACGCACACCGTATACACTCCAAATCCCAAGGCAGAGCCACTATCAAGACCTGAGCTCCGGCTGTATATACCGTACGACACACATTCACACACGCAAGCAACACCATTCGCTGACACTTATTAATCATTTTACATCCATAACCCAATCTAACCACATCACTCCAGATACTCGCACCATACATCCCACACGCAACAATCAGACCCTTATAAATGATTCTCACCGCACGTTTTCTCATGCCCCATTAGTTTCGGATGCTGTTAAGCGGTTTTTTGGACCGCACTCAGGAAAGCGAATTAGAGGGTCGAAAAGACTCGGTAAACGTTTGATTGTACGTTTTATATTAATATGATACAATACACTAATAATTGCTGTGCGTTCGGAATATTGTTGTCGCTCGAATGGTTTTGGAGAACTCTTGGATAATGTCTGCAGCACGTCAGATAGCGGAGAAGTAACTGCTCTAACGTTCGTAACGAATCCTCGTTACAGGGGGGTGCGCGGGTAGCGTGGCAGGTGGGGGCGCGTAACGGTTGTCCCGTTACATCGCCGGTTTGTTCAATCCCGAACACCATTCATTCCTCAACACTCGTCTCATTTGCCCTACCACGTTCACAACTTTCTTATATACATATTCCACATGCATTTTAAAATTCATCCTTTCACTCATCCATACACCCAGATATTTCATTTTACATTCATACTTAATCAATTTCCCATTCATTCTTACACACGTTCTTCTTGTGTCGACCAGCTGTCCTTTTAACAACATCATGGCCGTCTTTTTCTCAGATACACTTACACCCACAGATATTCCCCAGTCATACACTATATTCATCCATTCCGTTCCCTTTCTCTCAAGGTCCACTCTGTTCTGTCCTTCCACAAGCATCAACAGATCATCCGCATACGCAACACATCTACATCCATTCTCCGACAGCCTTCACATGAGCCGATCCATCATCATATTCCATACGAATGGTCCGCAGATGGACCCCTGGGGGCAGCCGCGCTCTACATTCTTCCATATAGCTTCATTCACACTCATCATACACACCTTTCTCTCATAAAAATATGACCGCCATAGGTCAATTTCACTACATTCATTCTGAGCCAACGTCTCGAGCACTTTCACCCATTCCAAATTGTCAAACGCTCCTTTAAAATTTACAAACACAACCAAAACATACGCCATGTTACACACTTTCACATATTCTTTCACGCACGCCCACGCACTCTCGGTCGATCGGGCCCGCCTAAAGCCATGCTGGGCTTCATTCATACCTCCATTCATTGTATTCTCCATTCTTCTAACCATCATTCTTTGTAACACTTTGCCCAGCACTAGCAACAAGCAAATCGGCCTATAGAATCCTGGGTCCGATCGAACCTTATCAGGAGACTTTAACAATGCGATCACTCTCGCAGTCTTCCATTCCACCGGGAAACATCCACTCTCCAGGCACACATTAAACAATCTCAACAACCACTCAGGAATCGCTCTCCAAATCTAGCGCCCAAGCATACTAGCCTTCACACCATAAAGACCAGGTGCTCGTCCCAATTTGATTCTTATAACAGCCTCATTTACCTCATTCCATTCAAACCCTCTTGTACATATCATTCTTCCGCTTACTCTTTCAGCAACCATACTTGCAGCTGGGAAGAATCTCTCCAACAAAACACATACACATTTTCTCCGTGTATTATACACGTACCCATCCACTTTCATCGAACTCAATCTCTCCCTCACATTCTTTCCTCTACATAACCTGTAAACTTTTCCCTATGGATCCAGTGTTGATTCTCTAGCAGACTTTCTCCAGTTATCCTCTTTCGTTCTACACACTTTCTTCTTATGTTCACTCATCCATCTCTTATATTCATTCGCTCTGGATTATAAATCCCCACTTGTTCTATTCCTCGCTCTCTGCCATGCTCTCCTGCTTCTTCTTACTTTCATCTTCAGAATCTGCAGTTCATTCGTCCACCATTCAAGCTTTCCATTCTTTCTTCCTCTGTACTCCTTCATACGTTACTTATTCACACCTTTTTTTTTTTCCCCACCACCATCCCTCAACAGCCCTCACCCCCGTCACCAATTCTGATGCTATGGGCGATCATCGAACTGTCGAGCTCTTAGAAGACCTCGCTCGGATGGGCCAACCCTACATCCAGTCCAGGTACAAATGTAGCCCGGAGCCTGGTTCAGGACCCTGCCAGGTGCAGGCACAGAAGGTGCAGGCACCCAACACACCCACCCAAGAACTCGATTTTATTTCTCAAAAAACAATTCCTCTCGTCCCAAAGTACCACCCCTGTCCTAAGGACAGTTGAGCATCCGCAATTACGGAGTAAGTACTCCTTGCTCATTTAATTAAAATTATTTGTTCACGCCCCTTATGGGTGCCGGACAGACGGACATGACTCCAATCCGCTGCCGACGCCCACCTGATGTGCGGGGTTTCTCCAGTACCGGGACCGCCGCACTGCCATTTGCCATGAATGGCTTGGTTACGGCTGCCATCCCAGTAATCTATCATTTCCCTCGCAGGGAAATATTTATTTTAAACCCCATAAGTTAATCCGATCATTCATGCTAACTCAGCGTAGTGAGCGGAACGCTCACGCTGGTGCAATGTTGCTCATACGCTCACTCAATTATTCTCTTTATCGCACGCTAAATATTTAGCTACTTACTGCGCCCTCCCGAAGAAGGCGCCTCCCTTGCCATTGGGAAGGTATCGCATTCTCTCAATACGCCACATGCTCTCCATACACCACGCATACTAAATTTATTAAGGACTCAGTCGTACTTATAATATTTTACATCTTAACATAGTAGCCCCATACAACACGTTGGGCTACGTTCATGCTCGCACACTTATTCGTTCTTAATAATCTCATTTATTAGAGTTACTATAAATTGTCCGCTTGGCATGTTCACGCACTGCCGGACAAACGCCAATAACGCGCACTAACACTTGAGCACGTCCCGCAGTTATAACTCATCGTTCACCCTGGACATTGCGCAAAATATTATAAAATAAACAAATACTGCCACCCAGCAAGTGGATCGCATGCCTCTAAATCGATAAAAACCGATAAAAACCAATAAAAAACCGATACCGCGAGTAGAGCTCACCACTGCCACGAGTATTGCTGTTACTCATATACCTAGCATCCTTAAACAATATTATAATCACTAGATTATACCTATCCTAAAGCTGTTTCTTTATCCCCCAGTCTATTTTAATGAATTTCTTAATATTGATTATAACTATTTTATTTATGCTTTATTCTATCTTATATTTTGTTTTTTATGCTTTCTATGCTTTTTGTTTCTAATTAACTATAAGCTATCTGTCATTTCGGTTTTTGTTTTTTTTTAACTTTTATTATAACCTATTTAACCTATCCTATGATTTCTATATTCTAATATATTCTATTCTATCCTATTCATTCCAGTATGCCAGTCGTAGCCTATCTGTTTAATTTAATTTAATTTAATTTAATTTAATGAAATTTTTAATTTGGCTGCAGCCCTGAGAAGATGCGGCCCTGCGCACACAAGCGCATGCGCTGCCGCATCAACAAGCCGCTTCGCTTGCATGTGGGGATCGGTTACCCCCTCCCTGCGGATTGTGCAGGAGTGGTGGAGCCGTCCCGTTCTTCACACACCGTCACGACAAGCATCGTAGCACTCGTCATAGACTCGTCACAAGAGTCGGACGTTGAGTATTCGGCAGTCAGCCGAAGCGTACTCAGTAATCAGCCGTCGTGATAAGTGCACAGTCATTAAACAGTCTTTATACGATCAGCGAACAGTCTTGATACGTGTCTCCTTTTGACCACGTTTAATAAACGAACTCTGACTCCACGTCTGGAGGTTATTAATTCCTTCCTCACCGACCGTCCTTAGGAGAGGCCTACTCCACCCGCTGTGTAGGGCAGTGAAACCAAGTCAAGGCCATATCGACGACCCCTACAATTGGTGACCCTCGACGTGATCCTCCGTCGACCAGGTGGGCATCCAGGCTCTTCCCCTGCTGTTGGTTCCTGTGGATGACTGCTGTTTGCCACCCCGCCGCAGTCCCCTCGCCGTTGGTGAGGCCCCGGGTCAAGGAAGGCTCCAAGGACCACAAGACGACGTCTGGGGCGGACCACTTTTCTACCGTCAGCGAGGAAGCGGTAAGCGAGCTGGCAATTTTTGGTAGTTTTTGCGTTGTTGCGTGGAGGTTTCGCGCCGGTCGTACGTTATTTGCGCCTGTTATAGGGCATTTTGTGTCCCTGGTAGCATATTTTGCGCCGATTGTCGTGCATTTCGCGACGGCTAGTTTGAATTGCGTGTCGCTTATTCTTATTTGCGTGCCGATCACCGCAGAAACGGGCTAACGGTTTGTCTTGCGTGTGACATTGCGAGCCTCTCGTCACGGTCGCCGGGTGTTTACGTTCGCGGGCTGTTGACGCGCGGCGGCATCCTTCGCCGAGACCGTGTTGCCGCGTGTCTTTGTATTTCGCAATATTTTCGGGTAGCGAACCGTGTTTTGAAAGCTGGCAACGGTGGACTCTCCCCTTGCCGCTGTTCTGTATTTGCGACGCGTGTTCGGCGTTTTGTGAGTCCGTGAGTCCGTGCCGTCGGACGCGCACGCGGATGAGTTTTCTCGGGGCTCGCGGCGCTCCCCGAGGCGAGAATCGTCCCCGGGATTGCGAGCCGAGATAAAGCGTCTTGCCGAAACAATAAAATCGTTGTCGAATCGGTTACAAAGAATCGAGCATGCGACGGCGGGGCCTGCGCTTGCGTCAGCGCATAAAACTGCTCGCGCGACGGCGGGGGTGGCGAATTGTGCTTCGCGCACAGGAAATATCCGACGAATGCTACGTCGTGTAAAGAAGGGTGTCCGCGCTACGAATCGTGGAAGGCGGAAAACCCGAGCGACCCTCCATCGCGGAGACGGGAGGAGAGGGTCGGAACTTATCAAGTCGTCTCCATATCCGCGACCGAATATCGGGCAGGAGTTTTTGAAGTGTAAACTTCTTTAGGCGCGCCACGCACAGAATTTTGCTGGGGAGTGAATGAGTCTGATGCGTGACGCTCGGGAGCCGAATCGCGTGACGCTTTCGGGTAAACTCGAGGAGCCCAAGCGCGTGACGCTTTCGGGTAAACTCGAGGAGCCGAAGCGCGCGACGCTTTTTGCTGGGGAGTGAATGAGTCTCATGCGCGACGCTCGGGAGCCGAAGCGCGACACGGTCAACGCGACACTCTCAGCGCGACACGGTCAACGCGACAAGGTCAACGCGACACTCTCAGCGCGACACGGTCAACGCGACACGCTCAGCGCGACACGGCCAATGCGACACGGTCAACGCGACACGCTCAGCGCGACACGGTCAACGCGACACGGTCAACGCGACACTCTCAGCGCGACACAGAAAGTCAGCCTTTAATGACTAAATACTATCGGTATCGTCAGTTATAGAACAAATGCTTATCATCAAATTACCAAACATTTTTAAATTCGCGGCATTACGAATGTTAACCCACATTTTCGATGTACTATCGATAGTAAACATATATTATCGATAGTTTTCGATATTGGATAGTAGCAACCATCGATAATATCGATAGTGCCATCGATATTTCTCAACCACTAGTCCCCACTAGACCCCAGAGAAAGTAAGAGGAAGGTGCATTCTTATATAAACGAATAATTTTTGAGAAGGCGTGTTGGTTTTATGCATTGTATAAAACCCAGTTAAACAAATAATTATCTCTTATAGTTCTGAATATATATGGGGGTATAGAATTCTATTGCTTATACAAAAGTGATTATATTAAGAGGGACCGATAGGGTCCGAATGCTCCACGCTTCTCTTCTATATTCATTCGTTAGAGTTTCTCCTCTGAATAAGGACGTGCCTTCTTTTACTGTATAAAATGAATTACTTTTAGTAAACTGAACTGTGCATTATATATTATCACACATCATCATAATCTAGTTTTCCAACAGATTCGTCCAAGTAATAAGACCCATAATAATAATATTCATGTTATTCATTGTATAGGATTAGAGTCTTGTAAGGCGGGTTCACTGCTGGGGGCAGCTTCCGAAGGTGGTAGTGATGGTAGGGTGAATAAAATATTAAGGCCTTGTATGCTTCCACTGTCTGTATTTTTGTTGCGCGTGGAATTCTAGCACTGCGTAAAGACACTAATGTAGTACTCGTGGGGTACTAGCTCTACGGAGATATTCCAAGTTGATACCGTTTGGAGCACTAGCACTACTTTTCTATAACGCTTTTAACTGGTGTACGGCTCCCAAGCGAGTGAGCGAGTTTTCGGTCGCAACCGATCGCGATCGCGCACGAGCGACCCCCGACGGAGATTAAGCCGAATCCTCAACATTCATGTATATATTAATTAGAATAGATTAAAATCGCCATCGAAGTTTACACTTCGGTCGTGCGGTCTTAAGCGCACACTAGTTTTTAATAGATACGGGTGCCGATATCTCTCTTTTGCCCGCGGATGCAAAAATTCGTGGCGTTCCGAGTACGTTTCGCTTATTCGCGGCGAACGACACGCGTATCAATACGTACGGTGAATCGTTTCGCACTCTCGATCTCGGTTAGAATCGCCCGATTAAATGGAATTTTACCATCGCGGATGTCCCGTATCCCATTCTTGGAGCGGACGTCTTGCGACACTACGGTTTAATAATCGACATGAAAAAGAGGCGGGTAATCGACCCGACCTCGGGCAACGCGGCGTGCGCCGCGATCAGGAAGGTATCGCATGTAGCGGCCGGTACGATCGACCCGACGTCGACGTACAACGAATTGCTTTCAAGTTTTCCGGAGATCACGGGTTCGTCTTGTATAAACACTCCGAGGAAGAGTGGTGTATTCCACCGCATCGAAACTTCGGGTTCGTCGGTGTCGAGTCGAGCGCGTCGGTTGAATCCCGAGAAATTGAAAGCAGCGAAGGCCGAGTTCAAAAACTTACAAGGGAACATATTCAGATGTTAATCTCCGATTTTGATGAAACTTATGTGAGATATAGTTCTTTGAAAAATATTTGACACGTGTTTTTTTTATCGGCAACCATCCACTTTGAAGGGGTGAAAACAGCCCTCAAAGTTGGGGGTCAAAATCATATTTTTTGAGATATCTCGGAAACCAGAGGTCGAAAAAAATTTTAAATTGTGTGTTTTTCAATGGAAAATGTAGTCGCGCAAGAAAATTTTAACAAAAGTTTTTTGTTTAATCAATATCTCAAAAAATATGGTTTTGACCCCCAACTTTGAGGGCTGTTTTCACCCCTTCAAAGTGGATGGTTGCCGATAAAAAAAAATACGTGCCAAATATTTTTCAAAGAACTATATCTCACATAAGTTTCATCAAAATCGGAGATTAACATCTGAATATGTTCCCTTGTTAGTCGAAGCCGGCATTTGCCGCAGGTCTTCGAGCCCATGGGCTAGCCCGATACACCTGACGCCTAAAAAAGACGGGTCGTGGAGAGTATGCGGTGATTATCGCGGGCTAAATGCGGTAACCACTCCGGATAAATATCCGACTCCGCATCTTCACGACTGTTCGGCGAATCTCTCTGGCAAAAGTGTGTTCTCGTCGTTAGACTTACATAGGGCATACAACCAAATTCCAATGTTCCCCGAGGACGTTGCGAAAACGGCCGTAATTACGCCGTTCGGTCTATTCGAATACGTGTATATGACGTACGGTTTGCGTAACGCGTCGCAGACGTTCCAGCGATATGTCGATCGGGCGCTGGGCGATCTCGATTTCGTGTTCGCGTACATAGATGACATCCTGGTTGCTTCTTCGTCGCCAGAAGAGCACGTAGCTCATTTGCGTACGGTTTTTGAGCGTCTCAGGTCATTCCATCTACGCTTAAACGTCGGTAAATGCGTGTTCGGAGTTCCAGAAATCGAGTTCCTCGGGTACCTCGTAACATCAAAGGGAATTCGCCCGACTGCCCAAAAGATTGAGGCGGTCCGGAATTATCCGAAACCCAAGGACATCGCGTCGTTGCGAAGGTTCCTTGGGATGATCAATTTCTACAGATTGTGCATTCCTCGCGCCGCGTCAGAGCACGCTCCGCTCAACGCGTTCCTAAAGGACGCGCGTAAAAACGATAAACGAAAAATCGAATGGACGGCCGAAGCCGAAACCGCGTTCGTGAAGGCTAAAACTAGCCTCGCGAATGCAACGCTTCTGGTGCATCCACGTGCCGGAGCAGAGACTCGGATGGTGACTGACGCGTCAGATTTCGCGATAGGTGCAGTTTTAGAACAACAATCGATTTCTGGCGATTGGGCGCCGTTGGCATTCTTCTCAAAAAAATTGTCGCCAGCGCAGGTGAGGTATAGTGCGTATGATCGCGAACTCACTGCGGTTTTCGAAGCTATAAAGCATTTCCGATACTACATCGAAGGCCGGGATTTTAAAGTGGTAACTGACCACA
This sequence comes from Nomada ruficornis, assembly GCA_951802695.1. Taxonomy (NCBI): domain Eukaryota; kingdom Metazoa; phylum Arthropoda; class Insecta; order Hymenoptera; family Apidae; genus Nomada; species Nomada ruficornis. The sequence goes on from OX637850.1 coordinate 9,598,353, forward strand.
AACCGTTGACGTATGCGTTCTTGCAACGGTCCGAAAAGGCGTCGCCGCAACAGGTGCGACAGCTTGCATTTATCGCGCAATTTACGACACGGTTAGAATATATCCCGGGTTCCGATAACATCGTTGCAGATTCGTTATCGCGTATAGAATCGTTAAGATTTCCCATGGAGGTGAATTTAAAAGAACTCGCGGAGCAGCAAGAGGCTGATGCCCAATTAAAACAACTCCGTGAGAATCCGAACCCTCCACTAAAATTAGTAAAAATTCAGTGGGGTCCGGCCCACACGTCGGTCTATTGCGAAATGTCGGGAGAATCCATTCGACCGTACATACCCGTGTAGTTGCGCTCGGCGGTTTTTAGGATGTTCCATAAACCTGCGCACCCGGGTGCAAAGATCACAGACCGAACGATCCGACAGCGGTACGTGTGGCCGGACATGCACCGCGACATTGCTCGTTGGTGCAAAGCTTGCGTAGATTGCCAGCAAGCAAAGGTGTCGCGCCACGTCCGGCGAACACCAGAGCATTTCGTTGCACCCGATGGTCGATTTGACCAGGTGCACATGGACATCATTGGACCACTACCGCCGAGCGACGGGTTCACTTACTGTTTGACCATAATAGATCGCTTCTCGCGATGGGTGGAAGCTGTTCTCCTCGCGGAGACGTCGGCCCGAGCCGTCGCAAGAACATTTTTTAACGTCTGGATTTCGCTGTACGGTTCTCCCAAAATCTTGACTACGGATCAAGGATCTCAATTCAAATTACGTCTGTTTGCCGCGCTTCTATCGTTGATAGGTTGTGAGCGTATACGCACTACACCTTAGCACCCCGCTTCTAACGGGATGATAGAACGCTGGCATCGTGTTTTGAAAGCCGCATTAATGTGCCACCAAGGCAAAAACTGGACACAGGTCCTGCCGACCGTGTTCCTGGGATTGCGTTCGCACGTCCGTGCAGACACTGGCGCTTCTCCGGCCGAGTTTCTCTTCGGCACAGTTCTGCGTCTTCCGGGAGAATTCTTCTTACCCGAGGACTTGACTCCGGACCCGAACATTTTTATCGAGGATTTCCGGGAATATATGCGTCAGGTTCGCCCAGTGCCCGTGGTACATAATTACAAAAAGCGAGCGTTTGTATTTAAGGACTTAAAAACGTGCACTCATGTATTCATGCGAAACATGAGCAAAAAGTCATTGGAACGGCCGTATACCGGCCCATTCAAAATTGTAAAGCGAGTGTCGGATGCAGTATTCGAGCTGCTTATCAATGGAAGCTCGAGGTGCGTGTCGACGGATCTACTGAAACCGGCATACGTATTAGTAGAATGCGCCGATGAACCGTCATCCACGGGTGTTAGTCCATCGCTGGACGCCCCCGCGCCTGCGATTGCACCGCCGCGTTCAACCTTTAAAACGTACGCGCGAAAACTGCCTCGCCTATGTCCGTCGCGAAAACCACCACTGCAACTTAAATTGCCACCTCACATACAGTTGTACAAAGTCATGTAACCATAAAAGTGTATTTACGACCTAGTATATAGTATATAGTTATGTATATATATATAGTTGTAAGAATTAGAGGCTATAATCGTGCCAATATCCGATGCACTCGGGGGGGGGAGTGTCTGGGGATCGGTTACCCCCTCCCTGCGGATTGTGCAGGAGTGGTGGAGCCGTCCCGATCTTCACACACCGCCACGACAAGCATCGTAGCACTCGTCATAGACTCGTCACAAGAGTCGGACGTTGAGTATTCGGCAGTCAGCCGAAGCGTACTCAGTAATCAGCCGTTGTGATAAGTGCACAGTCACTAAACAGTCTTTATACGATCATCAAACAGTCTTTATACGTGTCTCCTTTTGACCACGTTTAATAAACGAACTCTGACTCCACTCCTGAAGGTTGTTAATTCCTTCCTCACCGACCGTCCTGAGAAGAGGCCTACTCCACCCGCTGTGTAGGGCAGCGAAACCAAGTCGAGGCCATATCACTGACGAGATATAGGAATAGACAAGACATCCAATGTATTTTTTCGGCCACGATTTTTGGGACCCGGGGTCCCATTACCATTTCCGTGTCACTCGCAACGTTACCCACAGATTATAGAAAACAATGCGAAAATTAAATAATTTTAAAGGATTCTTTTGTTCTTTGCCGTAATGAAAGGCAACAAAGGATATGAAACATTTAATGTTAATTAAAAATCTTTTAATTAAAGAAACACATGAGAACAAGTTTTCTTATTTCAATTGTACTATAAATAAATGATGTGTCGCATACAATATTGTACCAAGTCAATTATATTATTACCAACTCCAATAATTATACTATTCAAACAACGCGTTTCGGTTATACGCGGTTTTTTTCTTCTGGACAATTTTTTTTTGTTATTTAACAAAACATTTAACAATTTATGTGATATGGGAGGAACTCAAGAAGGCAATTAATTGTAATGTTAGGAATAGGAGAAATTTAAAAAATCGCAGCCAATTAGCTCGACATTTTTACCATATAATTAACAATTAAATCACAAAAGTATAAGTGTTAAAATTGGTAACTGTATGGTAAATAAAATCGATTGCCCAGGTCTCACCACGTGGAGGTTGCTGCGAATGGAGACCCGCGCGGCCGCAGCCGCAGCCGCGCCCCTATCACCATTAATTTACAAAAATTATTATTTACAAATAAAACGCTACTTCCTTCTGATGTATATTTGCAGCGCGGATGATATGCAAACTGGATATAAAAATTCTGTTAAACCTAAATCAACTAAAAAATCAACATTACAATATAAATTAGCTTATACATTGTTTGAGTAAGTAAAATGTATTAAAATAATTAATTGTAACGAAAGCTGAAAATAAAAATTCTGTTAAACCTTTTGAAGTAAAAAATAGAGATTATAATACACATTAGCTTATAGTTAGTTTAAGTAAATAGCATGTATTAAAATTATTCATTATTGCGAAAGCTAAAAATAGAAATTCTGTTAGACCTGACTTAAACTAAAGAATAAGCAATATAATATAAATTACCATGCACATAATATAAATTAGCATGCACGTAATTCAAATACATTGTACCTTTCATTAAGGTAAATTAATTCTTAACTTAAAACATCCTACCTGCCTAAAAAGCTAATTCAATTTGGAAATATCCTATCTAATTGAAAATCTGGAAGGACAGGGGGGGGGGCAAGGGATATTTCATGATGAATCTTCTTTCGCTAAAATTGTGATCGCGTAAGCTGAAACAGATCGAAGTTCATAAGAATTTAGTGATATTTCTTAGGTATCATATGATTTCCTTCGATTTATTTGATCCATACAACATCACTTTTGAGCCTCTGATTACTTACATATTGCAATGTATGTTATTTAATGTACTTGACGCAATATTCTATTCCTTTGACATCTCCTTTAACTTAACAATTCTGTAACAGACTTTTTTATGAGAATAGTAATTGTGAAAAAATAGTACAGTAGTACAAAGGGAGCATGGTCTTCCAAAATGCAAATATGCTGAATAATAATTGTCAATTACAAATACAAACATTTACTTGGATACTAAGATGAAACAACTCGTTTTAATGTTAATAAAAAGGGGAGAGGCGAAGAAGAATAATAAATTAGAACATTGAACACACAAACTCAATAGCCAGAGGGGCATTCTACTATTAATTATCGTCCACTTATTATAAACCCGATTGAAACCCGTAAGTGGATTATCTCTTTCTTTCGCAACCCTAATTAACTGCATTACTTGCAAAGTCAATCGCGTATGGTGCTTCGTTATCTCTAATATAGTATTTCGGATATATTAAAAAAGATAGGAAAAAATAATTCACTGGACCCATCACTTTTAACTCGCAACACTAATAACGAACGAGTCATGGTAGTCGCATCCAAAACTACGATTGCAGCAATCACCTTATGCAGCTTTAGTAGCTGCCTTTCGTGACTCAGGAACCACGTTGAGCATTTCATTGTGGTCGCAACGCTACTTAAAAATCGCGACCATTTATCATCGCAACACTATATGAAAATCTAAGAAAAATATTCGCGATAGAAAGATATCGCAGCACTGTAAGTGCTAATTAAAACCTGTGTAGGAAAGGAACGCGAAAATTATTGTCGCAACGCTAAAAGCAAGTACGTATCGCAAGTACAATTTAATACAAAAGCAACTCTAATTCAAGCCGCAATCTGTATTAATTCGCAACTCTATTTCAAACCACGATATACTTAATCGCACCTGTCAAAAAAATGCCGCGACCTCGGTCTATCCGTAACTCTAGTTGCAATCGCGATGTGATTTTATTCGCAACTCTAATGCAAACCGTATTCAATCGTACGCGACGCTAATAAAAATCGCGATTTGCCCAATGCGATGACGGTGGGCCAGGCAATACTGCCGGCGAAACAATAAACTACAACTACGGCATACAAAAGCGAGCATAGTGACAAAATAGTAACAAAGAATGACTCTCCATCCGAAGGATGCAGAGCCATTGATAGTTGCCCTCTTGAGCGACAGTTTGTCGGGCCTCTTCGGCTTTTTATTAGCCTCTTCTTTTCTTCGGGCGCAATGCTCGCTGAAACTTAGTCTAGGCTCGAGACTCTATTCGCAAACAAACAAAACTAAATAAAAGGCTAAATCGCGTAGCTAAGCGGAACACACGTGGACGCATCACGACCAAATAAAATCGTAAAATTTGTGATTACAGAAAATCGTAAAGATTGCGATTAAAATTGTAATCGATCATCGCCTACACGTGCAGCCTCGAGCATAATGCGATACGTTCGTTTCGAGACCAAATCGCGATCGCGACCGCGAAAAATTCGAAAAATCGGTAGGCAAAGCCAGAGGCGAACGCATTCTCGTTCGCGCCACAGTTTCGCCGTCGACTTTTCAAATCAGATTTCATTAAACAGGTTGAACACGCGAACGATTGCCTACCCGATCAGAGACTGTGTCAACCTGCCCGGCCCTACCTACTTATATCTATCAGGCACACCAGAAGGTATACTACCTATCCTACCTAGACCTATATTTAAAAAATGGCAAAGCATTCACACAAACACACATCATTCAACGTTTCTCAATCAAACACTCGGGCGCATGAACCTACACTAGAGAGACGTCCCGGGACGCTTCCGACACCCGAGCTTGGCATACAATCATTCACACTCTAAGGGTACGTACCAGTTCCTGAAATCGGCTGACAAAGGCTAGCGACCATTGCGTAAATTTGCGCAAACGTATATGCTTATGCATTACTTTCGTATGAAATATTGATTGCTCAAATATGTATATTGTACATTTTCTTTCTACTATGTACGCTTGGTTTGTATAGTACTCTATTCGTTGCCATATTTTCATAATTCGTTACGGCATTCAATGTGTATTTGCAATTGTAAAACATATTGCTATTTATGAAATCATAGTATTATAATTTGTTATGAAATTCCCGAGCCGACGCAATTCCACGGCCTAACCCACACACACACACGGTATGGAAAATACATCGTGCACGGTGCACTAGCAAATGTCAGCCGCCAAACATTGTTAGAAATTTAAAAACCATATGATCATCGTGCCCATTGCCTCTCACTCACCCAAGTAGCACCTGGGCACGTGAGTGAGTTCCTGGCAATCAACACGGAAGGGATTAAACCTGAAAATCCTGATCTAAAAAGATGATTAGTACACGTAAAATTGCAACAGCTAAATATATATTTTATTTTCAATCTCTTTAAACATGACTCGACTTTGTAATATATGAAATATCAATAAAGACTCAAAAATTACTGATAAATAATTTATTTAGTAAGGGAATGACTGTCATTGAAACTGATTTTACTAGAATAAGTAATGCAATTAAATATTTTTTGGAAAATAGACAAGATATTAAATAAGCCTCAGGTGATTCCTTAATCGAAGTAACGTGTTCAAGATAGTTACTCCGATTTGAAAATCTACCCGTATATAAAGTGCCTTCTTGTACATAATGTGTAATAAATTTCATTCGAAATGGACTCGACTATAGCATATGAAAATTAATATTAAATGCTATCATTGGCTATGCATATTCAATGCTGATTTCAATAAACGTATCGTTATATTTATTTACTTTAATACATGATTGTTATAATCATGTAGCACTTGCAGTAACGAAGTGGGGGGGGCATCCGACTTCGGCACTGCTGAACAGTGATAACAAATTTCAACTGATTATAAATGCAATTACAAATTTAATATGCAATGTCCTCAATATATGTACATTTGTGCAATGTATTTGTTACTGTCATCCTATATTTTTATCGAAATAGAAGAACCTACAGGATCAGTGCTTCTTTGATCAAATATTTATTTGAGTAAGAAATATTTCTATGGTCCTTAATCTTTTTATATTAAAAAACGCGGAGTACAAGAAGGCAGATCTAACCTCGTATGAGAAATAATACACATGAAAATAACGTCACAACTAACGGGTATAAAAATTATTCCCGCAGTCACTATGCTCGCAAAACTACTAAAAAAACAACCAGTCACCCGTGCCGCTTCGGACCAATCGTCCTACGGCATGATTGGGGACCGGAGGAACCAAAACACATGCGACTCACCAACTCGTTGATTGCAAAAGGAGAGCAAGTACTCGTGGAAGACATCAGGAACATCACCGGGGCAGCTCAATTGGACTCAATCGTCAGGAAGTATGCAAACTGTAACTAAACAACAAAGCAAGAAACATTAAAATCTACTGCTAAATCTACAGAATTTATTAACTCTTCATAGAAAACTGAGATTTGTTTTAAAAATACTTACATTTCTCACTTCATCAGTGTCGCATAAAACATCCCCCTCAGTGATGCACTGACTCTGCTTCCGATAGCGAATACAAGACAAAAATAAAAATAAAAGACTATGTACGCGACCGCAAATTACATCGGCGAACAAATTAAGATGCTACTTTCGCGATTGAAATAATTAAAGAGGAGCACCGGTGCTCCGATAATCGAATTAATAACTACTAGGCGAAAAACACTGACTCTACAATCGCGTGTAGGTAAACTGTAAACGAAAATTTAAGCAGAGCCACTTGCTCTGGAAATACTAGAAAACTGCGGAGAAACCACTGACTCTGCTGATCGCATTGCGCGCGGTCACATAATTTTCTGAAATAGAACATGTTCATCCTATCGAGTGTTTGTTATCAAATATAGATATCTATTTGTTTTTGTAAGTATTTTAACTGTTGTTGTTTCATCTTAGTACCAGTCACAAATTATACACACCTCGATACTTACCTCACTGAGATGTCTACCATACGTTTTGTCAGCTCGGCGTCAAGTAGTAGAATGACGACTTTCGCCATCGCCCGGGTGCTGTTCGGCTATGTTCGACATCCGACTAAAACCAAACACCATTTTTGTTTACGATCGCTTGTGTTTCCTAGAAATATTTCAACGCACACGTTACTTGATAAGTGGCTTTTTTTGTTTCGCGATATATTGTTGATATTTTCCACGAAAAACAAGCTTCCCGACCACAAGCAGAAACAAGATATAGCCGCAAATAATGGCTTCTATTATGTTACTACTTATCTACAACGCGACTGTATATCATACAAGTTTTATGCGTGGTACGAATTATAGTTTAATAGAGACATATTACTAAAATTCTACTAATTTCCACAAGAAATTTGAGGAATGCTTACCTGTAGGCGAGAAGTTGATTTAACAATATGGCGCCGCGTCACTCTGCTCCTGCGCATTCCCGTTTGAAAGTGTCGCGTTCGCGCCATTTCTGAATCAAAGCTAGCGAAAGAGACGCCATGGAACAGAATCTAACTGAAATCAGAGATAAATGTATTAAGAATCACCAATATCATGGTAATATTGCTAAAAACTGCAGAATATATTGCAAGATAATGGAATTCAGAAGTGAAATACGTATACGCATACGCATACGTCAAAGATAATACGTATATGCATACTGGAGTCGATTAGAAAATGCACGCCGCGCGGTGTGATTCCGTTCACTGCACAATATTTACTCAATTTCTTGCAAAATATTCATTAATATTAACAAAGAAAGCACAGAAAACTTGAAAGACAGGGAAACGAAAACAATGTATATCATTTCCTGTCTTCAAGAATATATTAGACTATGTGACATACCGTAATTCGACGGGCACTCTGAACACGTCTAATCACTACGACTACGAGATATCCCTTGGTCGAAAGAAGGAGAGCTTTGAAATAGATTGCGCTGATTGGCTGGTAGCTGATTGGGCGATGGGGGCGATGTTCTTTCCTTACGGCCGGTGTTTTTGAATATCATATCGAACTGAATATTTTTTATTGCAAGTGTTACAGTATGGATATTAGTCGAATAGTAGGATGCAAATATATTTATTAGTAATAACAAACGCATCTGTGTAATCAAATGTTTGTAATGTTTGTTGCACTATAGAATAAGTACTAACTATTTCCGTCCAACTAATATTTGTTTTTCTTTAACTTTATTTAAATTACAATTCCTACCGTTGTGAGCGTTCAGATAGTTTTCTAGCATCTTTTCACACAGACGAGATATAGGAATTCATATATCTCGTCTGTGACCGTAGCTCAATTTTCCTACTGAAACGTTGACCGAGAAATAGCTATCCTGATTTCCCCCAAAGCATTCACATATGTATATGCACACAATCGTATGAGTCCTGCCCCAACTACTTCAGCAAATAATAGTTCTTCAAGTGATCACTGTTCATGAGCAGGGGACGCTCAAATCAGTGTCGGATTTCTGAGTCGGTATGGCCGTCACGTTGGGCCACGAAAGTCCATAAGATGTCCTGTCTATTCCTATATCTCGTCTGTGGCCATATCGACTTGATTACGCTGCCCTACGCAGCGGGTGGAGTAGGCCTCTTCCCAGGATGGTCGGTGAGGAAGGAAATCAACAGCTCTCGGGATGTGATCAGTACCCGTTTATTAAAACGTGGTCACGGACACGTATACAAAGACCGTATATTGACTATATGTCGACTGCGCGACGACTATGTAACGACTTCACCGCGTGCACTTAGCACGACGGTTGAATGCTGAATTCTTTTCGGCTGACTGCCAGATCGGAAGCCTGAATACCGAATACTGAGTACTGAATACTGAGTACTGAATACTGAATACTGAATACTGAATCGCGCTCTGGTAACGACGACGATGTCATCGCGGTGTGCGGGGAACGGAACGGTTCCACCACTCCTGCACAATCCGCTGGGAGGGGGTAACCGATCCCCACATGGATCCGCGAGCTGCTGCCACCTATCAGACAAACCAGTCGGCTTGATTCTGTCAATTTTACTGCACCGTGCAAATTGCATTGGGTGCTATGCTAACAAATATTCATCTATTTAATTATATATCTAATAAGTGCACTACCTGTGTCTTCGTCAGTCTCGTTCGTTTGTTATTACAGTTGCGTCTGCAGTGCCACTTTGTATGGAAGCGAATACAAACGTCAATTACTGTCACTCGTCAAGGGTAACCTATAACCCTAATGCGCTGTGTTAAATCCTATTATATTCTAAACTATTCTACTTGATAACACACCTCCCTGATATTTACCATATCAAGTAGCGGAAATCCTTATGCATTTACTTTGTATTAATTTTTACTCTACTTCATTTATTACTATAAAAATGATTGGTAACGTTAACTATTTAAGTAATATACTCCTGTTATAATATATTCTATTCTATCCCATTTGTTCCAGTACTTCCCATTAGTAGTTCCCATTTGCTCTAATGCTCCTAAATCAGGAGGCGTTACTTATTATACTGCTGCGCTAAACTACTGCGGTTACTGTTACTCTACGCTGCTACGCTACGTTACCAAGGTATGAATATAGACAGATCTACTGGCTGCCACCATTCACACCAATGCTAGTTCTTACTATCTTTTCACAGTTTATCTCACTGTTACCCTCCTGCAGTGCGGCGCAGCCTGTGCATGTCAACGCAACACCAGTTCACGCCAACATACTGCTGCGCATGCTGCCACTGCGCCTTAGACGCAAATCACCTACGCCTTCCTCAAGGATATTCCTATGCGCTGCACTATTTCTTTATATGGACTTGAAAACTAACACTTTTGTTAACTATTATTATTCATTGAATACTTACTAACTATTAAAGCTACTTGTTTGAACTATTCTAATTGTTGCAGCTCAATGGCTATTTGCCCTGCGAATGCTGAATAAAGAGGCACTGCTCTTTTTGCTGCTACGCTAAACTGCTACGCTGCTCCACAGCTTCGCACAAGAAATTACTATACGCTTCTCTATTTTTAATAAGAAATTAGATACTATTACTATTATAAGTATAACTATTAAGCTTACTTGCTCATTAAGGTACATATTATCAACTAAACCTGACAATATTTGCATTTCTATTTTTCTATTGTTTTTTCCCCCTTAATATTGTGATATTAAATTCTATTTGATTCCTATTATACGCTATCTATTTTATTATAGTCTTCCAATAGTTTATATGTCACAGTCCATTATGTTGTTTCCTTATGTTTCGGATAGCTCTGTGGGAATAGGTGTTCGATGGACAAAACGGTAATTCTCCTCAAGTTGTCGTTCTCAATTCTTTATTACGCTTTCGCTTGTACACTAGTGCTTTTGGTGTCTTCGCCGCCGCCTTATAAACCTCCCCCACCAGGTGCCTTATTCGCCTTTTCTCGAGGGCTGCTTCGAAAATTAGCCGTTAGTCCCCCGCTTGTTTGTTCGCCCACCTGGTGAGGTCGTTGCCCTGGTGACGTCGTCGTTCTACGATAGATAAAGACATCATCACCAGGGCGTTGACCGTGTTTACGATTTGCGTCAACTTCGGGCGTTGCGCTGCGGCCGAGTTTGGCAAAAACCGCCTATGCTTTTGTCGGAGCTCGCCTACACAAAAACTAGCGCCTTTTTGTGTGCCTTCGGCGTGTCGGCTTGTCGATGATCTCTCTTTAATTTAAAGGTAGCATGCCGCTACATCACCCCCTTACCAGTGCAAACGTCATCTCAGCGGTTACTATCTAAGCTTACACTAACCTACGTCTAACTTATACCTAATTTTATTTACATGTGTTATGACTACTCCGCTATTTGTTCTATGGTGAGGCTTGCATTGTTACTGCACTTGTAAACGGACGGGGAGTCTCACGCGCCTGCCAAACCTAGTGCACATCGGCTGCTGCTTGTGCTCGCGGTCTTTCTCTCCCGTGTTTCGCTCGTCTTCAGGTTGCGTTGGCGGTACGGTGTTGACGGGTTCTTCGCCGTCTTTCATTAGATACGCTGGCTTCAATCTGTCTATTGACACCGCGACATTTCTTTCTTTGATACGAATTATGTACGTTTTTTGAGAACGGGAAACCACTGGGAATGGTCCTTCGTACGGGTTTTGCAACGGCCCTTTTACACTATCTACTCGCACGAAAACATGAGACGCGGTGTTTAGATCTTTAAATACGAACGTTTTCTTTTCGCCGTGCCGCGCACCCGCGCAAGGTCGGAGTTCGCTAAAGTGGGCGCGAAGTTGCTTCACCATATCCAGGGGTTCTCCGTTATTTCCGCTACTTCTTTCGAAAAACTCCGCTGGTAACCGTAGATTTCCGCCGTAAACTAATTCCGCGGTTGACGCCTTTATATCTTCGCGGTACGCCGCTCGCATTCCTAAAAGTACTACGGGTAATGCGTCGATCCATCGCTCGTCACTATGGCACTTAATTGCCGCCTTAAGTTGCCTGTGGCAGCGTTCGACTAATCCATTCGCCGCAGAATGGTATGCTGTGGTCCTAAAATGGGTTGTCCCTAACAATGCGTTGAGTCGTTTGAATACTGCCGACTCGAACTGTCTACCCTGATCCGTAGTAAGGCGCAAAGGGACGCCGAAGCGTGCAACCCATCCTGTTACAAACGCTCTCGCTACTGTCTCTGCCTCCATATTTTCCAATGGGAAGACTTCCGGCCATCGCGTAAAACGATCTACGCACGTTAGACAGTATTTGCAGTCCCGCGCTACCGGTAAGGGGCCTACTAGGACGACGTGCACGTGTTCGAACCTCGTAGAGGGCAATGCGAAGCTACCAACCGGACTCGACACGTGTTTGTTAATCTTGGCTCGCTGACACTCGAGGCAACTGCGAGACCATTCCCGACAGTCTCTTTCTATCCCTGGCCATACAAAACGTTGTTTCACTAACTTTGTGGTGACTTTAATTCCGGGATGTGAAAGCCCGTGTACTGACCCAAACGCTTGTCGTCGAAAGGGCAACGTAACGAAGGGTCTAGCAGTGCCCGTCGAGACGTCACATATAACATCGGCGTTATTCAAGAACGTTACACGTTTCAATTCTAAAGAGGTACTCGCCGTTCTCAAAAGTTCTTTTAACTCTGCATCAGAGTCTTGCGACCTTGCGAGCTGGTCGTAACGGATGGCTGCGGTCACGGACTCTATTCTTGACAAGGCGTCTGCTACCTCGTTTTCCTTGCCGCTAACGTGTCTTATATCGGTCGTGAACTGGCCGATAAAATCTAAATATCTAAACTGTCTAGGCGTACACTTGTCTACTTTTTGCTTAAAAGCGTATACTATCGGTTTGTGATCTGTATACACGGCGAATTTCCGCCCTTCGACAGCGTGGCGAAATTGCTTGACCGCCGAATAAATCGCGAGGAGTTCCCGATCGTATGCGCTATATTTGCGCTGCGCTGGTGCTAAGGACTTCGTGTGGAAGGCTAACGGCTGCCACGAGTTTCCTGGGCGTTGCTGCAGCGTCGCGCCTAACGCAAAATCCGAAGCATCTACCATGATCGCTAGTTCTGCCTGTTCGGATGGATGTGCTAACAACGCTGCACCGACTAACGCGTTCTTTAACCGTTGCAACGCGGTATCTGTCTCCCTCGACCATTCTATCGGTGCGTCACGCTTTACTTTCGTTCCTCGCAATAATTCGTTCAGCGGTGCTTGCATTTTCGCGGCGCCGGGTATAAATCTCCGGTAGAAATTTATCATACCCAGAAACCTACGGAGTTGTCTTACGGTACTTGGTTTCGGGTACTTGACTATTGCTTCCACCTTATCCGGAAGCGGTCTCGTGCCTTTTTCGTTTACCACGTACCCCAGAAACCGGACTTCCGATGCACCGAATACGCACTTACTCGGGTTTAGCACAATACCGTATTCGTTCAGGCGTGAGAAGAGCTGCTCTAAATGTTGTCTGTGCTCCGCCTCGGTATTTGAGGCGACCAGGATGTCGTCGATATACGCATAGCAAAAATCAAGACCTCTGAGGACACAGTCGATAAATCTTTGGAACGTTTGAGCAGCGTTTCTCAGCCCGAATGGCATCACCGTATATTCGAATAAGCCGAAGGGTGTCGTCACCGCTGTTTTAGGGATATCAGCGGGATTTACGGGGATTTGGTTGTAGGCCCTGAGTAAATCTACCGTCGAGAACACTGTTTTTCCCGCCAACCTACGCGAAAAATCTTCCACGTGTGGAACAGGGTAACGGTCTGGTATCGTACGAGCATTTAAGGCGCGATAATCTCCGTAGGGCCTCCACCCGTTTTCCTTCTTCGGAACCAGATGCAGGGCTGAAGCCCATTGGCTCTTTGAAGGTCGTATGTGGCCTACGTTCAGAAGTGCTTCGAACTCCGTTTTCGCGACTTTATACATTTCCGGGGATAACCTACGCGTCTTGCTAAATGTTGGTGGTCCGGGAGTCGTATTTAAGTAATGTACGACGTCGTGCTTTACCTTTGTCAGGAACCCGGTCGGCCTCGTAATGCTCGGAAACTCTGCTAATATCTGATGGTAAGGTGAGTTCCCGCTAATGGTCTTCACGGACCCGGTGATCCCTGTGGCCTTCCTTCCTGGCGTAGACAACGACGTCGTCTGGTCTATTAGGCGTCGGTTCTTTAGGTCCACTAGTAGCCCGTAGAAGCTGAGGAAATCCGCCCCGATGATCGGCTTGGCCACGTCGGCGATCACGAACTTCCAGCTGAACGCACGGTGAAGACCCAGGTGCAGATACAGGACCCTGACGCCGTATGTGCTGATTGTGGACCCGTTTGCAGCGTACATCTCATACGCTGTCTTTTCTAACCGGCCCTTTATTCGTGCCCTGGGGTAAACGCACAGGTCCGATCCGGTGTCGATTAGGAATTCTTCCCTCGATTCCTTATCGGCGACGAAGAGGCGGCTGGTTTTTACATCGTCACTGATAGCCGCGCTCAGTGCCGTTGCTCCTCGTTTCCCGAATCAAAGGTACACGGCGACCTACACTTCGTCGATCTCTTCCCGAATACCCGGTGGTACCAGCAGTATCCATCCTTCGCTGGCGATACCTCGCGTCTACCGTACCGCGGATTCGGTCGTCTGCTAGTTCGGCCACCCGAACGGTTCTCTGAATGCGATCGCGAAAGGGCCGATATCTGTAGCTCTAAACTTTCTAGCCGTTGGAGCAACGTGTCCGTTTTGCTGTCGTGCGATACGCTGGCCGTCTGTGTCTGTACGGTACCTTCCCGTATCTAATCTGCGATTTCTGCCACTTTGTCCAACGACAGCTCCGCATGTGCTGTTACTATCGCCCTGGTCATGGCTGGCAACCGGCTGGCCCACAACGTTCGTAGGAATTCGTCGGATACGGTGGATCCCGCCAAATTCCGCATCTGCCGCAGGAACTGGGACGGAGTCCGGTCGCCGATTTCTTCTTGCTCCAACAATTGTTGGAGCCGTTGTCTTTGGGGTGCTGACAGTCGACGCACCAACTCCGTCTTTAACTTATCATATTTCCCGGTTTCCGGAGGATTGAGGACGATGTCTTGTACCTCCAACGCGTACTTAGGCTCTAACTGCGAAACTATGTAGTAAAATTTGGTCGTGTCGGCAGTAACGCCACTAAGCGCGAATTGTGCCTCTAGCTGGCTAAACCACAACCTTGGCTGTTCCGGCCAAAAGGGCGGCACGCGGATACCGACGCGATTCACTTCCATTATCGGTAGTCCCGTATTCGCGGACGCGTTATTCGCTGCCGCGGAAGGTGCGTCTTTTTCGGACATCTTGTCGTTCACTTTTCGCTACACTGATCACGTCGGGGTCACCAATGTGGGAATAGGTGTTCGATGGACAAAACGGTAATTCTCCTCAAGTTGTCGTTCTCAATTCTTTATTACGCTTTCGCTTGTACACTAGTGCTTTTGGTGTCTTCGCCGCCGCCTTATAAACCTCCCCTACCAGGTGCCTTATTCGCCTTTTCTCGAGGGCTGCTTCGAAAATTAGCCGTTAGTCCCCCGCTTGTTTGTTCGCCCACCTGGTGAGGTCGTTGCCCTGGTGACGTCGTCGTTCTACGATAGATAAAGACATCATCACCCGGGCGTTGACCGTGTTTACGATTTGCGTCAACTTCGGGCGTTGCGCTGCGGCCGAGTTTGGCAAAAACCGCCTATGCTTTTGTCGGAGCTCGCCTACACAAAAACTAGCGCCTTTTTGTGGGCCTTCGGCGTGTCGGCTTGTCGATGCTCTCTCTTTAATTTAAAGGTAGCATGCCGCTACAGCTCGTTGGATCTTAATTTTAACACGTAACGGATTAGGAATTTTTATAGAGTAAGCACAATCCACTTATAGCACGAATCACATATATTTAACGTTACCGCACAAGAACAATAATGTACAATAAAGTGATAAGAACAATAAAGCACAAGTAACGAATAAAGTATATAAAGTCTCTCCGCACGCCCTATAGCTCTTATTTAAGTAGAAATAGTTAAACGATTGTAAGTCATTTAACTCGAGTAAATTGTCTTAGTAATGAATCTAACGCTGTCGCAAATCTCTCTTGAAAACCTCTTATCTCTTGGTGAATATTAGCAAAACCGAACAATTGTATCCTAGCGCAGCGGTATTTATACCGATGCGCGGGGCAAAGAGCATGAAGAGATAAGTGGGGAAGAACGCTCGCGCTTGTCGCCACGGAACAGCGCTAGGCGCGAAGCGAGTGAGCGCCCTCCCTACCAGCGAATCCGCAACACCTTATAAGAAATACAGTCGGTCCTGTGTCAAGTTTATCAACTTTAATTCTTCAAAGCATTCTTACTTTCAGTCAAACCGTTGCAGCTAATCAGCCAGCCGCTCTCAGTGCGCATGCCTATTCATGCATTCACCAATGACACGCTACCTGTGTAGGGGTCGTCGATATGGCCCCGACTTGGTTTCGCTGCCCTACACAGCGGGTGGAGTAGGCCTCTTCTCAGGACGGTCGGTGAGGAAGGAATTAACAACCTTCAGGTGTGGAGTCAGAGTTCGTTTATTAAACGTGGTCAAAAGGAGACACGTATCAAGACTGTTCGCTGATCGTATAAAGACTGTTTAATGACTGTGCACTTATCACGACGGCTGATTACTGAGTACGCTTCGGCTGACTGCCGAATACTCAACGTCCGACTCTTGTGACGAGTCTATGACGAGTGCTACGATGCTTGTCGTGGCGGTGTGTGAAGAACGGGACGGCTCCACCACTCCTGCACAACCCGCAGGGAGGGGGTATCCGATCCCCATAGCTGCCCGTCCGCTGCTGCCGCCCATCGGTCGAGCCTGTCGCGCGCGTCTGTCAGTTTTTCGTCAAGTATTGCTATATTCGTTACTATTTCTTATTTTATGCATTTTCCGCGCCTGTCTTCGGTACACGGTTCTCACAGTGCATAAGTCTGTTTTGTTCGTTTGTTAGTCCTGTTAACGTCGGCAGTTACACCCGGATATAAGCAAACATGTTATTTCTGTCTATTGTCATATTAACCTACAATTACTCGTTGCATTATGTTTGTTCTATACTATTCTACTTGTTGCAGATCCAACTCGCTGCTGGACCTGTCCCTACCCAGTACATCACCCTACGCACTACACTACGTCCTACAGGTAATATTTCATACTATATCATCACCATCCCTACATTCCTTGCATGCACAGTCCCTGTGCCTGTGCATCACATCGATCACTAAAGCCTACTTAATTAATACCACGAGTGAACACCACCCACGGTTTGTAACTATACGATATTCTATGTGCAATATACGCTTTTATACCATGTACCGATGTTTTTTCATTGCAATACCTTCCGTTACCACCGGGCATGCAGCCGCCGCCGTTTACATGCCGCGCTCTGTCCCCCGGAATGCCTTTCCCGTCAATTATGTTTGCACAATGTCCATTGTTTCCATCACTGTCACTTTGTTTACTTCGATGACGCTCTCACCACTGAACATGCAGCGGCTGCCGTGACATGCCCAGTTTTTGACTCCGGGTATCCTCTCTTCGTGCACAGTTGACACTTCGGCTTATTCTTGCATTCCACCATGCTGTGCTCGTGCGACCCGCACTTTCTGCACACCTCTTTTATTCCAGAATCCCGATCACACTTTGCTGCCATATGTCCAAGACGGTGGCATCGGTAGCACCTTAACACATTGGGTAGAACCCTGACTCGACATATCAGGAATCCTACCCTCATTTTCCCTTCTGCTATCATCTTGGCGACAGCAGGGCTGTCTCCAAGGCTAACAACAGCCCTCTGCGTGTTGCCAAAACCTGGGCGCAACGACAGCAGTCGGTGTTCGCACCCAGGTAGCGTTCCCTTTATTGCCTCATCCAGCTCCTCTCTTGTGGTGAGTTGATCGATGCCCATTATTTGGACAGTTTCTTCTTATTGATATGCGCAACAGAGGCCGCCGCCGCCATTACCTTTTCCATTTCATCTCTCACTTTGTTAAGCTTTTCCTTGCTAGCCTCTCTGACGAACTCCAGAAGCAGGAATCCTGCCGCCGTCTTTCGTGCTCCTGTTGCCTCCACGTCTTGGAAGCAGACCTTACTGTTCTGCTTTACTTTTTTGAGCACATCAGCGTAGGTGCCACCTTCGTTCGCTTTGACGATAATAGCCGGTGGCGATGGTTTCGTCTTTCTCTTGAAAAGTTCCACCTTCTTTGTTCCCTCTCTGTCCTTGTTGCCTTTTTCCACGACATTCGATGCCGCACTGTCCCTCCTTTTGCGTTGATCGTTCTTGGCATTCCGCACCGCACGTCGCTGACTCCCTGCTTTCTTGGCGCTCCCACTGCCAATCCATTTCTCCATGCGCAGGGCTGTCCTCTGGTTCCGATTCTATCCGCCTGACATGCCTCCTCTTCCTCGTCCCCATGGGTGGCGAGTACGCTGTGTCCTCTTGCAATATCTTCCTCTTAACTTTTTCAATTCCCTTCGACGCTTCCCACTATTTCCTTTCCAATTCGTGGTTCGCTTTCTCTTACAGCAGTTCCGCAGTTTTCTTCTCCAAGGCGTTCTTGAGTTCCGATATAGTTTCCTTGGTTTCTTCGACTCGTTGATCTGCCACGGTCTGTGCAAGCTTGCACGCCGCAGCATCCTTACAGATTTCTTCATAATTCTCATAGATTTTGCCTAAACCAGCCACAGGCCTGTTTGCAGCCCCATCCTCCAATTCCTCCTGCATTCTCCTCAAATATCTCTTGAGGGAATCCAATTGCGGCTTTAGGATTGCAACGGCCGTTGGGCTATCGCTGCACTTCCTTACTACTTTCTGCATCTCCACATAGGTCTCCCCCATATTCTCCTTTACTGAATAAAGGTTCCCTATCGCACTCTTTACTCTGTGGTACACGTCTTTCCACTCGTTGCTGTCTTTCCCAATTTTCTCCGTGAACTCCTTCAACGGCGACAACACCACCGGTATCTCCGATATTTCATCATAATGCCTAATGATGATCGGCGATACCGTGCGCTGGGAGCTTTCTCCGTCCACGTCCGAACATCCTTCAGATTCCCTCCCCCAATCCATATCAGCCGCAGTAATTTTTGCAATATCGGTCATACAGACCCTTGCTTCAGGCAAATTCCTCTTCTTCGCGCTTGTGTTTGCCATTTCAATCCGTTCGTCGCACCTCGTGGTCGACTTAACCTCAAAATCGCTAGGTCACTTTCTACTACTATTGGCCGCGTGAAAATTTAATTTAATTTTCCGCTTCGAGCCCCGTCGCACTGCTCGGAAATTAATATGTCACCGCAATTGACGCAAAATTATCGCTTCTCGCGCGTATAGCGCGCCTCGTGGTCGACTTAACCTTCAAGTCGGCCACGCGGTCACATGCCTTCGTTAATTTTCCACCGCGTAGAAATTTGTCGTTTTTGAGCCCCGTCGCACCGCTCTGTACTGATTTGTCGCTACTTTATTTCCCGATGCACGCTCAATGCACCCGATAAATAAAGATTACGCCACGCAATTTTTCGTTACCTCTCGCAACACACCACGATGCGCTTAACGAGGTTAGAAAAAGTTCACCAACAATTTTCCGGTATAATATTCGCAATATTTATCCCGTACTTTTCTCAGTATTTGGCACTCGTTTGCTACTTCTACTTTACGTAGTTTTCACAATTATGCGGGCCAATATTTCAATTAATTAACACTTTAGTGCAGAGCACTTTCACCACACGTCCGTCGAGTATGGCGACCAGAGCGGAACTTCTTCTTATTCACACCCTGGATCCATTTCATCACACCCTCAAGCATCCTATTCGCGTCACATTCATTCGTTAATACCTCACCACACTCTTCTGCGCACTCAATAATATCATTCATATATTCTTCCCAGCCTACGTTTCTAGCATTCCATCTTTTATACATTACTGTTTCATTTTCATTATCTACGTCATACTTCATACGCACCAAAACCATGTTATGACCACTCATCCCCCAGTCATTCTTCACCATCCATTCCATGCTGCACCCGGCCGGAACTGCACCCGCCAGAGTGACATCAATGTGCCTCTCGGTCCTGAAAATGTATACCATTCACTCAGCTCATTTAACATAATCAACCCACTCTCCCCTCAAGCATTCTACCACGCAACACATTCTCTCTACTGCGCCCCCCACCCTTGCTAAACTACAAAGGGGAGACAGCATTGGCATCCATTCCAATCAGCACACACTTTCCCATAGTGGCTTCACGCACTCTGCCCATGTATGCCAGATAGGGCTCAATATCGGCCCCATACCGGCAATACATGGACACCACATAAATCTCGCCAAAGTCCCCCTTCAACCAGACGCATACACCCCATTCATCAGTACATTCTCGCACACACAAAACCTCCACACTGGGATCATTCACTACAACAACTGCTTTCACACTATCATTCACAAAAACATCCCATGTAGATGGGAGTCCACGCAGACACCCACTCGAGACATATGGCTCCTGCACTAGCGCAACACCCACAGGTTTTTCATTCATAACCCTGCCTAAATCGCAAATAACTACATACGCTCTCTGGCAATTACACTGAATAACATTTAGACACTTTGCAGTCATCACTTATTCTCGTTTTCTCTCTTGCCAGCATTCTTACGTATTCCGGGCATTCAGTGGACAGGACAGAGTGGCTCGCATCCTTCCCTTTCAACTTGCAATTTCTACATACACTCTTTTTCTTGCACTTGTCACCCAAGTGCCCAATCTCACCACATTTTTGACACAATCTCTCATTCACGCTGCATTCTCTCATCATATGCCCAAATGCAAAACATTTATGGCATCTTAAAACATTCACAAATTCTCTCACTCTACAGGCACACCATCGCACATACACTCTACGTTCATTCATCACTATATCAGACACACTGTTACTCATTTCCACAATCACATTGCCCACATTTGCATCATTCTTATTATTCCTGCTCACTACTCTCACTCTTTCCATAAACTTCTCTTTAGACACTCCACACCCAGCATTCTTAACATTTGTTTCGGGTGGATATGGATGGCTGGAACAGCCTTGGCGATGGCTTGGACTTCGAGGCAGGATG
Organism: Nomada ruficornis; assembly: GCA_951802695.1. Taxonomy (NCBI): domain Eukaryota; kingdom Metazoa; phylum Arthropoda; class Insecta; order Hymenoptera; family Apidae; genus Nomada; species Nomada ruficornis. The sequence goes on from OX637850.1 coordinate 9,619,282, forward strand.
AGAGATTACTTCTAGCAGCTCGACGGTGTTACACGTACTTTAATGTAGGCTTTGGCCGGATGTCAAACGCTCACAATGGACGAACGAGAGACATACACGATTTATACACTGTTTCGCACAACGAAAAACAATACACTAAACGCTTAACAATTAGGCACGATTATATTGACACGATTAGCTTGCGGTATAATGGTCGATTGGTTTGGTAGTTTCCGGTTTGGCGGTTCAAAAGTTTCTGACCTTTGGGAGCGCCGGTCGGCGAAAAACGGACAAATTGGCGCCTTGATCGACGCGCGGTTATTAGTGCCAACAGCCATCGATCGAGGGCGCGATCTCGATCGATCGCAAGTGTTTACTAGCGGCCTCACTGGGCGCATGCGCGTACAACATTCTTTTCGTACAACTCTTTCAGAAAACATTCACTCGTAGCATCGTTCGGCACGTCAAACACAACAACTTTAGGCCCTATCTTTTTAAGGGACTCTACCTTTAGTACCAACTCTGCAAACTTACTACACTCGCTGATCATTTCAACCTCTTTCTCACTCGCACTTTCAATGGCAACACCACCACTACTCGTCTTTCGCACAGCACGCACAAGCCATTCAAACCACCACTCACATTCAAACCACCACTCACATTTTTCATCACACTCTCTTTCACTTGCTCGCTACTTATTTTGACACTTTCATCCATTGGCTTGATTACCACGGCATACGTTCTTTCCTTCACACGCTCACTCGCACCAATAGTACTCTTCTTTCGATCTGTCCCACTCACGCTCGAACCAGACACACTTGCATAGCTTTTACTAACACTCACTCTCTCCTTCATTCTATTTTCATATTCATCAATCCTGCCCTCTAATCTCTCAATTTTCATCATCATTCGTAGTAACATTTTCTCATATTCACTCGCGCACTGCAGTATACAGGGTGGGGCAGTAACTATTAGCACCTCAGATATCTTCGAAACTATAAGTTTCACAGAAATATTTGCTGAAATAAAATTGCACAGTACGAAGGGGGCCATCGGGTGGCGCTAATAGTTTTTTTATAAGTGGAGGTACTTCGGACATTTGAAGGTCGCTTCCATTTTTTTAAATGGATCGATATGTATTTGCTTCCGTATCACGATAGAGGAGGCCATGTGGTTTCACGACAGGCCTTGGTATCGTGCGGTCCATGGCGCTGTACGGCGCCCCGATATGGGCGTCGGCACTGATGGTCGCGCGGCGCAGGAAAACATCGCTGCGCCGTGTGCACAGGAGGATGGCCATCAGGGTGGTCAGGGGATACGGCACGATATCCCACGAGGCGGCGCTGATCTTGGCGGGCACCGTGCCCTTTGATCTCCTGGCGGAGGGAGACGCTTTGATTTATGAGCGTCTCCGAGAACTCCGCCGGGGGGGCGCGATGGTGTCCGCTGAGGAAGAAGTGGAAGTGAGATGCCAGGCCCGACTGGCTGTGCGAAACAAATGGAGGATGGATCTCCTCAATCGAGGAGCCGCGGAGCCAGCAGTCGGGGCGGTTCTGCCTAGCCTGGACGAATGGCTGGACCGCGGCAGGGGGAGGCTCATCTACCTGTGCCGGATACAGGCGGAGGCGACGACGGAGTGCTACGAGTGTGGGGGAGTACACACACTGGAGGAGTACGCGGAATGGGCGGCGGAGCACCGGGTGCTGAGGGCTCAAGTGGGGGCGGACCTCTCGCTGCCAGGCATCGTTAGTATGATGCTGGTCAGCGAGAGGGCCTGGGTAGCGGTGGCCTCCTTCTGCGAGGATCTACTTCCCAGAAAGGAGACATCGGAGCGGGATCGGGAGGTAAACGATCCCGTCCGACGCGATAGACGGAGGGTCAGGGCTCGCCGGTTGCGTTCGCGCAGGCTGGCGAGGTCCCCCCCTCCCGTGGTGTAAAATTGGCGACGGTCCGATGGCGCGATTGGAGGTGTCCCGTCTCTCGGATAACCGTAACCGCTGACTCAGTAGGCGGGCGGCCCTGCAGTGGGAGGATTATGTCCTCCATGTATCCCGCAGGGCTGCCCGACAGCCAGGAATGGCAGCGGATTTAAAGGAGGGGCGGGCTCGCTGGCCGTTTCCCGCTGGCGAGATCCCCCCCCCCCCGTTGTTTGAAAGGTTGACGGGCCCAAGGGGCGTTGAGGTGTTCCACCTGAAACCCCTGTTGGACGACCGTCGCCAGCTCCCAAATGCGGGCGGCCCTGCCGGGAGGAACTATCCTCCCAATTCCCGCAGGGCCGTCGGAGAGCCGTCGGATCCGAAACCCTTATCACGGTTTGGGGAAGGTAGGCCACGCTGGGTGTTACCCCTGGCGCGGCCAGGTGCTTTTACAGCGGAGTTTTTCGGAGGTTCCTTCTGACCCTCGCGAGGATGGGGTCGCAATGGCCGGGCGTGGGGAGGCACCAGTAGGTGTCGTCGGAGGTCACGGGGCCTTCCCTACAAGCGCCGAGGATAGGTAACCGGGGTGGTTCTAAGGATGTCCGTTTCCCAGCCTCGGATATTCCAGACCACTGGGATAAGACCCCGGATGCCACTCGGAATATCCGGTATTAATTGGCTCAATAGCGACGTGGAGGCGGGAGGGGAGCTAGTCGGGATCGTTGGCTCGCCACGCCTGCTGCTGGATGGTGTTCAAGCGCCAGCGGGGGAGGAGAGAGGCGCAGCGACATCAGCATCATTGGCAGTTTCGCCGCTGAAACTGAGCGCTAACGCCTCAATATCTTGAATGGCTGCCCCGAGGAGAGCCCGGTATCTCTGGCCCCGGCGGACACCCTTGATTGGTTCAAGGGTCCTATCGGGGACCAGAGTCGTGAGATGTTGGTTCACGTTGGTGTTATGACGACGGGTAACCCGGAGCAGCGCCGAAGCGCCACCCCGTTCCCTTATCCCACACCGACACGCAGGTGTCCCTCCCGCGTGCCTATAACGGTCATCTTGTTCCACCGCAACCAATTCGTATGACTCCCCTGAAGGACTCTTGTGGTAATACCACAGAGTAACCTTCTGGTGTGCCTCGGACCTAGGAGGTGGCCAGCGGTCTGGACGACCACACGCCTCTCCAAGAGGGCGTGCACGTGGTGAAGGAGACCCTAAGTGGAGGACCCGTTGTGTCCTCCATTAGTTTATGGAGGATATCGGGGTTCTCCGTGTAGTATCTCCTCTTCCTTTCGTGTTGGTCGTCCAAAGCTGTAACTCCGCTGACCACCTGCGCATCGATCACGCTTATGTGACCGCTCCTTTTAGCGACCAAGCCCTACTGAGGTGTGGAACATTTTTTTTTTTTCCCAACTTTTCTGTAGTTTGTAAGCATCTGCTTATTACTACATATATCTCTATATTGTTAAACTAGTTTCTTTAGCTTTACTAGCTTTTATATGGGTCTCTTTGCCACTGAACTTGGTCAGCGTTACCGTCCCCGCCACGTGGAGGCGAACCCTCTACTTTCTTGTGTTATCTTTGTTTAATTGTTCTTTAACCTGTATTTCCTTTTCCTTCTTCGTGTCTATCTTCTCTTCTCCTACTTTCTTCTTTCCTTTTTTTCTTTCTTGTCTTGCTAAGTGTGCTTCTTACTACTTTATTCTTCCGCTTCTTAGATTTTTAACTGTCCTCTGTCTTTCAGTTTCTTTGTTCGGTAACGTTACTTTATTTCTTTTCTTTTTCCAGATTGACATCCACCCAACCGATCCGAGATGAAGTCCGGAACCGGGGCACTGGTGAGTAGTTTAAATTATACTTGGTCCATATTATAATCTTCTTTTCTTTTTAGGTTGATGGCTAACCCTCCGATCCGAGATAGAGTCCCGAACCGGAGCGTCGGTAAGTATCTTAGTTTTTAATTAGTCTATATTATAATTTTCTTTTCTTTTCAGGTTAACGACTACCTCACCGGTCCGAGAATTCTTTAGAGTCCCGAACCGGAGCGGTGGTAAATAGCTTAATTTTCTTGGTCTATATTATATCCTTCTTGTTTCAGCCTAACATCAGTTACGCTCATCACGTCTACGTTGTTGTGCGCCACTATCTCCTATAAGGTGAGTTCTTCTCTGCTTAAATATCTTTATAGCAAATTCTCTAAAAAGCCTATAGCTTTGCTCCGTGTCAATTAATAAGCCTCGATCCAGATCTTGGTTTCTCAGTAACTCATACCTATGTTGGATATACTCCGGACAGACACATAATATATGATCCGCTGTTTCTTCCAGGTTTCCGCACAGCAGACACACCGGAGACTCCACTGCCCCCGGCTTGTGTAAAGAATAATTCAACGATCCGTAATTTGTTATTAAATATAGTGCTGCTCTGGACGGCCTGAACCAAGGCCGCTCTCTGGAAAATCCAACTTCTTTTATAAATCGGTATGTATCCCTGCCATGCGGATCCGTGTCCCACCTAATCTGCCATACAGCTTTGATCCTGTCGTTAATCTTGTTCATGTTAGTTTTTAGGGTTTCCAGGTCACCATCTTCTATTGGAGGAAGTCTCAAGTCTTCCCAAGTAATCGAGAGCCCTCGCCTAGCCCTTCTGGTAAGTGCACTTCTAACAATTTCAAGATCTATCGGAATAATTCCACCAATAATCTGCATGGCTGCCGTTGATACTGTCCGGCACGCCTTTCTTATTATAATTAGGAACGTTCTTTGCAGCGCATTAATATGTCTTTTGATCACACCCATTCTGACTCTGACATACCATATGATTGTACCATATGTAAAAATCGGAACACATACTGCTCTATACCAGACGTCAAGGATTGGCTTCCTGGCACCCCATTCCTCGTGCGCCTGTTTTGTGATTTCCATTGTGTATCGCGTAATTTTTTCCCTTAACCTCTTAACGTGGGGAATGAACGACAGTCTGTCGTCAAGTGTAACTCCCAAATACTTGTATTCTCTGGTAAACTGTAGGTTCTTTCCATAAATTTTGATAGTTGGCAACCGGTTGATCGAGAGATTTCCTTTCAATATCATAAATCTAGACTTGTGTTCCGAGATGTTTAGCTTGCTGTTCGTACACCACTGCACAAAACTAGACAGCACTCGTTCCGATCTAGTCTCCAACTCAGCTCTCGACTGTCCTGTAATAAAAAATACGACATCATCAGCATAGGCCAAAACATTGCAAGCATCAGCGTCAGCAGTAGTCTCAAACTCGTTAAGGTACTGGTCCATGCACCAGTTCCACGCCACCGGTCCAAAAATTGATCCCTGTGGGCATCCCCTCTCATCCTTGTATGCTACTTCTTGCTCGTTTCTTCTTATCTTGACCCTTCTTCTAGTGAAACAACTTTGTACTAATTTTATTATTGTGGAACTGCAGCCCGCATCGACCAGGCGACCAATAATCGCCGGCCACCAGAGGTGGCCGAAGGCCCCTACGATATCTATAAAAATTGCCACGGCGTATTTTTGTTCTGTCTGCTGAATCTCAGACATAAGACTGAGTAAAGCATCCTCGGTGCCCACTCCTTTTCTAAAACCGTATTGTCTTGGGCTAAACATACCACTGTCCTTGTACTGCTCCTCAACTCTATTTATTATAATTCTTTCGAAGACCTTTGCAACGACTGGAAGCAGCGCAATAGGCCTGTATGCGTTAATTTCCGTAAGACAGCTGTCTGCTCGCTTCGGGATTATTATAACTTCTGCAATTTTCCATCTTTTTGGAAATATACCTTCCCGCAGACATTTGTTGTACAGCGCTAGTAATGACTCCCCGCCGCTACGCCCAATTCGCTGTCACCTTGAGCTCATTAGGTTCCGTAATACTGAGGCCAACACCACTCAAGTCAACTTTCTTTATAATTTCAACATCTTCTTTACTCTTTAGCTCCATCACCATACCCTTGTTTCTCAGTTGTCTTGTATTTTTGACCTTCAATTTTCAGGCTGCAGATATCTTCGCCTGATGACCTGGCCGGGCAGTCCTCCAACGGGAGCCTCGGCTGCCTGCGCATAAGTGCTCTTTGGTTGAACGACGGTTTTACTTTTCATTCTCAGGAGCTCGCTTTTCATAACTTCACTTTGAAGTTTTGTCTCCAGGATAGCCCACTTGTCCAGAATGAACCTAATGGCACTCCTTGTAATCTTCTTTCCGTCGTCAATTAAAAACTCTTCTAACTTAGTGCGTTCGGTGTAAATTTCTTTCAGAGTTGCGTTATCCTCTTCCTGGGCATTATCCTCCTCTGCCTGACTGCCCTGGCCTAAAGTTGATCTATTTCTACGTTTGGCCTTTATAGGTGTAGACTTGGCTGAGGTGTCCTCCATAGCTAATGAAGAGACAGAGCTGCGCCGGCTGTTACTTCTACTCTGAGATGGCAATTCTCTCATCTCGACGTTTTCTACCTCCTCCTCCTGCCCACTCTCATCATTCTTTTGTTTTGGTTTTGTTTTTTTATTTAGTCTATCCATACTGAGTCCCACGAGCGTGGTCGGAAATAACGGTCCACCGGGGCAGAGCCGCCTTGCCCCGGCAAGGCTTAAATACAACCGGGGGCAGCCATTTTCCCGGAGGTTGGCCGCTAACTGCCGGTGCACCCACTGGCCACGCTCCGGCGCAATGTCCGGAACGCACCCCTTCGGCACGCCCCATACCTTAAGGTGAGGGATTTTTTGTAGAGGTTGTCATCCTCGCGGTCCGGCCGGTTAAGGCAAGACCCCCGTTCCAGCGAAACATGACCACTGGTTTACGGTATGCTAGAGCTCGGGTACCTTGGGCCCGCTAAAACCCATACTGTGTCTGTCCCTGACCCGAACGGAGTCGGTTCAGGAACAGACACAGCCCCTGAGGGGAGTAGTAAGGGACAGAGGGAATCTCGTTAATCCATTCGTGCGCGTCACTAATTAGATGACGAGGCATTTGGCTATGTATCGCTGGGAGCACCGTGAGGCAAAGTATTAATAACTAGGCCACGGTTTTGGGCTCTCAGGGATCTTGCTGGGCACATTGATCTTTGGTCTTAGAACCAGGATAGGTGCAAATACGAGACCTCCCGTGAGGCTCTTTTCATCCATACGCGCACCTTGCATTAATATTCATTCCTGGTTTCAAAATGTGACGGGCACGACAGGCGCCGGCGTTGTCGTCCTTCTATTAGGATTAAACCTGGACGTAATGTTGTTAAACCGTCTCCAGTTCATCCATGAGCCCCATAATACCCGAGTGGTTAAGCTGCACATCTGGGCCCGTGTTATACCCAATTGCAACAGCTCTCTGACACTCTGGTAGCTCCAGACGCCCCGCCATGAGATGGTTATGGCGGAGATGACGACATTTCCACGTGGCACTCCTGCATGGGCTCCAACCAGATCGTGGAGATCCGAAATCGACTCATACTTGGCCACTTTACGCCTGTGTGCTAGATCCAATGCCCATTCGCTGGATACAACCTGCGCATCAACGACAACTGCCCTATCACCTAGGACAGCTGTGAGATCCGGTCTACGGCGCCCGACAGATGTAGAGAAAGCTAGCTCCTCGTCCACCTGCCATCCCCTTTGTCTTAGAAAACCAGCGACTCGACGGCACAGGTCGTTATGCCGTAAGATCCTCCCACCGTGCGTTCGGAAACAGCGCTGAACGCAGTGCGCCGGAGTCTCCTTTTCAGGACACCCGGCGCGACAACGAACATCGCGTCCCTCACGACCGCGGGAGACTCTCACTCTCGACGGTAAGCAGTTGGCCCGAACGTGGTGATAGTGCACGTAATCGGCCCCCGGGATGCCAGATGAACCCTCTGACACCCAGTGCGAGCTCATGGGAGCGGAAGCAGACTCACGGAGTCCACTACCGTCACACGAGGCGTGCAACGCTGCGGCCCAACCTTGTCGGAGTTCAGAAGTCGTGCAGACCGTCTCACCTCGCAGGCGCATCTTTTTTTCTTTTTTTTTTTTTGGCCGGAGGAGGGGAAAATGCATTACGCATACCCCTTGCTTTTCCAGGGGTTATGTGGGACTCGCCAAGATGCAGTGTGGCATACCCACTAAAAACCACTCCACCGTTTCTTCGCTTGTATATTATAATTTCCCTCCACCCAGGCTCTCTAAAGGTTTTAATTCATCCAGGGGAGGGTTCTGGGTTCCCAGTAATATTTCCTATTTTTTATTGTCCTCGGGCCCTGGCCCTCTATCGATGTTTATCAACAATATTTTACTGCCTTTGTTATTTATATACTTACATATCTACCTTTTGTTTTGTTATTTTATTTTATTGTTATTACTTCCATTTATTTTGGATTTTTTGAATTTCCTTATGTATTCGCTCCTTTTCTTCTAGTGGTTGTATTTCTAGTCCTATTTTCCATGTCTCTCTCCTGTTTTTCTGTAGTTTTTAGTACGATATATGTAAAGTTCCTAAATGCATTCCATCCACTTTGGGTCGCAGTGACGCTTTCGATGAAATTCTCTAGCGTCATCCTCTCCCCTATAGTGCATTCCAGGAGTTTTCGTTCCGTTTCCCACTTTGGGCAGTGGAAAATGACGTGTTCCGGGTCATCATGTGGGTCATCGTTTCCGGTATGTATTAAAAATTCCATGGCCCGTTAGCAGTTGGGTTGTATGGTAATCTAAGTGCGTTCTAGTATTATTATTTTTTAGCTTAGTTGCGTCTCCTATGAGTGTCCGTGTCTAGTTTTCCAGTCTGTACGCTTTCCATTCTTCTTTCCATGTGTTTTCGTATTTTAATTGCATTTCTTTCTTGTATTTATTCTTTTCCTCTGTATTATTTTTCATTATTCTTTGTCTTTCGTTAGTATTTGCTAGTCTACAGCTACTGTTACTATTACTATTTACGGGCCATGTACCGTCCTCCCTCTTATTTTTAATCATCTCGTAGATCTCTGTTCTGAGTCTCACTTTGTGCTTTATCGGCATTTTTCCTGCCAATACACATAGCGCTGCATGTGTGACCGTTCTGTATGCCGCTATTACTCTTCTTAGGGCTGTACTTTGTGCCCTGTCTAAAATTCTTACGTTGGTATAGTATTCTAGGGCACTCCCCCAGATCGGCGCCGCGTAGAGTATTACCGATTCCCATACATTGTAATAGAGGTTCCTGCACTGTTGGGCCGGTCCCTTTGTGTTTGGTGTCAGTCCCGACAGTGTGGCCAGGATTCTATTTGCTTTGTTGCATGCATTTTCGATATGCCCCCTATATTTCCTGCGTATATCTATTTCCACTCCCAGATATTTGATCGTGGATTTAGTCGTTATTATTAGGTCTTCTAGTTTGATTTTTATTAGTTTTGGGATTCTTTTACCCGTAAGTAATATCGCCTCGGTTTTTTGTATCGCTATTTCTAGCTTGTTTGAGCTTAGCCACTGCCTTATAGTTGTCATCCCTTCTTCCATTCTTAGCCAGACCTCTTGCATATCCTTTGCTGTTATCAGCATCGCCAGGTCATCCGCATATGCCACCATTTTTGTGTTTTTTACCTTTTCCGATTCTCCTAAGATCCCATCATATACTATGTTCCACATAAAGGGTCCAAGGACTGATCCTTGTGGAACACCTGCGTATACGTTTCTGTAGAACGTTTCTCCTTCTACATGAACTATAATTCGTCTATGTGTCAGGTATTCGTTTATGGTTCTTCTAACTGGCCCTGATACATTCCTGTTCTCCAATTCTTTTATAATTAAATTCTTATCCAATGTGTTAAATGCGTTCTTGATGTCCACTGTTACCATCACGCATATCCTTTGCTTTTCCCTGCACCTTTCCGCGAAGGAGTTGACTTCATATACCGCATCGACTGTGCTTCTCGCTTTCCGGAAGCCAAATTGAGTTCTATGGAAAGGGTCCGGTCCTAACTCTTGTTCTATTTGTTCTTTCATGGTATATTCCCATATTTTATCAAGGCTGGGTAGCATACTAATTGGTCTATATGCCGATGGGTCCTCAGGGTTCCTCCCATTTTTGGGTATGAATACCACTCTAGCTTCTTTCCATCGCTTCGGTATTTTCCTGGTGTCGCTTATATTTTGGCACATGCGTGTCATATAACTTGTCCTATTTAGAGCTAAAATTTTAATTATTTCGGCTGGAACCATGTCATTTCCTGGAGCTTTCGCTGGTTTGAGACGGCTTGCCGCTCTAATAATCATCTCGTTAGTTATCCACCGATTGTTTTCATTTGTGTCTTCGTTATTTCCTTCGTTTATTTCCGATTCGGCTTCGGTGTTTGTAGTCACAAAGAGCGTGTCTAAGATTATATCCACTCTATCTCGGTCTATACTATATTTTATGTTCTTCCCCTTTAGTTTTGCCATTACTGCCTTATAGGGTCGCCCCCATGGGTCATCGTCCAATACTTTGCAGAAATCTTTCCAGCTTTTTTCTTTACTTCTATAGATTAAAATCTGTAGCTCTTTTCTCCTCTCCCTATATTCCGTCAGCACCGTTATCTGGTTTTTCACTTCTTTTTTCCTTAGTTTTTTTAATCTCCTTCTCAGGACCTGTACCTCCTTCCTTTTTTCTGCAATTTCTTGCGTCCACCAGTAGTTTGGCGTTTTCCCTTGTGGTGTCCCCTTTTTACTGAGTAGGCGCCTACATATTTCTTCCACTATGCTTTGCACGTCCTCAGCGCTAAAATCGCCCTCGTCTTTTATCGATCTCGTCATAAAATCGAAATAGTTTAAAATTTTTCCTTATCATTATGTCTTATCCTATATGGTGTCCACGTATATTGTGGCGTCGGTTCTCCGTTGTCCGCGAGTATATGCAGGACATATCTATGGTCACATGCTGTAAAATCATCCAATATTCTGCTGCTTGTTATCGCCTTGAAGGTGGTTCGGTCCGTTGACATCGTATCTGGGATGGATGTGTCCCCGTTTCTTTCGAACGTGTACAATCCGTCTACATGCACCGGAACCATATCTCTTCTGGTAATCGTGTCTAGTAACCAAGTGCCCCTACGGTCCGTCTTATCTCCGCCCCAGGCAGGTGACTTCGCGTTGAGGTCTCCTATTATTATAACCCTCGTGTTACTCTTACTATTGTTTCTAATTAGATTTTCTACTGCGTTCAGGTATTTCTTAAAAGCTTCCACCTTGATGTTTGGTGATATGTAACAGCTCAGAATGAGTGTATTTTTAACAATTGCAGCAGCTATGCCCGGGCCGCTAGCTGTTTTCCCAGCTATTGGATAAAGACCTTCTCTTCCCGTAAACCAGATTGAAGCATCTCCTATTGTATCGTTCACCTATTCCGTCCGTGGTCTGTATGGTTCTGATATAATTACAATATCCACCTCGTATTGGGTAGCCGTCTGTATGAGTAGTTCCTGTGCCAGTCGGCATCTATTTAAGTTAATCTCCATTATTTTAACTGCCATTTTTATTATTGTTCGTTTCTCCTATTTTCGTCGTGTATTTCCTCCTTTGTGGGCATCTAAACGACCCCGTCACATGAGGCATATATGTTCCCTCCACCTTCGGGCAGACCAAGCATCTTGGTGTATTCTGGCATTCCTGAAAGTGATGTCCTACCTCGCCACATTTTCTGCATGCCTCTCTTGGGATGGGATTACCTTTGCAGGCTGTACTTATATGACCAAAGCCAAGGCATCTAAAACATTTGGTGATGTTGGGGATGATCTTCCTCTTACTTACCACTAATCCCAGTTTAATTTTTATTCCCTCCTCTATCTTTTCCGCCTTTGTCGCTGGGATTTCTACTATCGCTCTTTTCATCCCAGCATATGCGGTTCTTAGCGTTTTTAAGACTAATTCATCTTCGTTTCGTAGTTGTAATGTCTTCATGGTAGCCTCTATGACTTCTTCTCTTTCAACCAGGGGATCAATATCCATGATTTTCACTAGTATTTTCGTCTGTAGTGTCCGGACCATTCTCTGGGGTCCCACTGCTCTTTGTATCATTTCCTTCATGCTATCCACGTTAGTCCTAGGTAATAGTTCCAGGATAAGGTGTCCCCTCCTTGAGCTCCTTACCCTTTTAATGTCTACCATGTCTTCACCTACTTTTTTAACAATTTCTCTGTATATTGTCACGATTGTCCTCATTCTCTCTCTTTTTTATTAAGAGCGCCTCTGTTCTTTTCCTAACCGTCTTGCTGTCTTTTCCTTGTCTGCTGGTGGCTAGTTTGTGTTTTCGTGGTTCTTCTTCCTCGCTAGAGTCATTTGTGGGTACTGTACTCTCTTCCTTTTTTCTTCTTCTCGCCCTTACTAATTCGTAGCCTCCCTCTGCGGCTTTGCTTCCCGTTTGGTTATGAGTCACCTCCCCCTCTATTACTCCCGCATACGTATGCTGCTTCCTAACTTGCCGTGGTCTCTTCGTCATTTCATGATCCAAAGGCGACCTTATCTTTCTCTTGGGGTTTGTCTCCTTCGTGCTCTCTATTTCTATTTCATCCTCGATATTTATTGGTGTTGTTTCTTCGGCCTCGTGTCCTTCCTTTCCCTTTCCTATTTCTAAATCTTCCATTCTTGTCCTTTTTCCTTTCGTGGTACCTTCTATATCTTGTCGAAGTGAGTCCAGCTGCTTAAGGGCTCAAGCGCTCTTTTCCTTCAGAAGGCTTTTTACATTTTTCGTGGTCACGGCATATTCATGTATTGCATTTACCGCGGCCTTGATGTCTCGGACCTCCTTTTCCATCTTTGCCAAAAGCGCCCTCTCTAGCATGACTCTATCGCTACTTTTTGGATGAGCCATTGTCCATCTTCCTCTGTGACTTCCCCTTTGGTACTATTTCTTGTTTGTATCACTTCATCAGCCACCTTAGTCCGTGGTTCTATCCACTTCTGTATACTTTTTATTGGACTCCTACTTAAACTTGTTTGAGTTTTAAATGGGTTGTCTTGTCCCGGTGTATCTTCCCTTATCATTTTCTTCACCGCTTCCTCCTTAGAGGCGTCTCCAGGGACCTCTTCCGATACTACATTTCTGTTGTTACCTATGTATTCTTCTATTTCTTCCATCCATCGTGCCTCCTTTTCATCTTTCTTTTTGTTGGTTGTCATATCATTTCATTACCGGTCCCCTTCAGCCGAAGCCTCCGGCGACCTCCGATTTATCTTGGAGGAACAGGAGGACCACCTGCGCTTCCCCCTTACGCAGGCTAGGGGACTGAAATACTGCAGGGTGGCCCCAGGTGCCCCACAGGGAACGTTTACGACCGTACTGTTTTATTGTCGCTACGGCCACGCAGCTATCGGCACGATGCCTTACACCTTAGCTTGCGACGTTTGACCACTCACTCTTTCGCATCCCGTTTCCGGCAGCCGAAGCCCACCGTCACAGCACACCAGTGAGCCCCACGTGGAGGTGAGGGGAGTGGATCATTTGACTAAGGTTGGTCCGCCGACTTTGCCGAAATTTCACCGCCGAACAAGGTAAGTACCCAGGATCCCAGGGTAAGTACCATAATTCTTAAGTAGAAACATCAGCTCCATCGTGGTTTTTGACCCGACTCCGGAATCATCATTGTCAGGAAAACCAAACCCTGTCTCAGCTCCCCAATCGCAGTAGTGCCCGCAACACGGATGGAACAGAGTTCCATAACCGCGGTGGCACACCGTCGGGACCTGGAGCGGACTTGGCCCTTATGGCATGCTTCTCCACATCTTTCGATGAGATAGGCATCCACAAGGAGGACGTATCGACAGCGGAAGGATCAAAATCCTCCGCACTCTCGCCCGAACCGACACCCTCGAGGTGAATACCCCGTGAGGTCGACTCACCGGACCGCCTCTGCCTCACACTGTCCGGCTGTCTAAGGAATGCCAACTCATCCATGCCCTCATCTACGACACTGGCGGTCTCTATAAGAGGCCGCCAGTATGCGTAGAAGCTGGCAGAGGACGGACGATTCCCTTCGACATTGCCTTCCAGGATATTATTGAGACAAGAGCGCATGTTCTTACGAAAGAGAGTTTGCGTTTCCGCGTACTCCCTCTTGCGCTTCTGCTCCCTGTTCTCTCGGTTTGAAGGATTACTGTGCCAACGCCTAGCTGGGCGACGAGGATACCTCCTAACTCTCTCCGGAAACACGTCACCTAGCCATCTATTGATGGCATCAGTGTCTACGTTCCCTTCAAGAGCTGACTGCGCAATTGAGCGCAGACGACCAGCCTGGAAGCTCATCGTTCGCGACGATCGCTCAATGAGTTCCCTAATCGCAGAACGTAGCTTCTCCAGTTGTTCCGGAATTATCAGACTGGCAGGAGGACCGCACCTGTGGGGAGATAGGATGTTCGAGGGAGCAGCAGTATCGAGTACTACCGCTCCTGTCCCTTGGCCGTCCTCAGCAACACCCGTAAGACTCGGGGTTGCCTGTTGGCAGAAACTGAGGACCATCTGGCGATATTCGGCCTGTCGCCACTTGCCTTTGATGGCCTCTACAGTTCTGTGTGGGAATAGGCCTTGAAGATGGGCATTCATGAACCTGATTCCACCGGCTGAGCTGGCAGTAGCCTCAGCTCGATCCACCCTTCTCTCCTCCTCTTCGCTCCAGCGGGCTCTAGACCTTTCGACGTTGACAGCGTCGTTGGCTTCAAGCGGGTGCGCATGACGCGTGTGAACACCTCGGCCGATCTTGGAATGAAACTCCCGATCGCAGTACTCACAGATGAACCTTCCGGGCGCGGCGGGACTTTCCCGACTCGAAACCTCCCGGGTTCGAAGGACTTTTACGTCCGATGTACTCTCCTGCGCTTCACTCTCCGAAACCCTCCTCTCACGCAACACACATAGTGGCCGGGCCATCCGCGAACCCGGCCGTGGATCATTCTTTCTTTTGTCCTTATCCATTGTTTCTATGTGTGTGGGGATCAGTCGGATTGACAACCGACAGTCCCCAAATAGCCTATTCCGTTTTTGGCCTCACAACATCTGTGGAACTCGGCACTTGAGCACAAGGCCCTTCGAGGCGCTCTCGCAGAGGTAGCTCTTAGTTTCCCTCAGATGTTCGGAGGTACTCACCGGGGGAACCTCGTGAAGGGGGCTACTTGCTAACTATGACTTGGGCTCCCTCAGATACGAGTACCGGCAGGCCGGCCCGACACTTCATTGATTACCCATATACTATGGCTATGGGGACTTAGTCTCGGATACTAGCGCCGACGAATCGGGCCGACACCTCAAACGACCAGTCGCATCACGCCCGGAGACTTAAGCTGCATTGTTACCACCATGTACTTGCCGTCAGCGGCGTATTGCACGGCACGATATTATAAGGCAACACCGCGAGACTTAGTTTCAGAAGCTAAGTTCGTAGCGTTCCACCCCAGCAAGAGGTGAAAATTTTTGGGCTGGGAGCCAGTTACCAGCAATGCTTAGATCTTTGTCACGCCGTGGCTAAGTGCCAGCGGCGTGTTGCTTTTATTTTTGGGGCAAGTCATAGCGGCGACATAGCTGCTTAAGCCATAGTATAATATATATATATACAGGGTGGCCCGGAACTCGCAAGGTATTTTTAAAAAAGGGGTAGCTGAGGTGATTCTGAACAACTTTTTCCTTGACTAAAATATTGTTTGAAGCTTCGTTTTTTAGTTATTAACGAAAAACACTGGCCAATTACAGCGCCCGTATAGCGCGAGCTCAGTCACATCATGTGCGTGTGGAAACAAGTGCGAATCAGATCTGTATCGATCGCCGGGACGTGGCATTTAAATTGTAAAAATAGGTCAGGATCGGTACAATGACCATATGGCAAGACACCGTCGAAGCAGGTAAATTCGCGGTCGAAAGGATAAATTTATTTAACTACCCTTTTCTAACATTAATCATCCAAACACTTTTTTCATAATTAATAAAACACTTCATTCGTTTCGGAAAACGAATAAAAGAATGGAACATTTATTAAACGACTTGTTAATTAAATTGTTATTGATGAATAACGAAGAATTACACACTATTCTTAATGTAAGACGATTGTAATATTCGCCGTACGTTGCCCCTCGATGCACCCGATCTCGGCCGCGCGCGATTGTGACTGAGATCGCGCTATACGGTCGCTCGCATTGGCCAGTGTTTTTCGTTAA